>CM075341.1:78917189-79517189 GCA_037788925.1 Mytilus galloprovincialis | reverse complement strand
TACAAAATTTAGTCCTGGTATCTATGATGAGTTTATTTGCATAATATTCCACCACTGTAGTTCAACCTATAAAGTAAAACGTCTATTATAATTTGCGCACGGGTATGCCTCGTATATGCCAAGCATGTACCCAAATATCATATTGGATGATCTTTATTAAATGACTACAGACATATGAGTTACAGTATTTGTCAACGTATTTTGATCCTTACATGATAAGACATAATATTCATTCAGAATAATGATTACTGCTAAATAGCGATACGTTGAGGTGAAAATTGAAAAATAAGTACATTAGTTTGTTTATATATGTTTTAAATTCAGCATTTGACCGTATTTCATATTGATTGCAAATCTTGTTAATAGATCGTACAAATGGAGTTGCCTTATCGTTTGAGTGTTCTTATAATTTGATGGCACTCTGTGGAATTAACATGAAGTTCATGAAACAAAAACAAATACGAATTTCAACACTTTTCACTATAACATTTTCTTAGACTTAACGAGTTTGCAAAAGTCCTCATTTTGAAACAACTAGAAAGAAAGCATGGAGGTTAAACACAAGAAACTTATAGCATTCAAAAATAGTCAACACACGACAAAGCAAATAATATTACAAGTATTGACACTTTCAATTTCCTTTTTATTTTAACCAAACCTATCAGACATCTCCCAAACAGTTGTTGCATTTACATGACAAACAGGCAAATTCCATGTCGTCTTTATTATTATGAAAATTACAGTATTAGGCAAAACAGAAAATGTCACAGCAACAATTATCGGTAACATCAAACTGCTTTAACATATTTTAAAAAAAGCTCATTTGTTGTGTTGTACTGTTATTCCACTGTCCCAGGTGTAGGGTATGGTTGGGATCCAGCGAACATGTTTAACTCCGCAACATTATTTATGTATGCCCATGTCCCATGTCCCATGTCAGGAGCCTGTAATTCAGTGGTTGTGTTACATATTTGTTTTTCCTTCATTTTTTTTTTTTACAAATAAGGCCGTTAGTTTTTTCGTTTGAACTGTTTTACATTGCCATATCGGGGCCTTTTATAGCTGACTATACAGTATTGGTTTTACACATGATCGAAAGCCATAAGGTGAACAAATTTTGTTAAACTTGTATGTCATTTGGTCTATTTTTGAAAGAGTTGTGTCATTGGCAACCATTCGACATTTTATTTGTATATGGCAAATAACTGACAATACCGAATAAATTACCTCTCTTTCTTTTAGTTCATGTCGTCTTACAATATAATATAAGTGGCTGTAATAGAAAGTTAATGCCATACATCAACGCACAATAATATTTTTTGGCTTTTAACTAGCTTTAGCTGCGATAACTCTCTAATCGTTCTGTTCACGTGATACGATTTTCCATTCGAATTACCAAACAAAATCCGATTTAAGTGTTCATTTGATGCGATTTTTGTCGAAACAACATTATAGGTAACATATTTGATTGGCGACAAATCAGGCTGAATTCAAAGAATATCAGTCTAAAATGTTCGTATGGCATGACTTGAATGCCACGAGTTATTTAGTTAGGCGTTTGTTTGTAGTATAATTGTGTTGTCCTGTCTTTGTTTATACGTGTTTTAATATTTCTCTTGGAAACACATGCCATGATACCACATATTCATAATTTAGAGCAGATTCCATTTGCCATAATTCTTGTGTTTTCTGATATTTCTTCCTTTTTTGAAAATATTAGTAAAACCTTAAAGTTACTGTTAGAATAGAATTTGATAAAAAAACAAAAAAGTATTGGTAATATGTTGATATAAATAACACAAATACAGTATTACTAAAGACTACTATATGGAAATTGATATGGTACAGTAGTTTATCAATTTGATATAAATTAAAAATTTAAGTAAAAATACATACCTCTTGTTTGTGTCGTACAATTTCACGAAAATCAATTTCAGTCGTACAAATTAAAGTTATTTATTTGATTATTATTATTGTCATATCTTAATCCATGAAATCATCAAAAAAAGATTTACGAGATTAAAACTAAGTTATTTTATTCAACAGCAACAAAAATCAATATGGATACTTTTTATCAGTAAACACAATACATAGATAAAGAATACATACATATAGAATACATATATATAGAATACATACATATAGAATACATACATATAGAATACATACATATAGGATACATACATATAGAATACATACATATAGAATACATTTGTAATTGTAACTTATATAATAAAAGCATTACATTAACAACTTGCATGGAACGCAATGCAGCTAGTGTAAGGATGAAACTACACATGTACATTTGGTTAATCAGCATAACAAGATATGTATATACTATGTAAACAGCTGAATATAAAAGATAGGAAGCAACTAGCAAATAAAAAACCCGACATTGTCACATGTAGTACAATAATACATCATACGATGTCGATACACATATACAATTACACGCATTGATTTAATTATTGCAAGATAACTTGTATCAAATTCAAACTGAGCGCAAACGGATTTGTTCTTTCATATAGCTGTCTTGGTATTATGTGAAGTTCACTTGCATTCATAGATTTTATAACAATATATCTAAACATCACCAAAACCAATAAATCATTCGTGCTGTACTACATACATTAAGGTAATAACATACAAATAACAAAAAATATGTGGTGTTATTCGGTAAGGATATAGATACAAATCAAATATTTGCATTATGATCTAATCAGAATGTGCATTTAAAATCCATGTTGTACTTCGTATACAAATAAACGAGTCAATTTATGACGTAGGTTATTATAACAAATGATTATAAATGTTCATTAATATACCTTTTGAATTAAAAACAAATATACTGTCAATTCTGCTGGTATCGCTATGTAGAACAGTCGGCTTTGATCCCTGTGATTTGTTTACCATTAACAACTGATTTCCATTACCATAGTATATGTAACTACCAACGACACTGATAGCATAGTAGTATCTGTAAACATGTGTTGAAAGTATTATTTTAACATCAGAGCCATCGTCTTTACATGATTTCATCTCGCCATCGTGATTAATCCAGTACAGTCTGTTCTCTTCAGTGTCTACAATAAGTTGAATCATGGAGTGGATACATCAGTATTCATTCGAACAACAATAATATATCAATGTACTTATTTTATTTAAAATCTGGTGTTTACGTCACGATTGATTCACCTCGATTATCGACGACACATACAATTCAATACAATAAGTTATAGATAATGCATATTTTAAGGTTTTTCTTGTCGTATAACACACCGAGGGGTGACAGGATTGATCAAATGAAAGACCAACCGTAGGGAGGTCTTTCTTTGAGCAATTCTGACACCCCGAGGTGTGTTCTACGACAAGAAAAACCTTAAAATATGCATTATCTGACTTATATATCGTCAAACAAATATTATTTTTTATAAAAATTTGCAAAATTTAGTATCCTATTTTACCAACAACACTAAGTGGCATATTCCTTTCCAATACGTCCAGGTTTTATTACGCCCTACGGCACATTTAGAATGTGAAATAAAAATCTAATTAATCTAGATATAAACCTTTTTAAAAATATTACACAATAAAAAGATTACTACAACTGCATAAAGTAATACACACACGTATTGTTACCATCCGATAACGTATGTATGACAAATACAAGACACATTGTAAGTAATTTAGTGTACAACTTAGCTTATGGAAAAGGGGGAGGGTATGTTTTTTTTTTCTATTTGTTATGGCATTTCTATGGCGGAAAAGTGGTTATTTTTTAACAATTTTAATTGAATCGAAGGTAAAATTCGGAAAGATTGTCTTTAGAATAGCAATACATTTTATTAACAGATAATCAGGATATAATTATATACCCTCCGCACCCGACCCTTTTCTGAGTTACGTTAATATTATTCAATAGAATATAAGATCATCTTATTAGTTGATCATTTGATAGCGTAAAAGGTATACATAAATTTGAAAAAAAGTTAAGAACTAACACAAAGACCAATATAAATACATGTAGGTCACAGTACGATTTCCTATTCAGCGTTTATTGTCCTGAACATGCATGAAATATTTGCCACTGGACGTGAAGCAAGAAACTAAAAATCAACCAACCTATTCAGTGTGACTCAATAACATTTTCAAAATCTACATGTAACACACGAATATGTTAAATCTGGCTTTTTATTTATGAAAGTCTATAGTAAAAATCATCTCACATATATAATAATGTTTCTTTATTGTAGCGATAAACTAACAAAACTTCACATTATTTGTTTCTAAAATTAAAATGCGAGCAATGATGGTTTCTTTTACATCTATCATCGATCGAGCTTTAAAATATAAATTTCCAAATCGGCAACAAAACCTATCAGACGAATAAAATGTTGAAGTAAATTATAGATTGCATTTTTATCAAGGAAAATAATGACCTCACACAGGTCATTATTTTATGCCTTTGAGCATATTTCATTGAAACATGGTATCGTCGGGTTGATTCTGAAAAAGAATGACCTGTCGTTCTGAAAGAAAATAACTCCATATAGGTATATAAATGATTATAAATTGTATCACGTTTTGTTCCTTCAACGTGTAGGTAAAAACAAATTGATCAGTATTTCGAATGTTTTGAACATAAATCCGTGAACAACAAATGTCAAAACAATGACAAATTGTCATATTTTAAGTAATTTTACTATAAAGCTAACTAGTAACAACATACCTATATTCATGCAATGAACATATATGGATGTGAAGTTAACGATCGTTCGCCTTTCAGAGAGATCAAATCTAGACTTCAACATTTCTGTATTCCGTTCAACTATATACATCCACCTGTATGACAAATCAAAACTTGACATTTTAAGGAAATTAAAGTTTCAGGTTCAATTTGTGTTTAAATATGTACGTGATGTTTTAGAAATAAAAATTAATGAGAGAGGCAGACAATGCTACATATAAGGATTATGATAAATAAAACATGTTACATAAAATAATGCTGTATAGTACTATAAACCGATAGGTAAATATAGATTGTGCATATTGAGTCGACTTGAAAAAAGGATTTGTATATAACAACGCAAACTTAATTACGAGTATACTGGAAGGAACTTACATATTGCAATCGAACACTTTCTTTAACTCAAAGATCGATTTTCAATGCTTCATTTTTAAAAAAGTGACACTTTCCTATAAAGATACATTCAATTTAACAAACTACTCGCACAGAACGAGTTTGCTAGTGTTAACATCCCGAACAACAAAACAGCCCAGCCTAGCCTAATTTAGCATGTATAAGTCCTCATGGCTGTTTTTTTCTTTATAAATCAGTCGACCCTTTATTAAAAAGAATATGTATACTGTCAATATGATAAGACCCATTAATCATTAAAATGCATAAAAGACATAAATGATGTCCGAATTTTAATAACGTATAACACAATTATGGATAAGAAGATATGGGATGAACATCAATATTAAAATTAGATATCAAATACTACCTTTAAACAAAGGGTATTTCTAGTGGGATCCTAGATAAGGTATCTGCAAGCTTTATGTTGATATATAAAAATCAATGCATTTGATTTATGAAAATAAAATCGTAATGATAATATTTTCATTGAATTTCTTCTTTCATATTCAGGATATTGAACGGCATGTATCACAAACTAAGATGTGCATGCAATACTACTAATAACAGAGAAACTTGTAGTGATTTAACATCTCTACTAGTCCAATCAAGATATTTTTGAATTATAATTAAGGTAACACGGCAACCCACCCCCCCCCCCTACACCCCTCCCCCCACCGGTTGGATAGGCGAACGCGCGTCTGTAGTACATGATTTCCATATCCTGGATTCACAGTGACTGTTGACCTTGGTGTTGACAAAAATAAAACGTGACATGCGAGCTTAATTTAAAAAAAACAGGTTTCTCAAATGACAACTTTACTTTAGAAAAATGGTCAAATGTCGGACAGTAGAAAGCAAAAGCAATGACCTTGTTAAAAGGACACCTTGATTTTTGGCGAAGGCAGGTATAATCTAAGATATTAAACTAATTGGGAAATCAATGTTGTTATTGCATTATATTAACAACAAACACACCATTATGGAAGTATTTGTTTTAGACAGATCGTACTGCATGTCAGATATTCAAATTGTAAAATAATCTTCAATTTAGAACATATCATTTTAAGGCAAATGTCCATAACATGTCGTGGTACCCGATAGTATATGTCAGTGCATCAGTCGAATATGTGACCTAGTTGTATGTGTACTCTATGTGTCAGTTCATTGTCTCAAAAAATACAGATATTTTATGCAAACTCAAAGTAAAACGATATTTTATCAGAAAGTAAAGTTGTAATGGTTGAGTATATCAATTGGAATACAAAACTATAGAACTGATTTGAAAAAAATCAATTACAGCATTACCTGTTAAAGTGAAAAAAGCAAAACCGTATAAATGAGGGAAATGAAAATAAAAAAAAATAATTAAAAGGAAACCAAATCACACTGGTTTTTTACACGTTGATGACAACAAGGTTAACAAAACTAAAAACTAAACCAGTCTTACAAAAACCACATGTACTATGGATCACATCTTAACTGTAATCAATTCTGCTACTGAAGATGCGCTTTGACAATAATGTTTCTTCAAATATTATAGAGGCTATAATGATTGAAAAAGACTAATACAAATGTTTTAGAGTTGTTTATAAATTATCAGTGACAGTTGAGACGGTAAATTATCATGTTAAGCAGATGCTTATAATGATCCATTGTATTTAATCATTTAATTTAAGCTTTGGTTGATTACACTTTCATTCGATAAAGGATAGAAATCATGTAAAGCCTAATGGTGATGACATATAGCCAACCAGTTTTATTACAATTTCTATCATAACATTAACAGTAACTTGAATCCTCTCAAAAAAAAAAGCCAATCAAAACTAATTATAGAGTGCAGTAAACAACTTATTTCTCCGAAGGCGACAATGGTAGCCTTTCTGGCATTAAAATGCATTTGTAGCAACACATGAATGATAAAACATGTGTATTGTTTTGTTAACAAAATAAATCCATAATCGCTCAATGTCTTTAAAAAATAAATAAAACTGTATACCTATTTGTTAAATCAAGTCGTATTACCACAGGATAGATAAAAGTTGATAGCACAGTTACATTGCTTCCATCTAGATTGCATCTTGAGAGTTGGTCTCCTTTAAAATCAATCCAGTAGACATGATTATTGCCTGAATCAACAGCTATTCCTGTTGGACCTGACAATGACTGGAGAACTGTCTGTAATGTTGTATTGTTTGAGGGATAAGCAAATCTATAAACATTATAAAAAGTAATTGACATTAAAATTTGTTTAACCCGGCCACGTTTCGCACCTGTCCAAACACAAGAGTCTCTGGACTTTGTTATTCTTGTATGTTTTTTTTAATTTTTTATTTCATTTCTATTTTTTGTTAAGTGTAACGTTAGTTTTTAATAAACGTGTACGCATTTTTTTTTCTCTTTAGTTTGGTTGTTGACTCTTTGACATAATCCACATTGCAATTGTTAAGTTTATTCTTAACTATGCTGTTTTTACTGATCTTGTTAGATGTACCAAACGTCTCCACTGACTAATTCTTAAAACACTCACAATAAATTGAATCTGTTATATTATGATAGTGACATAATGTACGATACAATGACGAATTGATGTTGACGGTTTTAGTTTAGACAGGTAACAGGCAATTTTGCTTCAAATGTTTAGACATATATATCGAACACATCAATTAACGCTGCATCAAAGCCGAAAAATATCCAGTACTTGCTGAACACATACATCATAATCTTGTCGAGACTAAGTATCGTAGTTTTGTCTTTTTTCTCAAAATCAACTTATGTAATCTTTATTTGTAAACTTAATTAAAACTATTCATACAAGTTGTCATATTTCAGGACAACGTTTTAAACGTTATAATATTTCCAGAAAATGTTATATTATCATCTGCACGGATTCCATACTAATAAGACTGTAAATTTCACATATGTTGAGTAAAGGACACAATAATAGTATGTAGTAGTAGTAAAAAGTAAAAACACAAAAATACTGAACTCCGAGGAAAATTCAAAAAGGAAAATCAAAAATCAAAAGGCAAAATCAAAAGTCCAAGCACATCAAACGAATGGATAACAACTGTCATATTCCTGACTTGGTACAGGCATTTTCTAATGTAGAAAATGGTGGATTGAACCTGGTTTTATAGCTAGCTAAATCTCTCACTTGTATGACAGTCGCATCAAATTCCATTACATTGTCAACGATGCATGAACAAAACAAACATACTCAAAGAGTAAAAATGTCAAAAATAGGGGTACAACAGTCAATATTGTGTTATCATCTTAATATCACTACATAAGCAACAAATGTAACAAAGTAGCACAAAAAGGCATACATCAAATTCAACATTCTCATTTTGCTTTTCCTATACGGCTGAATTTATCTATGTAAAGTCTACCCATAAATGAAAGAAGGTTTTCATTACTGGTGTAAAATTGCGCGTTTGAAATTCGCACAGGTAGACATGAAAATAATTTTGTCGTATGACGGCATACATAAATGCAGACTCACGTAACGTAGATATAACAAAAACAGACTTACAGTAAAAATAATGAATAAAATAATGGTGTGGTTCAAAGTATGACGGGATACATAAGTACAGTTTCACGTCAAATACGGCTGAATTTATCTATGTAAAGTTTACCCATAAATGATAGAAGGTTTTCATTACTAGTGTAAAATTGCGCGTTTGAAATTCGCACAGGTAGACATAAAAATAATTTTGTCGTATGACGGCATACATAAATGCAGACTCACGTAAAGTAGATATAACAAAAACCAGATTTAACAGTAAAAGTAATAATAATAAATAAAACAATGGTGTGGTTCAAAGTATGACGGGATACATAAGTACAGTTTCACGTCAAATGTATATCATAAAAAACAGACTAAACAGAAAAGGTAGTCTTATTGAATAAAATAGTTTTGTCATTCATAGTATGTCAAGATCCTTAAGTAAAAGTAATATCAATAAATGAAGCAATTTTGCCGTTCAAAGTATGTGGTTTTACATAACCACAGAGTCACTTCAAATGAATATCTAAAAAAGACATATAAAAGAATACTATAATACGTAATTAAGATGATAACAAACGTCAGTACGCAAAATCTATACTTCAAGACCATCTTGTATTATTTGTGAAGTTGATACGGAATATTTATCAACAAGTTCTGGGTATCTTCCGATGAACTTTTTTAGAAAAAGGACGAGACGTTCTTTGACATATCCCTGGTTCATCAATTTTCTGCTCAGACACTGGTGACGTTTTACAAAGTCTGAATAGGAGCTGCAAGCTCTTGAATACCTAATAAGTTGGGAAATGTATATTCCATATGCAGGTGAACTTAGTATACAAATTACTGGGATCAATTTAAATGTTTATTAAATCATGAATCACAGTAGCGAGTAATTTAACTAAAATAAGCGGTATGCTTTAATTTTGTATATTATTATAGTTATTAGATTTATATTAATGAATGGGAAACATCATATAAAATATGGGATATACTTAAACCAGATGATAAAAGTGGTTTGTATTTTCAATTATTAAAGAAGCTAGTGGTAGTGGAAATAGTGGTATTTATGGTGGCGGAAGTGATAAAAGCAGTAGTATTGGTAGACATAGTAGTATTAGTAGTAGCAGTATAAGTAGTAGCAGTATAAGTAGTAGTAGTTATAGCAGTAGTAGTAGAAGAAGAAGTAGAATTAGTAGTAGTATTTGTAGAAGTAGTAGTAGTAGTTATAGCATTTTATGACTTATATACTATCGCAGGTACATTTTTGAAAATATAGTTGATACAATCATATAAATTGTTAAAAGATGCTTATCTATCTTTACTTGTTGAACACACATTACGAAAATATAAATTAAAGAACTTTTATATAAAAAGACAAAAAACCAGTAAGACTAAACAGTTAACACCCTTTTAAAAAATTAACATAACACACTGTAGACGCAATGGAAGTGACTTGGCAATACTGACATATAATGCATATAAAATGTACCGATACTACAAATTAACAAGATATAACTCAAGATCCAACCAGTAAAACACTCCATATCTGGATTAAAATAAAATAACTGAACACACATTTTTGTTGAAAATGTTATAATGAATTAAGAAGGGAAAAATAACATTATGTATGACAACATATATGTTCATCCAAGTTTAAATTAAAAACAACGTTCAACATATAATTGCGTTGGATAAAGACCGCAATATGTATACGTTTGCATGCAAAACAAATTAATTGGTAGAGGGGTTTAAATACAGAACAAACAACATTTTCCAAAAGACCAAGAAAGTGAAAGAAACGCTTTTGACTAGACGGTGTTCTTAAACCCTGATGACTGCCATTGTCAAATAAACTGATCACCAAATGTAACAAAATAGATCAATGGTTTTAAATCATAATCATCTTGGCTCAACATCATGTACTTGTAACTGTAGTTGCAAATATAGGGAAATCCTTTTACGACATTGTACTGATAAATTATCAGGATACCGTAGCTTAAATTTTAGAATGCTCAACGTTGCATCGTACAGCTTTAGGTCAACAAACTATATTGGAGACATATCGTAATATTATAGTTATATCATGTATAGGTCATCGTGCTATCTTACATGTTGCTTCACAATTCCTCTGTGCATTTTGTAGTTTTTAGTAAGCCTGTTTTATGATAACCCTTTCGTTTCATAAAAGTGTTGAAGCATAATTTTATCTTTACTTTGTATCATGCACTTTTTGTCATATTTGCATTACTAAGAATGGGGAATAATTTTGAAACGTTGGAGAGTATATATATATATAATAATATTAACTGAGTACAGACTTTAATATCTTGAACGATACATGTAATAGATATCGATCTGCTAGTGGCATTTAAAAGTACTTGATGTTACCCAACAGCACATTAGAACTAGCAACATCATACATGTTTGATGTGAATTCGGTAAATATTAGATGTTTATGTTTGGATGTTCTATGTGTAAAATAGAGTGTCTGTATATATAAAGGCAACAGTAGTATACCGTCGTTCGAAAGTCATAAATCGATTTAGAGAAAACAAATATTGCTACAAACTAAAACCAAGGTAACACATTAATCATAAGACGAAAACAACGAAACAACAGAAACACTGAAGTGCAACAAAAACAAACGATTATTCTGAAAATGTTGACTGGTCATACTTTAAAAATACATTTTTCTTGACATAAGACATATTGTTCGTTTCATGTTGTGGTAAATGAGAACAGAGATGCTTATAAATATCACTAGAAATTCCCATTACTTTTAATAAAACTGATGTTTTTTCTTTAAGCTTGATTTTACCACCTTCAATCTTTGTTTCTCCCATTATTGACGTCATCAGAATAAACGTTTACCTACCGAACGATGTCATGATAATCGTATCTTGGAAAATACATATATCTGTTTTGGTAATCATAGTCTATGGCATACACATGATAACTTCCATGATCTAACAGTACATTCACACTGCTTGTATCAAAATCAAATTCCATAATTCGATAGTTAATTGAATACAACAGCTTAACTTGATAAGGTGAAACAAAAGCAATACGATTAGTATCATAATTATTTCATAAAATCCTACATTACAACAAATCAAATAGAATAAAACCATGACTTTAGTCTATATTTTATCAGTTTAATGAACTGCACGCACTAAGATAAATATCGATGGCATACTTACTGCTCACCTGCATTGGCTCTCCTTCTGGTATATTTTGCCCCCCGTTTTAGAAATAACATGTAATGATAATAGACAATACATTTTTTTCAAACGTCCGATAATCATATATTGTCCGTTTAGATACATCTTTTGCATATAAAACAACGGAAAAAAGACACACACAATGCAGTTATACAAGATAACACAGTAACAATTTAGCTAACCAATGTACTCAACTTTTGAATTTCAAATCTATCAGAATTTTATCTGTAATACAAAAACGTATTTAACGTGTAGACATTGATACCTTTTTAAATGTGCGATACACGTTTATTTTGTTTTTAAAGAGGTTGTCAAAAAACGAATTCCAACACTAAGGATCTTGAGTACTTGACTGGTGTACCACATTGTCAGGGTCGTGAGTTTTGTTGAGGAAAAACACAACTGCATGACTGAGTGATTATAAAATAACAAAACTGTTTTTTGTTTAGTTTTTTTTTTTTTTAATCTTGATATTACCATTCACATATGTTATAAACGTCAAATGGCAAATTTAACATGTTTTAAGGCTGGAGGGCTGGTATTGAGCAAGGGCTGATAATACATGCGATATGTAAAATGATATGTTATTACTTTTTATCACATGCTTCAACAATAGAGAAAAAATAACAGATTCGCATATTGATCCTTTTACGTGGTTCCCAAATAGAAGTTCAAAGAATAAGAGTTCACGGACGTTGGACACCAAATTTAGTACATCCGATATGAAATCTTTCTGTCATATGACTCAATAGAGAAGAAAAATGTTTTATTATGGACAAATCGATTAAAATACACATACTGAACACTGTTTTAAAAAGTCTACTTTCTAAATTACGTTTGAAACTTTTAAAAATGCATTTATTCAATGATTTGTTTGTTTGGGTTTTTTTTTTTGGGTTTTTTTTTTTGTTATTATTTTACACAAAAAACTTTCCATTATCCAAAATATTGTTTAAACCGTGTAATGTTTTTCAAAACGTAGCATTGAGATGTATTTTCCGGAATTTGCCGAGTGTCACCGGAATGCCATGCGATTACGTTGCAGAAAGGCATGTGATAACAATCGAAGTATCTGATAAACTTTTCATATCAGCCCGCTAAGCACAAATTCGAAAAATATGAAATAAACGTTAATTTAATGCTATTATCATACAGTAAAAATCATATGTTATATAGTCTAAATATATGATAATATTTCTATATCGACATTGTCACAAGGAACACACATATTATGAATAGCATTACGATCGCGTCTGCAATACAATTTTGGATAAATGACATATGATGTTGTTTTATAGAGCCGATGTGATGTAAACATATAAAAAAGTTGAATTTATATTATTACAACAAAGAATGAATTTGTATTTTTTTTACATTTATATGAGCATAATGTATTGGTTATATCAAGGGTAGTGTGACAGGGTGAGAGTGTTTTCTATCCGTTATGGTTTGACACTTACTGTAAACCAATCTATATTCTTTGTTTCGCGGATACTATATTTCGCCACGTTTAGCCCTTTCTAGCCCACTTCGTGCGATTTTCATATACACTTTATGTAGTGGGATACGGAAATAAATTTTCGCGACGATTTCTTTTCGAGATATGTATAAACTCATGACAGTTGCACAATTAACATTGAAAACATTTATTGTCAAATTGAATGTATTCACAAATTAATTTAAATGGTGTATGTTCTAAAGAGAAGAACACAAGTCATATGGTTTATTTGAAACATATCTATCCAACTTTTGATAAAAAAAAATACATTTGAATCAAAATACTGCGCAGCAACAGATTATCCAATACAACATAAACGCTTAACATCTATATCACCTGATAATTAAGAATATTCATTTAGATATAAAATTGCTTTAGTATTTTATGTAAAATTAATATATGTTTTTACTTACATTCTACAGCTGAAATGTGGTAAAATATCAAGAATATGCCATACCAAATTAAATGATTTTCTATATGCTTTGATACCACGGAGAACATGACGATCACTGAGTGTTTCGAAGAAAAGGTAAAACTGAAAGATAGCAAACATCAATATAGTCATTTAACTACCAACAAAGGAATGTTTAATCAGTTTCGGTAAACAATTTTTTTTTAAATTCACAACAGGGTTTCAACTTGGATAAATTAGATTGATTATACATGTAGTTATGGTTGGACTTGTACTATAAGCCGTTTACCGAATATACAAACTAGAGGCTCTTAAGAGTCTATAACGCCTACTAAGAATTTTCTAAAATGGACAATCTTCAACATTGTAAAAATCTAAAAATAAAAAGATGTGGTAGTGTTATTATCATTTACTCTTTCTGATTACTGATAGTTTGTATGTTCACATTTTCTCTTTTATCTATGGGCTATAACTTATATAGGTAAACAACTGACAATTTTATCGATGGGGACCTTTTTGTGGTCTTTTTAATTAATTGTTTAGAAATAGGCAATACCACATAAGATTCGGTAGAAAGTGTAATACAAGAGTTATAACATCTACAAGGAGTCAATATACGAACTTTTCTATGTGTTAATCAATATTTTCAAGATAATTAGCAAACAAGAAATGAAAAAGGGTAAAACAAGAAAAAGGTATAGACTGACGAGTTATCCTACTCCACATTTTGTATAACTTGTCTTGTTGATCATTTTTAATTTAACTCAAATCATCTGTTATTAATTTAAAGATCACAGGCAAAATTGAAACAAACCCCGTAAACTATTTGAGGACAACACTTCATAAAATAAGTCGACTAACATTGTATATGTCAATTTCCAGTAGTAAGATCCCAACGTGTGTCAACACGTTCGTCCTTGGTCAGATTTTCTATATCGGTTTTTAAACAAATAAACACACCTGCAAGTTATCCCTATACTCTATTCAGCAATTTGGTCCAAAGTTTCACTGGAGAAGACGTTTGTAAAAGGTAACGGCGGACTACGATAGACGCCAAGTGGTTTGAACATAAAGTTTTTTTCTCTAAATGTAGAGCTGGCATTTCCTATATTAATTTTCCGATAGAAGGTTGCAGCAAACAAGAGTCCCAACTGGTAAAGTAACAATAATTCCTGCGAAAGTTGAAGGGACGCATAAACGAGTGGGTTTACTGTTATTGAATATATATGTCACAGATGACCATGGATTTTGTCTGACGCTTGGTCCGTTTCTGTGTGTGTTACATTGTAGTGTTGTGTCGTTGTTCTCCTTTTATATTTATGCGATTCCCTCAGTTTTAGTTTGTTACCCCGATTTTGTTTTTGGTCCACGGATTTATGAGTTTGAACAGCGGTATACTACTGTTGCCTTTATTGGCATTTGAAAAAGAAATCTTGGATACTCCAAAGGGGAAAAAACAATGTTGCAGTTGTGTTCGTCTAGCTCTGCAAACTTCATGAGTACACATCTGCATTCCGTTTGACAAGAAATTATCAAACATTTCCATCTTTTTCCTTCCAACCCATACAACCTCTAATAATGCTTTTCAAGGTGTTAGTATGTTCTTTAGATGGTTTTTTTGTTTCCAATTGAAAATATATATTACATTGATGGAGTGATATGTGTTCAATTGTATTAAATACCATCAACAATCAGTTACATATTTTGTATTTAAACATATCAATAAGCCACAAAGACGCTCAGTGTATGATACTTCAGTTTTTAAGTACAGGAAATTGTTCCAGTATATATAAAAACAAATGTTTTAAATATCTAATCTTTATTTCAAAGTAAGTCGGTCTTTTACTATAAATAAAAATCTTCATAAATCTCAGTTTGTTTTCCATATTCTTGTTTGATTTTCAATTCACATAGCTTGATTGCCAAAGGATGATTTGTCCTTCAAATATTTCCTTTTAAAATGGCATGTACACCAAACAGGGGCAGATAAGCCAAGGAAGTTATGTCAAGTCTAAATCATATCACAAGGAAACAATTATGGTTTTGACACGACGCGTGTAAACACTGCCGCATAATAGCACCTTAACAAGATAACGTCATGTGAATTTAAATTATAACGCTTATCATTGTTCATAAGGTTGTTGAATACAAAGTACACATTCTTAAATGCATCTTAATTCGTCACGAAATTTAAAGGAATGCAAAATCACGTATACATAATTTAAACTGAAAATACATTTCAGACTCAAATTTGTAATTTGCGATAAGCTCTAATTTATTTTTTTTATATCTCCCTTACCATTGACAAACGATATCTCCAAATGTATTTTGTATATTACACCATTTTCACTGTCGAATCTATAATTGGGAAGTCGTTAGAAAGCAGTTAACTCACATATAAATTTCTGACACAAATGTTTTATGATGTACACAATAATAACGAATTTAAAAAAAACTCATACCAATAAGATTGTGATAAAACATTATTCGATTTTAAGCATGAAGTGTACACAATGTAATGAAATCACATGCAGTTTTTAATGTTGATACGTATGATGCCATATATATGTTATAATGTTAAACTATTGAAATCATTCAGTTTGTGTCCTTGACATTAATTTTATTTTTAATTTTCACATTTTTAAAACTTCTAATACATCATTTCTTTGTGTCCTTTTATTAGGAATACAAGTAACATACTTGAAGAGGAATTGCCGTAAATTATGAAATTGACGGGGTTAGTGTCACCAATCAATCTGCATTTTTTACCGTAAGATTCTTTCAATGACTGTAACTATTGATTTTCAGGACTGTCAGATATGTGAGATATAATAACACGCCTGTTTAAAGAGTTGACATAAGTTCACCGAATTTTAAATCTCGTTAATCCTTATTGTGTGTACAAAATTAAGAAGACCTCTTAACATTCACCAAAAATGCAATAGGCCTCGAATTAGTTTAACATAGGAAATATCATTTACAATTAACTACGATTGGCATATCTACACATCATCATTAACGGTATGTAGAAGTGTTATTTTGTTATACAATTAAAATCAAGGAAGCATCAATTGACTTAAAACCCAAGCGAAACGGAGAAACGGAGGAACCTAGTCTCACGAGTTGCTCTTGTTCGTTTGTGCGATTTATCGGCTGTAGAAGAAAAAAAACGAATAGGTAATGTGAATTCTTATATGGATATAGGAAGATGTGGTCTGAGTGCCAATGAGACAATTCTCCATCCATCAACTCTCTCGAAATCATTCTCAATATATCTATAGTAAGCGCAGACTCAGAGATATACATAATAATGACTGCTACAATATACCTCCCAGGTAAATCCACATGTATTGGAAAAAAGGGCAACAGTAGTGCACCTCTGTTTGAAATTTATAAATCTGGGATACAAGCTAAAACTGAGGGAAACACATCAAATATAAAAGGAGAACTTCGACACAACAGAAACACAGCACTAAAATGTAACACAAACAGACATGAACTATAATATAAACGGTGGGTTGTACCAGGTTTTGTGGCATGCCAAACCCTTCCGATTATATTACAACTTTAAATGTTACCTTAAAATGACAACAGTATTTGATAGGACTACAATACATATAAATGACAGAACATATAGGACAGAGAAACACACGAATAATAGCTCACAAAAGGTGCAAGGTTTAAAACTTGATACGCCAGTCGCTCATTTGTCCTCACAAGACTAACCAAAGACGCTATGATGAAAACATTCGAAAGCCCAACAAGTACAAAGTTGAAGAGCATTGAATTCTAAAACGTTGTGCCGAATACGGCTAGGGTGTTTTGCCGAGGTTGAGAAATTCCTAATTATTTAGAATAATTCATAATTTTGCAAACAGTATTTTTTTTATAAAATGACTATATAATAGATATAAATAAAGGCAACGGTAGAATACCGCTGTTAAAAACTCATAAATCCATGGACATAAAACAAAATCGGGCTAACATACTACAAAATCGGGGTAACACACTCAAACTGAGGGAAACGCATTAAATATAAGAGGAGAATAACGACACAACATTAAAATGTAACACAAACAGAAACGGACAAAGCATTAGACAAAATCCTATGAGAATAACAAATATAACATAAAAACAAAATACATGTATTTGGGATAGATAAGTACCGGGACACGTCTTATAGTAATGTGAATTCACACTCAAAAGAGGAGAAAACAAACGACACAACGGAAACACAACTTTAAAATGTAACACACACGAACGAACTATAATATAACAACGGCCATATTCCTGACCTGATACAGGAAATTTTCAAAGGAAAAAATAGTGGGTTGAACCTGGTTTTGTGGCATGCCAAACCTCCCTCTTTTATGGCCATGTGAAATATAACATTTAAATGACAACACAACATTACAGGACTACAATATGAATAAATAGAACACAATTGACAATAAAAAAACACGATATTTCTGATATAAATGATAAAACCGGTGACTAACTACAAAATAAAAATGGATAGATAAATAAACTAAACCAGCATATACAAATTCACAGCCGTGTTATCCAAATCGATAAAAGCACAAATTTAAGTGAAGTCATATTTGATTTTCTAAAAATTTCCAGAAATAGGATAGAATTAGAATAACATTCAAGATTAGGTTTGTAATGTTGATAAAACATGTATTAATAACAATGAAAATTACAATACTAACTAATCTCAAATTGTGTAAGTAATTTGATAATTAATTTATTATCTAGCTATGTCGCTGTTTCTTCTAACTCAAACTGTAAAACCAAATATATCGCATAAATTTAGTTGAACCTTATCAGTGAACTGGATGATTAATTATCTTCACCATAACACACGAATACAACAGAGAAAAAAAAATGAGATTAACAACTAAACCTATGGTAAACGATATGCCGATTTCACAGTTGAAAAAAATGCAAAGAAGGATCTGTATGTAACTTTACGAAATTCCATAAGCGCCTGTGGCACATTTAGGTCATTTCAAAACATGACGTCATGCGAATGAAAACACTAAAGCTGAATGTTTTTGCGTCACGTGGATCCGCAAAATTGGGTTAATATTGCAATTAAACACAGTTTAAAGTAGGTGTTGCTTCATTTTCTATTTTATCGCAATATTTGAACAAATTACCGATTTCAGCATGTCAACATGTCGGCTTTTTTTCACGATAGATCAACTGTGGCTTTGAATATAGATTATGAGAAATAAATTAAGATTAAAATTAAAAATGACAAACTACTCAAGTATTTCACCTATTGACAATGATAGCATTATGCGTTGGAACTCTTCTGTTTAGAATATGTACTACTTTCTTGAATTTCTTTCTTGCCGGGCTGGTTTACGGAAATTTGATAGTATGAACAACATATTAAGTATGGTAAAAGTGTCGTCCTATATAATTGTATAAATTTTTTTTATTATTACAAAAAATACGTTAACAAGTGTTTTGAAGTAGCCCCGAGGCCCTAAGCTTTAATTTGATACCAACAGTACCCCAATATTTCACCTATTTACAAAGATAGAGTATTCGTAGGAACTATTCTGTTTAAAATATGTACTACTTCTTGAATTTTCTTTCTTTCCAGGCTGGTTTCCGGAAATTTGATAGTATGAACATCAGATTAAGTGTGGTTAATGTGCCGTCCTATAATAATTGTATTTACTTTTTGTATAATTCAAAATAATAACTTAACAAGTGTTAAAAGTAGCCCCGAGTTCCTAAGCTTTCATTTGATACCAATAGTATCCAAATATTTCACCTATTAACAAAGATAGAGTATGCGTAGGAACAATTATGTTTAAATATGTACTACTTTCTTGAATTTTCTTTCTTACCGGGCCCGAAATAGTGGTTATATATATTCACTGCAAATACTTAAATGCAAACAAATGAAATAGAGCAACTGTTTTCAAATATGTTTAACTCCAATGAAACCTGAAAATATTACTTTACTTTTACTATACAAATGCAAAATAAAAAAAAAATGGGTTTATCAGAACTATGTGATATTTCTGATTTAAGTGTTGTGTCCCTAGAAACTCAAGTGCCTATGAGAAGTGTATTTTATTATAATTTACTTGATGTCTGATTCCTGTTTTTCTGTAAATGCATTTATCTTGGACAATATTTGTTTTCTAGAATCGACTTTCTGCAAACATGTCCTTAAACATTTTTAAATGTCCACTCGTGAAGATAACCAATAAGGAGTACAACTTAAGAAAAGTAATGATGTTATGATCATAAAAATAAGTAAACCGAACAGATACATTATAATAACAAGGTATTTTATTAATCCATCATGGTGCCCAACATTTGAGCTATACAATAAAATGAATTATAAAATAAAGCACAGTAATTGATTAGAATGATTAGAGTTATTAAAGTACCTGTAAACAAAGTAACAAAATTATAAACAATGTTATTGATAAAATACTAAGTCATTTTGAAGCAACTGCGACCTACAGAAAATATTTTTTTAATCAATGGGTAAACATCGGACTAAGAGAGACAAATCTTGGATCACATTTTGATTTTTCTAGTTATAAAACTTTAATGATATGTTTAGGAGTTTTTTTTTTTTTTTGGTTCTTAAACAAGTGATTGAAATAACTAAAAAATGTTTGTATTATAAAAAGAAATCTGCTGATGAAATGATATAAAAAAAAAATGACATATCACCAGGTTACTTTTTGGTGATAATTGATAATTTAAAGACCGTTGTTGTGATCTGCTATCTTTAGAGAAGGACATTCTAAAAGAAAATGAAAATCATCATCACAAGCGTTCTAATCTAGTTTTTCGAATGTGCATAATAGAAAAAAAATATATATAATATTTTAGTGTATATATGGATTGCAATGTTATCAACACTATCGTTTGCTAAAAAAAAACTAAAATAGACCATGGTATTCGCTGAATCATTTTATTTTCATCAAAACATATTAAAACTATTTCGTTTCCTATATTAGTTAAAAAAAACATCTTTTGCATACGCTATTTCAAACGTAATTAATCAAGTTAAATATATTCAAAAGTATATACAGATTAAATGACAAAAAAATATATAGCTCTAATTCATCTGAAAGTTGTACAGCACTCGGACAACTATACATACACTAGTCTGAATTTTTGGAGTATAAAAATAAATGTGGTTACTCAACTAGTTCGTGTACATGATGTCTTATAGTAAAACAACGGAAAAATAGTAACTTTTAACATGTTTAATCTTCCATGATACCTGACAATATGCATCTTTTAGTAGAAAAGTGCAAAATATAAAGAATGAAAATGAGAACACAATATTTTAGACGTGACATGCCATGGTCCTCTGCGATTTTTTGTGATTCAATAAAACAATCAAATTATAGGTCGCAAGAAGTTGAATTAACTACGAGAAGTGTATTTTTTTTACATTATACTTATGTTTGATTCTTGTTATTCTCTCAATGTATTTATCTTCGATGATTTGTTTTCTAAAAATCCACTTACTACGAACATGTGCTTAAACAATTTTTAAAGATAACAAATAAGGAGTACAACTTAATACAAAAAAAATGCAGTTATGATACCTTTTATTAACACAAAGATAAGTAAATCAAACAAGATACATCATAATAACAAGATACATTATAATTACAAGATATTGTATAAACCATTCACGGTGCCCAAATTAGCAGGTTTACAATGGGATGAATTTCAAAACAAAATACAGAAATTGATAAGAATGATAAGAGTGATTATAATACATTTCATCAAAATAAAAAAGTTATAGTTCATGTCAATGATAAAATAATAAGTTTTTTGAAGCAACAGCGACCTGACAAAAATGGGTTTCTTCATCAATGTGTAAAACCTTGGATTAAGAGAGACAACTGTTAATCAACATTTTTTCTAGTTATCAATGTACATTAGTATTCAAGCGATATACATTCAAACATGTATAAATATTAAACTTATTTGAAAATTGAATATCACTTGCATAGTTTACATAAATAAGTCTGATGTTTTTTAGTATAACACTTCATTCAGTTTCTCAATAAGTTTGTTTTCATGACTCTTTTTAAAAACAAACTTAGCATGCCTCGGTTCATTCTATTTTCGTTCTGAGTTTTTGTGTCCTTGACAACGATCCATTATTCCATTTCATCTATTTTATTGGTTTTCAAATACTTGTAATGCACCGGACTCGTAAATCTTCCGGAAAGGAATTGTACATTGCAGAATTTTTGAGGAAAGAATTTTCAATCAGTTAATCCCCGCGGACAGTCCTATCTTTCAGCAGATTTTCTAGTCAGTGAATAGCCACTTGGTTTTCTATTCATGATATTGAAATCACTGTCCACTTAAGTGTGTGGGTATATCATTACCACTCTTTATGGTTGTATAATTCACTCATCCTCATTGTAATCTGTATTAGAATTAAAAACATGTTAACGTGCTATTCTTTTCACATTTATACATGCTTTTGTTCTCAAATTGATTAAGTCAATTTCAATTCTTTGAATGTCTTTCGTATAATTCAATGGGTTTATAGAGACTCCGTTTTGCGGCGATATAATCAATCAATGAGACCTAAAATAAAAATAAAACATATATGATATACAATGTTATTGTCATTTCCGTAGTATTAGATAAGCGTCACATTTATTACTTAGATTGTACACAAAAAGTTAAAAAGTACCAATGTAAGTTTTCTTAGACATGATATAATATGAACAACAAATAAAACACGATTATCAATAAAAGTCTTAATGCAAAGAATACCTGCACTTACAATATTGTAGGCAAATATGCACTTGTGCATATGTTTGAGTTTATTTTAGAAAATAACTACCATATATCTTTACTATCAATGATCTATATGTTACCATTATCTAATCAATACGTTATGCGTACCTTTTGGTCAACAATGTTAGACTAAGTGTTATTTGACAATTGTATTACATTCCACCACTTTAGTTCAACCTGTAAGGAAATGACGTATACATCTATTATAATTAGTGCACGTGTATGCCTCATATATGTCATGCATATTCCCAAATATCATGTTGGATGCTCTTTATTCAATGACTACAGACTTATGAGTTTGTCAACGTATTTTGATCCTTACATGATAAGGCGTAATATTCATTCAGATTAATGATAACTAGTAAATAGCGAGACTTTAAAGAGTAATTTGAGGAACAAGTACATAAGTTTGTTTATAGATGTTTTGTTATATATATAAACTAAGTTTGAAGTTTAGACACAAAAAACTAAAGAACAGAGAACAAACGACAACATAATGTGCTACAATTGTAAACAACTCCCTTGTTTCAATTTTAAGCAAAACTATCGGACGACAGCATCTCAGTTGTTTGCCGTATGCAACTTAGTTTTCACCAAGTGCAACGTAGCATACAATTAACATTATTAAAAACGGAAATGTATTCAATTAAACAAACAGTAAACCGTTGTCTCAGTTGACAATGATTCCACAATTTGGGAATGGTATACTAATACAGCAAAATAGTAAACCGATTTGCTTAAGAGTAAAAACTAGATTTAATATCACTTACCGCTTGTCTGTGTCGTACAATTTCATTTATAACATTTCAGTCGAAAAAATTAAAGTTACATGATTATCATAAATAATGTAAAAAAGTTATAATGTTAACAATAATAACAAATACATCAAAATGAATGAAATTATCAAAAAAATAGTAAATAGATAGACGATATTGAAAAGAAGTAAGAAATTATTAACATGGCCAACACGACTTGTGTCCCATTTGTAGAATAATCTTCTTACCAGGTTCAACCCACCATGTTTTTTTCTTAAAATGTATTGTACCAAGTCAGGAAAATGGCCATCGATATATTATAGTTTGTTTATGTGTGTTACATTTTAGTGTTGGGTGTCTGTTGTGTCGTAGTTCTCCTCTTATATTTCATGTGTTTCCCTCAGTTTTAGTTTGTAACCAGGATTTGTTTTTTTTTCTTAATCGATTGATGAATTTCGAACAGCGGTATACTACTGTTGCCTTTTTTACCCTTCCGATGCACTTGAGATTAGTGTTTAGTGTGGTTCTTGTTGCTTAGTCTTAAGGTTTCTATTGTGTGTGTATGGTACTATTGTTTGTCTGTCTTTTTCTCTTTTATCCAGGAAGTTGTCAGTTTGTTTTCGATATATGATTTTGAATATCTTTTGACCCTGTTTTTTTAGAACTTAAAAATCAATAATGATACATTTTATCAGTGAAGATAATATTACAATATAGAATATAAATGTATCTTTAATTTTCATAATACAAACATTGCACAAGCAATTTGCATAGAACGCATTGAAGCCAACGTTGAGATAAAACAAGAATGCACATTTGGTTAAACATATAACAAAATATGATTTGACTAAGTAAAGCGCTAAATATGAGAAATTAAGAAGCAACAAGCAATTACAAATAAACACTATAAACACATGAAGGTAACTAATACATTATAAGCAGTCTTTAAACAAATGAAAACAAAATATAATTTTATGACAAATTTGCAAGATTACCTTTAACATGTTTAATACCAATTGCCAACACTGGCTTTTTCGTTTCTTAACTGAATGCAAACGACTGTGTTCTTTCTTATAGTTTTCTATGTCTTGTTTAATGTTGCGCTTCTCTTATTGACGATTTTTTCCAATTAAACAAAGAAAACATTATCAATAAGTCATTTGTGCTGTTCGTATTATTGAAATTAAATCATAATGTGCATTTAAAATCAACACTGATTTTATTTTCACGACCATGGTTCAATTATTGTCATTTTTTTTTATATGTATACGGTTTTCGTGTCTATTTTATTACTTCCAATTACATTGTTGGTATTCATCGACATGTGTCGAATAGTTCATGATATCATTTAGCAAAAACTATCATTTGAATTTGCCTAAGCATGTGTGCATAACAATTTGATATGATATTGTAAAGACATGTTCAAAATGTATGATGTAAAGTATCGTTATTCGTGATTATAAATGATTGTTAACATTACCTGTTTGATTAAACACATATATACTGTGAATGTTGTGTGTATCGGTATTGTAGAGAAATGTTAAATCAAGTCAATTTATGACGTAGGTTCTTATTACAAATGATTATAAATGGTAATTAATATACCTGTTGAATTAAAAACAAATATACTGTCAATTATGCTGGTATCGTTATGTAGAACAGTCGGCTTTGATCCCTGTAATTTGTTTATCATTAACAACTGATGTTCATTACCATAATATATGTAACTACCAACAACACTGATAGCATAGTAGTATCTTCGAGTATGTGTTGAAAGTATTATTTTAACATCAGAGCCATCGTCTTTACATGATTTCATCTCGCCATCATAATTAATCCAGTACAGTCTGTTCTCTTCAGTGTCTACAATGAGTTGAATCATGGAGTGGATACATCATTATTCATTCGAACAACAATAATAAATCAATGTACTTATTTTATTTATAAATCTGGTGTTTACGTCACGATTGATTCACCTCGATTAACGACGACGTAAACAATTGAATGCAATAAATGCTTACAAATTATATCACGATTTGTTTCTTCAACGTGTAGGTAAAAACAAATTGATCAGTATTGCGAATGTTTTGAACACTAATCCGTGAACAACAAATGACAAAACAATGACACATTGTCATATTTTAAGTAATTTTACTACAAAGCTAACTAGTAACAGCATACCTATATCCATGCAATACACATTTGTGGATGTGAAGTTAGTGATCGTTCGCCTATCAGATAGATCAAATCTAGACTTCAGTATTTTTGTATACCGTTCAACTATATACATCCACCTGAAAGACAAATCAAAACTTGACATTTTAAGGAAATTAAAGTTTCAGGTTCAATTTATGTTTAAGTATATCGTGATGTTGTTTTAGTTATAAATATAAATGAGAGAGGCAGACCATGTCATTTATAACAATTATAATGATACATCAAACATGTGTTACATTAGATAATGTTGTGTAGTACTATAATACGATAGGTAAATATAAATTGTGCATGTTGAGTCGACTTGACAAAAGGATTGGTATATAACAACACAAACTTAAAAAAACGAGTATACTGGAAGAAACTTACAAATTGCAATCGAACACTTTCTGTCACTCAAAGTTCGATTTTCAATGCTTCATTTTCAAAAAAGTGACACTTTCCTATCAAGATATATTCAATTTAACAAATAACTCGCACAGAACGAGTTTGCTAGTGTTAACATTCCGAACAAAACAGCCCAACCTAGCCTAATTTACCATGTATAAGTCATCATGACTGTTTTTTCTTTATAAATCAGTCGACCCTTTATTAAAATGAATATGTATACTATCAATAAGATAAGACCCATTAATCATTTAAATGCATACAAGACATTAATGATGTTTGAATTTAAATAACGTATAACACATTTATGTGAGTTAAACATTATTGTTTAAGTTGAGTTAAACATTATTGTTTAAGTTAGACTAACAGTACGGCCGTTAAACAAAAGATATGCATAATGGGATCCAAATAAGAAATCTGCCAGACTTATGTTGAGATATATATGTGTATCAATGCATTGTTTTAAGGACACAACTTCGTAATAATTATACCCTTGAATTTGCTCTTTGATATTCAGGAAATCGCACGGCATGTATTACACACTAATATGTGCATGCAATACCACCAATATAAGCGATACCTGTATTGGTTTAACATCTCTAGTTCAATCAAGATATTGTGTGAATTATAATTCATGCAACACGACAAGTCCTCCCCCCACCCTACACCCCCCCCCCGGTTAGGTAGGCGAACGCGCGTCTGTAGTACATGATTTACATATCCTGGATTCACAGGGATTGTTGAGCTTGGTTTTGACCAAAAAAAACGTGACATGCGAGCTTAATTTAAAAAACAGGTTTCTCAAATGACAACTTTACTTTAGAAAAATGACCAAATGTCGGACAGAAGTAAGCAAAAGGAATGACCTTGTTAAAAACACACATTGATTTTTGGCGAAGGCAGGTACAATCTAAGATATCAAACTCTTAATATATAGTATATGTTTATTTGGAAATCAATGTTGTTATTGCATTAAATTAACAACAAACACACCATTATGAAAATATTTGTTTGAGACATATCGTACTGCATGTCAGATATTCAAATTATAAAATAGGCTTCAATTTAGAACATATGATTTTAAGGCAAATGTCCATGACATGTCGTGATACCCGATAGTATATATCAGTGCCAGGCATGGGGTAATCGTAATCCGTAATCGTAATCAGCTGTAATCGATTACATTTTGCAGTGTAATCCTATGTAATCAGTAATCATGCCATTTCTGATTACAAGTAATCGTTATGTAATCGATTATATTGCAAATAACAGGTGTAATCATGATTACTTTTAGATTACTTTAAGATTACATTCATATGATTACGTGCTGATTACAAATCTTGTATATATATGAAAATAGTTTTTGAGAGACAAGATGAGGTATTCACAATGATGGAACCTTGTTTAATGTGATAAATTGTGTCATCTATATAACAAATTTGTATAACCAAGTGTTTTATCTTGTTAACAGTTTACTGAAGGAAATTGCCTCTCCAATATTTCGTTGTGAGATTGAGCTCTTATGATAAAAGAATATGCCTTGACAGCTTTTTTTTTCCTGGATTGATAACTTCTGATATTAACTCCAATTTCATATAAGTTTACCCAATATTTTTAAATAACTACATTGAAATTCAAATGCAGAAAACATTTAGTTCCAATTAGACTTTGATGGTCGACATAAATATATGAGGCCATTTAATTCAAAATGGAATTTAAAACCAGATTTCATTTATTGACAAGTTGAATACATTTTGTTTTCCAAAAATTCGTGTATAATATGTGCTTTCTAATTTTTATTCTATATTAACTTTGAGCCTTACAGCTCATTAGTATAAAAAAGAAAATGTACAGTGAATACATATGGCATAATATTACAAACAGTATGCATAGTAAACAATAGGTGAAATCAGCAGTTTCATCAATACAAAATATCTTTTATTACAATAAAATGTTTCTTAATTTAAAGAGAAATGTATATACTTTCCTTAGTTAAAATTTGTTTTAAACTGACAATAAGTCTATTAATTATTAATTAGATAAAGTATTAAAAATTTTAAAACAAATAATGACAATCAACCACTCTTTCCTTTATTGATATTGTTATTAAGACAATAAAATATTAATACTCAAGCTCACCTATTGTTTGTTAAAAAAAATGGAAGTAGTGATTGACACCTGTAAAAACATTAATGGATGTGTCAATTATGTCCCAACAGACACTTAAACTATATTTAATTATTTTTTCCTTATTTGTTCAGGTATTTTGTTAATTAGGCGGTTGGTTCAAATTTGTAGAAAAAAATAAAGTTACATCTTTTACAAAGAGAAAGGACACTTGTCTATAGCTAGTTTATCAAATTACACATGTTACTCTGTACTATGTCTATAAATTCTTTTAAATAAGAAGAATAAATTAAGGCTTTTAAAAAAATCACCAAAATTAGCTTTTTTGTGAGGATAAAAAGTTATAAAAAAAAATTTGATTTTGCAATATACAATGTAATCTTAAGTAATCTAAAGTAACCATGATTACTTTAAAGAAAAGTGATCTAATGTAATCCATTACATATGAAATAGGGTGTAATTGTTATGTAATCGATTACATTTTATTAGCTAAGTAATTGTAATTTAATCGATTACATTTTAAAGTAATCGACCCCATCCCTGGTTAGTGCATCCGTATATATGACCTATTGTTATGTTTACTCTATATGTCAATTTATTGTCTCAAATAAATACATATATTTTATGCAAACTTAAAGCGAAACGATATTTTATCAGAAAGTAAAGTTGTAAAGGTTGACTATATCAATTGGAATACAAAACTATAGAAAACTGAATTGAAAAAAAATCAATTACAGCATTACATGTACCAGTTAAAGTGAAAAAAAGCAAAACCGTATGAATGGGGGAAATGAAAATAAAAACAAATAAATAAAAGGAAACCAAATCACACTGGAATATTTTACACGTTGATGACAATAAGGTTAACAAAACTAAAAACTAAACCTGTCTTACAAAACCACATGTATTATGTATCACATCTTAACTGTAATCAATTCTGCTCCTGAAGATGCGCTCTGACAATAATGTATCTTTAAATATTATAGAGGTTATAATGATTGAAAAAAGACTGATACAAATGTCTTAGAGTTGTTTATAAATTATCAGAGACAGTTGAGACGGTAAATTATCATGTTAAACAGATGCTAATAATGATCCATTGTATTTAATAATTTACTTAAGTTTTGGTTGATTACATGATCGTTTGAAAAGGATAGAAATCATGTGAAGTCAAATGGTGATGACATATAGCCAACCAGTTTTATTACAATTTCTATCATAACATTAACAGTAACTTGAATCCTCTCAAAAAAGAAAGCCAATCATAACTAATTATAGATTGCAGTAAACCATTATTTTCTCCAAAGTGGTAGCCTATCTGGTATTAAAATGCATTTATAGCAAAACATGAATAATAAAACATGTATATTATGTTGTTTACAAATTAAATTCACAATCGCTCAATTTCTTGAAAAAAAAAAAAAAATGAATACCTATTTCTAACATCCAGTCGTATTACCCAAGGATCGATGAAAGTTGATAGCACAGTTACATTGCTTCCGTCTAGATTGCATCTTGAGAGGTGGTTTATAAAAGAATCAATCCAGTAGAGATGATCATTAGTTGAATCAACAGCTATTCCTGTTGGATATGACAATGACTGGACAACTGTCTGTAGTGTTGTAGTATTTGAGGGATAAGCAAATCTATAAACATTATAAAAAGTAATTGACATTAAATAAGATTAATCCGGCCACGTTTCGCACCTGTCCCAAGACAAGAGCCTCTGGAATTTGTTATTCTTATATACTTTTTTTTTAGTTCATTTCTATTTTTTGTTAAGTCTTAAGTTCATTTTTGATCAACGTGAACGCATTTTTGTTTTGATGCGTTAAAGTCTCCTTCCGTGTGTATGATTTTCTCTCTGTTTTGAAGGCCCATTAATGGTTTTCGGCTGTTCTCTGCTCTTTAGTTGGGTTGTTGACTCTTTGACACAATCCCCATTGCAATTCTTAAGTTCCTTCTAACTATGACGTGTTTACTGATCTTGTTATATATATACAAAACATCTCTACTGAATTATAGTTAGAACACTCACAATAAATTGAATATGTTATATTATGAAAGCGACATAGTGTACGATACAATGACGAATTGATGTTGATGTTTTAGTTTAGACAGGTAACATGCAATTTTGCTTCAGATGTTAAGGTGTGTTTAGACATATATACCGAACACATCAATTAACGCTGCATTAAAGCTGAAAAATATTCAGTACTTGTTGAACACATACATCATAAATTTGTCGAGACTATGTATCGTATTGTTATCTATTGTTTTTTCTCAAAACCAACTTATGTAATCTTTATTTGTAAACTTAATCAAAACTATTTATGCAATTACAAGTTGTCATATTTCAGGACAACGTATTTAAAGTTATAATGTTTTCAGAAAATGTTATATTAGGATCTGCATGGACTACATACAGATTAGACTGTTAAGTTTCACATATGCTGAGTAAAGGATACAGTGATAGTATTTAGTAGTAGTAGTAAATTACTGGAATCGATTAAAATGTTTATTAAATCATTAAACACAGTCGCCAGTAATGTTAACAAAAATTAGCGGTATGGTTAAATTTGGTCTTACATTGTATTTATTAGATTTATAGAAATGAATGGAAATATCATATAGAAATGGGATATACTTAAATCAGATGATAAATATATTTTCAGAATTATTAAAGAAACTAGTGGTAGTGGAAATAGAGGTATTTATGGTGGCGGAAGTAGTAGTAGTAGTAATATAAGAAGTAGTAGTAGTAGTAGTAGTAGTAGTAGTAGTAGTAGTAGTAGTAGTAGTAGTAGTAGTAGTAGTAGTAGTAGTAGTAGTAGTAGTAGTAGTAGTAGTAGTAGTAGTAATAGTAGTAGTAGTAGTAAAAATAGACGTATTAGTAGTAGTAGTAGTAGAAGTAGTAGTAGTCGTAGTAGTAGAAGTAGTAGTAGTGATATAAGTAAAGTTAAGTTATAGGGCAAACACCAGATTTTGGGTTTCTTCAGAAAAATAGCAGCCAGAACATTATCCAATTAACAGCTTATTGAGAAATCAATTATTCAAACACATGTTTATTTGTCTTCATAGCAGGAAATCTTCTGATTACCAAAATATTTGAGACGACTGACCAGAAATGACCATAAGATTACTACGTATATTCAAAAATATTGTTCCACATGTAAATAGATAGTTATCAGAATAAAAAAAATTCTGACTTTTGAATTTGATCTATACATGACCCTCCCCCCCCCCCCCTTTTCATGGTACAAATTTTGGCAAGGCAAACATTTGAAAACAGAGTATTTGTGTTCAGTATTTAATTGTTTTTTTCATTGATAAACTAGGCCAACCTAAACATCTTGTAAAAGTTTTAAAAGATTAGAAACATACGTTTAAAAGATTTGGCAACTCAAATATGGCATCTTTTACATACTAGTATCGGCCAAAATTGGAAGTTTCTGAAATATGAGTATAGGGTTAAATTTCTTAAATTTTTAATAAATCAATCCTAAATTGACAATAGCATAGCTAATAATGATAGCTGGGGTGAATATTAGTTCAGTATTACCCCTTTCTTGTTAGTTTGTCCATCCAGATTGAAAATTTTGCCAGAACTTTAATAGGGGGTATCAGAATCAACCCCGGAAAGTGAATTGAAAAAAAATGTGTCGGTTTTTTCTCATAAAACTAAGCATTTGGAGTGCTATACCAGTCAGTTGTTCTTGCAATTTTTTTTTTAAATTTAACTGTTAGTTGTTTTGGTATTTTAGTTTAAATTACACCCCACCCTCAAATTGGTTCATTAAATAAGAGAGAAATCTATTCAAAAAGTACATAATGGCCATATTTTTGTTCGTCTTTTGAACTAGGCCAGGCGTTTTGGCATGTGGATGAATCATCACATGGTTAAGTGTCTTGCATCATGATGACCTTTGTGTGACCTTCAAAAAAAACTTCCATTTGTTTGTTTGTTTCACATTATTTTTGGGGCCCCTTATTATTATAGAGAATGGTTACTCTACTCAGTAATAATCTTGAATTTAGACGTGAGAAGAAATATTTTCACTTGTCTCTTGCAATAACACCACACTTTCTTTTTTATATTTATTTCAAAATTGCATTTGATAAAATAAAATAAATAACAAATTTTGCTATCCCTTCGAAATTTAAATTTGATAAAGCGAAAATAGCATGTTCTATTTATATCATATATGTGTACAGTTTCAACTATGATTCTAAAAATAGACTTTACTTTCCCTAAAATTGCGGACGGAATAGACACCCGTTAATGTTCTACACCTGTCAGGATAATGGTAGAAAAAAGATACTAGAAAGATATAGTGTTTTTTTATTCAGATGAATTAAAAAAGCAAAAATATGTGTCGTTTTTGGACTGAAACGAACGTTTTTTCTTCTTTTTGCCTTGTTCCGTGACATGTAAATGATGCACTGGTGGTTGATTATCCCTCGTGGTATCTTCTAACTTTTTACATGAATAAAAATCATGCAATAAAATATTCAATTGCACTTTATAAAATATGACAGCAATTATGAAATTATAAATTATTCGTAATTTTTTTTTACATTACTACATGTATTACTAAGGCCATATCATATTTCAATAAAAAATACATGTCTCGTTTATTTTTATTTTTATTGTGGAGTCCATTCAGTACTGATTTAATCAATTTGATGAGAAGATCTACGAACATAATCATTATGTAATTGTCCAGGGAATATTATTAATTCGGTTAAAATTTCATTGTCGCAGGGAGCTACAAAATGTACCATTTGAGAGTGGAGTAGAAGGGGTCCTGATCCCGAAATCCGATTAAAAACACAAAATCCCGAGGTTCCGAATTTAAATAAATTTAAGTCCTGACATCCGGAAATTCGAAAAAATAATTTCCAGATCATGAAAAGGTCAATCCCTAAATTCTGACCTTAAACACTCGATTCGGAAGTCCTGATTAACGTCCTATCCACCCTAATGTGAGGAGGGGTAAAAAAAAAGACAGTTATGGTCTTTCCTCTTTCTGTTTCACTCATTTCTAATGTCCTGGTTTTCTTTTGGTAAATTTATTTCACTTTGAAATTCCCCAATTATGTCTCATTGAAGATTCATTTATGGAAAATGAGTTACTTTAAATGAATTAAATGATTAAATGAATAACAAAGGGTGTACAACTGGTCTTAGCAATAATGTAAATATTCTGATCATGATCTTTTAAAAGCTTGCATATTGTACATAATTTTAAAACGTAGCAATGAATCAGACTATGAGTCAGAGTTATGTTTTCTTATGTGTTCTTAAGTGTATAACTTAATCTACAATATAAATATGAATAATGCATTACTGATTTTGTAAAATAATATGCTTTTGTATACTGGAATACCTTGAGAAATTATCAAATTTAATGTTCTTGTACCACAGGCACACTTCGAAAATGTTTTCTCTTAATAACGGTGTCAAAAAGTTTTGACATTTTTATAAGTTCCAGTTTTAAAATTTGGTATTTGTCAAGCCTGCAAATAAAGTGACAAAATCTAGACATAACAATGCTTCTATGGGGATCAGATTTATATAAGTTCTTCTTGTTTCCAAATCCCTACATTTCTAGCATTACGTTATTGCAACTAGTGCACTTTAGAAAATTAAATACAGTTTTGAAATTACACTAATCCTTCTCTAGTGGTGTCACATCATTTAGATTCATTCTTTAGTTATTTTCTTTTTTAAGTGCGGCGATATCATTTTGTCTGGATTTTATTTGAACTGTTCTGTATTTTGCTGAAGGTTAGAACTATTTTTGTTTAATAAATATTTAGATACAGTCTTGGGTTTAAGTTAATTGATTTTTATTACATTAAATACCTCACCTTCATAAATTTAGATAACAGAATTTAACGAAACGCTGAATCCCAATAACTAAGAGGAGGAAAAACAACATGTTGAGCAGCAATTAAAGGCCCTAAAGAATAGAGGTTGTTTCAATGAAGAGGCATGGAACGTAAATAATGGTTATAAAAGGCACTATCAGACCTCAAAAACCAGCTGAAATGATTTCCGACATAGAGGAGGAATTAAAAATGTTCCAAGAAGAGGCTAAAGCTCTAACTTCATGTGCTTTAACTTGATGTTTAACTAAAACTTCAGAAGAAGCAGACTTATAAGCCAAAATGATAGTATTGCAAATCCAGGTAAAAATGGTTTTAGCTGAAATGTCAGAAATTCCTTTTTTGATAGGAATGAACAACCTAGAAGAACCAGCAGATCTTAATTTAGCTGAAGAAGCTAGGTAAACAAGCAAGGCTCTCACTGGACACAAAACCTGATTATCCGCCGTGGGAGGTAACGCAGGAATAGTAATTAAACCAGAACCTTTATCAGGTAACTGGTTCTTTGCTAAAAAAGATGGATCAGTGAGAAAAGTAACTGAAGACTTATCAGCCGCAAAGCGGAGACAAGACTCAGAAATTGACAAGGCATGAATCTCACTCCTTCTGCGACCCGTAGCCAAAGCTATCAGAAAACAACATTTATAAGATAAAAATTTCAAGGAGACTGAATGTAAAGGTTCAAAAGGTGGGAACTGAAACACCTTCAAAACTAAACCTAAGTCCCAAGAAGGAACCAAACGCCTTTGACGAGGTCTATTAAGGCAAAAGTTTTTTATCAACAAAGACAAAAACTCATTGTCACCAAAATCAGAGCCTCCTAAAAGTGATATTGTTCTGGCTATGGCAGATCTATATCCCTTTATAGTAGAAGGAGAATAACCCTTTTCTTCAAAAAGATGAAGGAAAAAATCCGCTAACTGTTGGACAGTAACTGTGATAGGATCAATCTGTTTCGACAGACACCAAGTACAGAAAATTGACCATTTGGAGTCATACACTGCTCCTGTAGATTGTCTGACTGATCCTGAGATACGCTTGGTTGCTCCCTCAGAAAAGCCTCCCTTTCTGAGGGAATTCCTGACAGTAACCAAGCGTGCAGATGGAAAGATGAAAAGGAGGATTGACCTCCTCCAACACACCCTTCTGTATAAGAATGTTCACTTCGTCTTGTAACAACTGATTCTTTTGAGAATCCTTTGTCACTGACAGATTGATTGGAACAGGAGAAAGAGGAGGCTGTTCCAGAAACTGAAGTTCCAATCCCCTCCGTAAAATCGAACGTACCCACTTGTCTGAAGTTATCAGAGCCCATTGATCTAGAAAGTGGGACAGCCTGCCCCCCACTGGAAGAAGAGGAAGAGGAGAAGTATAGTTTTCCTCTTCCAGTGGGGAACGATTAAACGGAGGGGACAACACATCACTTACCCTGCTTCTTTCCCTTAACAACTTTAGCTTTCTTCCCACTAGAATAGTTGGGACGAGAAAAAGCTGGTATTTTCGTAGGCTGTGAATTTGAAGAAGAAGAAGAGGTAGAAGCCTTGGGTTGATGAGAAGAAGAAGGATTGTTAACCTGAGTGGTCTTGACAAATCTTTTCCCATCAGTGACCTTTACATCCACCTTGACCACAGGAGGGGCCTTATTCAACTCCTCCTGTAACTGCTCTAAGGAAACAGAGAACAACTTGTCCTTAGACAAAGTAGAACTGACAAGTCTCTGCTGAAGCGCTTCAGAGACAGTTGATTTATCAAGAATCTCCTGTCTCTTAGCAAGAGTAAAGTTGGCCACAGTACCAAGACGAATTGAGACATTCCAAGACTCTTGTCTACCTGAAGCAGCATAGACCTAAAGTCTGAAAATTCCTCCCCTTTGTCATTTTAAAGAGACCCAGCTGCTGACAAAAAGTGCGCAGCTGTCTCAAGAACAAAAGTCAAACACCTCAGATTATTCTCTGACTTGACAAAAGAAGCTTGAGAAAGTCTGAGGCCATCCAAAGGTTTCGAACCAAGTAAACTAGAAAAAGCCCTGTCACAATTAGGAGCCGATATACCCAAGGAAGATCCATGGATCTCAAAGTCCTTAGATCTACATCTCCCTGGGTAAGAGGCAGGTCCGAAACCAGAGAACTTACTACCACCAGTTTTGCTAGTGTTAGCAAGATTCTCAGCCAGAGAAGAGTTTACAAAAGACAAAGCAGTTGTAAAGTGCCCCGACTCTTGAAAAGAATAATACCCCTTAGACTCTGGCTTGACTATACCTGAGCAAGCCATGAAATCCGAAAGAGTAGAAGAAACCCTAGGTGGAGACGACATGGGCATATCTGACATATCCCTGCGAATCGAGTAGACCAGACTCCTAAGGCAATCAGAATTGCCCGAAGAAGGCTCCTTAGGAATGAAAGCATCTCCCTCTGTGCTTACTACACTGTCAACATCTGAAATACCACCTTGGTCATCCAAGAAGTTACCCTCCTGACTTCTAGGAACCAAAGACACCGAGTCGTCTTCCAACAACTGTCTAGGAGGTCTGGCAGGGTCCTGTACAGGATCCTGAGACAGACCCCTAGACTCCATCAGATCAAGCCTGTTACCAAACTCCATAAACTTAGCATTCACAGTAGCTTGAATCTTGTGTATGGACGTGGTAAGACTCCTCATCTCATCCTTAAAAGAGGATGACTCTGAAGAGGGTCTACCACCAAACCCCTGACCAAACCAAACTGATTGAGCCGAATACGGGTCAAAGGGCTGGGGATAAGGCGGCAAGTTGGGCATACCCATAGACATGGGAGGGTAGGCAAAATTCATGGTCCACCTAGTCCTGGAAAAGGGGTCACTCCTGATGCCAGCTGGTAGAGTCTCCTGCCTGCTTGTCGTGCAAGACACAGGAGACGTTGGTATCTGTACAGGCCTAGTAACGGTGTGTGATACCCCGCTAGGCCTAGATAGCCTCAACTGACTGGCACCGGGAGTGAACGGCAAAGTCCTGACAGGAACAGAATCTGAGTCCTGTTCCATACCAACACCTTAAACACCTGGAAATTCCAAACTTCTATCCCAAAAGTCATCAGAATGGGTGGCCGAACGCCAAGGGGACAACAAATTACTGTTGGAAGTGTGTATTTGACTGTCACTTACCTCTTGGGTAGCCGAAGCTGGAATTTTATCCATAATATTCAGATAAAATTATGATAAATTATCTAAATATACTTATAATAAACAAAAAATATCAATTTAAATTTCTATATATATATATAATAAACAACTTGTTTGCAAAAAAAAAAATGTTTCCTCCTCCACAAAAGCGTGCAGCATGCGTTGCTGAACCGGAAAAAAATGATGAATGTTTAGGAAGCACATGTGTCAGGTGGGAGAGGTTGTCACGGGTTCATGGTTCTTTTTCTGGCTGGTTTCCGGTTGAATAATGCAGCGAGTGGACTGATATCTAAATTTATGAAGGTAAGGTATTTAATGTAATAAAAATGGTGGTTTTACCGAATTGCATGCGATAATGACTTTTATATGTTTAGACATATTCATCCTGCAATAAAACCGCATAAAGCATGGACAATTGCGAAACAGTTTCCCGAACTTCGTGTTTCCGCCAAGTATTTATTGACTTATGTTCTATAGTACGTTATGAAGATGAACATTTAATTTGCGACAAATGTGGAAAGTTCTTTTTGAATATCGCTGAACACTTACTGGTATCCTGTGATTTTATACAAGACAAAAGAGATGATCTATGGCAAGACATTATTAACATTAATCCCATTCAGTTCAGTGTTTTTTATGGACAGTCTTTCGGCACATGAATTCACAACAACAATTCTCTCTTGCAATACGTCATATGAATTAGAAAATGATGAATTAACTTTTTTCTCTAAGACTTGTGTTCGTCACGTTGAAAAGATCTGCAGATATTTCTACAATCGATAGAAGATGTGTCCGTTATCAATATTATAGACAGTGCTCATTTTTTTTTTCTTTCTCATATTAACTTTAAACAGTGACTTTGATTCTTTGTTTTTTTGTAATTTTCTGATTTACATATTTTCATGTACACCAAATCTCTATAAAAGAGGAAATAAAGTTATATATATTGTGCTTTGGTATATTTAGAATCCGTAATAAACCTTAATTATCTGGAAAATGAGATAATGAATTATCTAACGGTATTTTTTTATATAAATTATCTGCAAAATGAGATAATGAATTATCTGACGGTATTTTTTATATAAATTATCTGCAAAATGAGATAATGAATTAACTGGAATTGAGATAATGAATTATCTGACGGTATCTGGCAAACGATTGTCGTCCAATTATAACACTCGTTATATTGTTCTTTGGTATATTTAAACTTAAATTATCTGGAAAATGAGATAATAAATTATCTGAAATCAGATAATTAATTATCTGGAGATAAATTAGGATTATCTAAAAATCGTTCAGATAATCCTAGATTTTCTTAATATTTTAAAATAAACCGGGATTTTCTCCAGATAATGAACTTTATGTATTTTCTGAGATAAACTAGGATTTTTTCAAATTTGAATTAAGCTGAGATAATCTTAGTTTATCTGAGATAAACCGGGATAATCTCAGATAAACCTAGTTTCAGAACCAAATTGTGGCTTCTTTATATTTATACCAAAATTGAGTTCAAAGCAGTATTTTGTCGAAGAGAACTATTACCCAAAGTGCAACATGCGAGAAGAAGTTTCATTTCCCTTATTGTTTTTAGTGGTGTGACTAATCTTTCGAGATTACGTCACGGAAATATATCTTAAATGAAAAGGTGCAACTGGGTGTATCCCTCAAAAACAAATTTAAAAAAATCTAAATATATAAAATGACGGATATTCGTCAATCAGACAGCAATCCAAGAATAAGAGGTTTAAGCATACATGTACCCCGCGCTGGTATCAACTTACTGAGTTGTGAGTAAAATTCAATATACATGTAGGACTGTGAAACGGGAAATACACGAAAGATTTGTTTTTATACGTACGATTGAGTAGCATTCCCTAAATACATACGGGTCCACAAACTATTCTTATGATTATATAATGGTAAATGAGGATCTCATTAGAGGAACAAATTAAGTAACGATACATGTAGGAGCAAGAATAATTTCCATTTGCAAAACATCAAATAGGAACGCAGCAACTTGAACTATAACATCCATAGGCAATAACACTATAGTAAATGCTTTATATACTGACATTGAAACAAATATACTGCTCATAATAATTGCACATATGTAGACTTTAATTAAGATATGCCGCGTTTTATAAAACATCGCACTCCATTGCACCAAAGTCTGCTGGTCTGCTCCAAAGTGTGCTGAGCTATTATTTCATTATTCAACCCAATGTAACGCAAAACAAATAATACCGTTTTAAGCTATAAAACAAAGGCAACCCTTTATACTAGTCAAAAATTGCTTGGTCTTGATAGATGCATACGAAACTTCAATTAATTGTTTGTATTTTATTATATCCGATAGAAAAGAACAAAAATTGGATAAAAACTACCGATTTTTCTATGAAACAAAATTTATCCTTATTGGAGTCTTTGTCATATGGATTCATAAAGGACAAAAAAATCTCCTCAGTAACAGAACAAAAAACACCCCATGGTAAAAAAAAACACGGGTGCGTCTAAAGGAGTCCTTAGTGCACTAAGAACTTATAACATGCCACTAAGGACTAGATGGGATTCTGTTACATGTAATTTCTTTTCATATTATGGTATATTTCGATATTTAATGCATAAATTTCAAATTTTATAGAAAAGTAATAATAAATAAACAAGATATTCAACATTATCAAGACACGCGCCTGTTTTTCTTTGATTTGCCGAAAATCAATGAACCGTCTTACACGTGTCAAATTACACAACTGATTACACGGGAATCCTCCTATCTGATGTCTTAACGTTTAATCGACAAGATCGGTAAAATTGGATACTTATAAATGAATAATTCTTTGGGAAAAAAATCAGAACGAAGAAGTATTTTCTCAAGTGTATTTTGAAATCATTTCAAGTAAATGATAAATTTGTCAACAGAGCAATAGATCTAATGTCGGTTTTTAAAAGACCGCATACAAATTTTGCGTTCGTATATTGGTATCACTTTGTCGTCGTCCGTCGTCAGCTTGACTTCTTCGTGGAGCGTTTTCACAAATTGTGGTATACTTTGTTGTTTCCAGTTAATCGCCATTTTGAATACGTGTTTTATAGATTTGCAAATGATACTTGTCCACACATGAACATGTTGAAGCTGGTTACGAGGTTTCAATACATATTCGTACAATAGTTCTTAAAGTTTTTGAAAATACATGTTGAAGTTTTGATAACAAGAAAAAGATGTGGTATGATTTGGGATGAGACAACTCATCGCAAAATATAAAATGACACAGAAGTTTTCACCATAAGTCACCCCACGGCCTTCAACAGTGAGTAATGAACGCACCACAGTAACTATTTCATAAATTATCTCATACAATATGTTAAACAGACAATTTGTTAAAACAAAATCGTAAAGGTTCCGGGGAACCCAGTGTCTTGCCTATTCTTTCTGTTAATCGCATGCTCAACAACAATGAGGAAATAAATCAATAAAATATTCTTGTTGATACTATCTTTTGATTGAAAAAAGCTTCTGTCCAAGTTTCGTAAAAACCCAGGACAATTTATGAATCTAATAAATGTTTTAAAACTTCCTGATACTATCTTATAATTATTAACAAGCTTCTGTCCAAGTTTTATAGAAATCCAGGATAGTTTAAGAAACGGTCATTACAATTTCAAAGACGCCGACGGGATGTAGGATCGCTTAGTCTCGCTTTTTCGACTAAAGTCGAAGACTCGACAAAAAACATACAAATCAGATTTCTTTTGACATACGGGCGCACTACGCTTTTTTATACGCCCGTCAACATTTTGACGGGACGTTTTATGGTATACAAATGTCCGGCGTCCGTCCGTCCGCATGTCGCACTGTAACTTGAGAACCGCTTATCCATTTCATGAAACTTAACATAGTTGTTTCTTATGATGGTTTTCGGAATTTACTCATATTTTTAGTGAAACCATTTGTATTTACACGCATCTTTGTTGGAATTAAAATAAAAACAAAACACTTATAAATATATATATTCCTTTTGTCTCCGTATATCTTACATAAACATTTTAACAAGCTGACCACACTCTTATTTATAAGTTGGCGCACATCAAAGTCGTGCTCCTATGGCAAACAATTTTGTTGCAAAAGAAATAAAACAACAGCAAAATTATTTGTCCTTTTCATCATTTTAAATAAGAACAACACATTTAATTATAAATATTTGAAGCATAAATCTTTTCGATACAATTGTTTTAAATCACTTAAAATAAAATAGATCGTCATTGTTTAATCAGTTTCTATATATATATGTTATTTGGCACGTGTCAAACGGTTCATTGATTTTCGGCATATCAAAGAAAAACCGGCACGTGTCAAAATAATGTTGAATATTTCGTTTATTTATGATTATTTTTCTGTAAAATTTGAAATTTATGCATTAAATATCAATCTCTAACATGATATATAAAAATAATACATATAACAGCACTCCTTCTAGTCCTTAGCAGCATTGTATAGTCAAAGTGTTAGTGCACTAAGGATTCCTTAGCAGTGTTTAGACGTACCGATAAAAAAAAAAACATCCGTCATTCTTTTATAGTCATATAAGGTTAACAACTAGTCTGTTTCCCGGCCGTTATTGAAATTCTTGACAATACCTTAATATAAATTATGTATGTTCCGAATGCATACTGAATGTTTTACGGAGGGGACTAACCTAGTCAGTAACAACGTACTATTGTAAATTATTTTTCGGATAATAATCTTTTAAACATACATTAAAAACGGTGTCATTGATAGGCAACCATGAACACAATAAAAAATGAATCCTTGAAAGTGTTCCATGTTTATTCCATTCAAGTAAAGACTTGTTATGATAATACCATATATTTAACTAATTTATAAAAAAAAAAAAAAAAAAAAAAAAAAAAAACAAGATTATATCTTAAACTTGTAAATCCAATTTCAAGTTTTAAAAGTTCCTCAATTTAAAATAATACATGATGGATTTGCGTGTTTTTATATTTGTTTAATTACAATAATGCATTCAAATACATATAATGTTTATTTTTATTCAATTTTCCACAAAACGTTTTAGCTTATTTTAAAAGAAAGTAAGTATGACTGTACATTTTATTTAAATTATTTATATACATATACTTTAACCGTGAGAAAAAAATATAAGCTTTGGTGAGCTCTATAACCGACTATCATATAAAAACCGCAATGTATGAACGTTACACAATTAAAGATGAACGTTTCACAAATGCACGTTATCTGATCTACACAATTATACACGATTGACGAACGAACGATACACGGTTATAAGAATGAATGATTGATAATCGCACGATATACGCACGATACACGGTTAAGAATGAATGATTGATGAGCGCACGATACACGCACGATACACGCACGATACACGATTAAGAATACACGATGCACGCACGTTACACGGAAAATACATGGAACGATGAATGATGAACGCACGATTGGTACACGCACGATACACGCACGATGCACGCACGCAACACGCACGATACACGATGAACGCACGGAATAATGGTCAGTTTGAATTTTAGAAGGTCTGTAAATGTTTTTTTCCTCGAATCCCGAAAAGTGAAGAGTTTTTAATACGTGTAAATCCCGAATTCACACAAACGACGTTTATAAATGATCTGTTCAAGAGTTTAATTTCACTTTTCAAAATATTTCAGACACGTTAATAATATATGTTATTAGTAAGAGAAAAAAAATGTTGATGAAAATTTTCGATAACATTTATTTATTTTTGTTCGTCGTACCATTGTAATTTATGTTTAAAGTCATAAGAAACCTCAAATCAAAAAAAATAATGCATATGTTTTTTTATAACTCAATGGATAGTTTTCATTATAAAACTTATGTACATATACTTTTTTCTGAAGAAAATTCTTTAATTTATTCATATTTAGAACAAGTTTACTTTATTTTAATTGTTTCCAGGAAGCAATTTCCCCGACATATTTTCCGTATGCAAAGTGACCTCAGTGTGACCCATCTCGTAAAAATCCGGTGATCACAATACGCATGGATGTCTTTAAAATAAACTATTATCTGAATTTACATGTTAAACACGTGCTCAATTTCCATGTTTTTTTGTTGATTTTTTGTCGATTGTTGACAAACAGGTGACAATCGTTAAACTTCGGCTTCAAAACACAAATTTAATTACCTGCCATATTTTCACAACAACACTGACCGATTGAAAAAAAAATGACGATTATACGAAATTTACACGAAAAAAATGATAAATTCGTGCACAGAAGATTAAGTTTATGATGTTTGTATGCATTGGTTCAAGAATTGGAAGAACATTATGTTTCACCGGTCACTCGTTTCTTATGACTTTAAAGTGACTTATAGACCCACAGGGTCGGGTGTTCTTATTATTGTTTTTATATCTCACTGTATTATATAATATTTTGTGAAAAACACATGTCACTGTAATAAATAATTTACTTACTTACTTACTTACTTATTAGTGCTAGCTTCACAAAAAAAATATCCACTGACATGCATAATATTTAGTGCCATGGGTCACGCATGGACTGTCTGATTTTATAGGGATGCCAATATGGCAAATCAAAGATAAGATTGATTGAACCATTGTAATTGCAACCGATCTTAAATTCACTTGAATACATTAACCTGTTATCTTGTCGACTTTACAGCTAATTTCCTAATGCTTGTAGAGTAAAGCTTTGATAGGCTTCCTTGCTTAGTTTATATAAACATGGATTCAAGCTTTGTAAATAACATTGACATCTTCAAACAATATAGAGGCATATTTTAATCTGTATATATTATGTTTAAATTTGATTGGACATTATAGCAATTACAATTGTAAAATATACAAACTAAGCAAGCAAGCTAACCAAAGTTTCGCTTTACATGCATAAGGAAATTAGCTGTAAACATACAAATAGCCGCTATATCACGAGAAGAGACCACGATAAAATTTGAAAGTTAAACAAATCTTAGTTTTCACGAGAACGAATATTTTGTTAAAGAGTTGTAGTGATCAGATCATAAATGACATAATTTTAAAAATAAGACGACAAGGTTGAAAATAGTTCTAGACGTCTTATAGCAAGAAAGTCTCCTCACTCAGCTTGTGGTTTTGTGTTGGTGGTGGATAGAGGCACATCGACTTACAATTGACCATTTCTCTGCGGTTACAATTAAAGCTCGAGGTCGAAATCGACACTAGGGAGATACCATTAAATTTTTACAAGGTAGGGGTGGGGGAGTTGTGGCCAAGATGGAATATGTTGTCAAGCAAACTTTTTCGTGCATGTGACTTCATATTTGAAAAGGGATAAGAAATGTCTTACTTGATAAGTTCTGCATTGCATTTAAAACATCCATTGCAAGAATATCGTATAATTAGAAATCATTGTCCGCTGTTGGAAGTTTAGTTTTGCCATTTTTCGTGCTTGTCATAAAACGATATTTCAGGTGTTTCGATTGTTAAACTCGTTGAATCAGAAAACGAACATATTCCATCTCAACCTGAGAAAGAGTGGCTCATTTACATTAATTTTATCAAGGATTATCGTTTATAAGATGTTGTACTTTCAATGCTATTTATAAACGCCGAGTAAAATTTTAAATGTTTGGTATAAAATTTTTAAATTGTTCATCTTAAAAAGTATTCAGAAGACAATGGGACATATCGAAGAATCTTTGAGTTCTGACGAAAACTATAGTGTTTTTATTCTATCTTTCCACAAAGTATATAAAAGTACCAAGCGTTTTTCTCAACTTTGACAACCTTATTCTGTAACAGATCTTGGCAGAATTTTTCAACGGCAATTTTCAAAGCGCTTAGACTATTACAGTGCACCGTTACGATTCAAATACGATTTAATGGTATAGAAAAACTTTGCAGCTGACTAACTATTGACAAAAACATGCTACATTTGAGAAAAATGGCTGTAAAGATTTTACATATATCTGCCGTCGCCATATTGGGATAGTCGTAATTCCAGTTACGGTTATCAGTTTAATACCAGTGCAGTTGAGTAAAACGGTGCAGTTATTCAAATGCAGATTTAAATATTATCAATATTAAACCCAATACCGCAAGCACCTATGGTCATCTTGGTGAGGATAGTATTCACTATTTTGTAAGTGCCCTTTTATCAACGAAGCAAGAGAAATATTGTTTTCAAAATTAGAAATATCTACTATATAAAAAAGAAGATATGGTATGATTGCCAATGAAACAACTATCCACAAAAGATCAAAATGACACAGACATTAACAACTATCGTTCACCGTACGGCCTTCAACAATGACCAAACCTATACCGCATAGTCAGCTATAAAAAACAAATATGTAAAACATAAACAAACGACAACCACTGAATTACAGGCTCCTGACATGGGTCAGGCACATACATAAATAATGTATATCCATTTTGCTTTTATTAGCTGGTGACGGAGACATATATCAGAAATACACTAAGATTAAGAACAGTCAATTAAAATTCGGAATTACTATACTTCTCAACTCTTCACTCTAGTTCAGTTTTATATATTACTCTTATACGTTTTGTTTTTGAAACAATGCTATATTTTGTCAAAAGATAAGCACAATAACCCCAAAGCGAATTGTGAGAAGTGGTTTCGTATTTAGTTTTCGTTAAAGAAAAAAAAAATAATAGTTTATGTAATATAACGACTCTTGTACGGTGTTGCGTTTATATCTTTTGAATTCATTGGTGCAATTGGATGCAAACAATAATGACTATAAAATGTCAGATTTGCGAAATCAGAAAGTAACCTAACAACTAAATAGTTGAAAACCTAGAGATCAATGTTTAACATTCGCCAGCAATGAGCATTTTTCATAAATAAAACATGATTTAGGTGAATACTTTGCGAGTAAAGAAAAAGAGACTACTGACAATAGATTTGTTATTAACCCCATGCTTGATGGGTACAAATTAGAATCCAGGAATTACCACTTTGTATTACACCACATTACAACAGAAATTAGAAAATACATGTAGGGACTCGAAGTATTTCTAAGACATTGCTATTTTTCTGTTCTATGTAGCTTTTTTTCTGGCAAACACGGTTTTATAAATGCTGACAGGTACCGACAATTGAAAAACAATCGACCTGTTTAAAATAAGGAATGAAAATAATTGTTTTTTTATGGCAAATAAGAAAAATGACCGTTTGATTTGAAATTGTTTAAAATTATTCAGAATAGATTGAAATAGATAAAAATACCGTATTTTAATGTGAAAAGGCTAGACTTTATTTATGTCGTAGGGATGTTTTTGAGTGGTTTTGTTTACAATTATTTCCCATTATTTCCCTAGTGAAAATCTGCAATAATTATTGTTTCATCATGTTGTTTGATTTTCACATTATAACAAAACTAAGAATAGGAAGGTTGAATTTATAGTTAGCTGTTTAATGTCCAGTGACAACTATTAGATGTATCATTAGGAGGACATTTACAATGTTATACTAACATAAGATGTATGTGTCATTATATGTTGTGTCACATACTATAAATATGTAGTTTTATGGCAATAAAGATTTGAATTGAATTATAATACGTTATTCTGATTGGCTACACTGCAGTCTTGCGTTATTCCTTAATCAATTTCATTACACAATAGAATGTATCATTCAAGATGACACTAGGTCCAACAATTACGGAAGCCGTAAGGGGACACACAAAACATTAGAAAATATTTTTTTTTAATTCGAGATCACGATCAAACATTACCGTTTTACCGAGATCTCGATAAAAAATATATCGTTATCTCGATAAAACGAAATTGTTATATTGATATCTCGGATTATTAAATCATTATCTCGGATTATTAAATCGTTATCTCGATTTATTATATCGAGATCTCGGATTATTATATCGAGATCTCGGATTATTATATTGTTATCTCGGTTTAATACATAGTTTCGTTTTCTCAAGATAACGATATAATAATCCGAGATCTCGATATAAGAGTTTCGTTTGTCGAGATAACGATATAATAATTTGAGATCTCGATATAACAGTTTCGTTTTCTCGAGATAACGATATAATAATTTGAGATCTCGATATAACAGTTGCGTTTTCTCGAGAAAACGAAACTGTTCTATCGAGATCTCGGATTATTAAATCGTTATCTTGGTTTAATATATCGAGATCTCGATAAAAAATGTATCGTTATCTCGAGAAAACGAAACTGATACATCGAGATCTTGGATTATTATATCGCTATCTCGAGAAAACGAAACTCTTATATCGAGATCTTGAATTATTATATCGTTATCTCGATTTATTAAATCGAGATCTCGGATTATTATATTGTTATCTCGATTTATTAAAACGAGATCTCGGATTATTAAATCGTTATCTCGGTTAAATATATCGAGATCTCGATAAAAATATATCGTTATCTCAATAAAACGAAGCTGTATTTCTGAATTTGTCATTTTGTTGTTATCTAACAAATACTCGAATTAATATCAGAAAAAAAAATGCAAAGCATTCTTTAAAAATTTTAACTTAATTCATTCATTTATTTAGTTTCAGAGAATAAACTAGTGGATTTCCCTAATTATTTTTAAACGAAATTCCTTTTTACAATGTATGGACGACCTGAATACCAAAACATATATATATATAAGTATTAAAATACTCAACGTATTCTTTGTTTTTATTTTCACGTTACCTTTGCTGTTAATAGACCTCATTTGAAAGCCTAGTAATAGAGGAACAAAAATTATATAGTCAATATGTTCCGCAACGCAAATTAGAGAAGTATTAAAGGACCTTAAAATAGAAATACGGCTGAACATTATGAAAAAGCTTATTTTAAATAATGGAATGAACTTCAGCGACCCGTCAGCCACAAATTAAGGAAAACTTGATACACCATTTATTATTAAAAGAGGAACAAAATGATATAAATAGTATGTGCCGCAATGACAGTTAGAGAGGTTACTGAAGACCTAAATGCCAAAATACACGTGAATATTAAGAAATGGCCAATTTTGAATAATGGAATGGATGTTTGGAATATTGGTATAGACTGTCGCGACCCTTCAACCCCTAATTCCAAATATATAGTATACCTAATTCGAAAGCTTATTAATATACCAATGTATCCCTCTTTCTATAAGCTTTCAAGTAGTGTATAAAGGGTCGAAGGGTCTGTGTTACTCCTCTAATAAGCGTTGCGGAACATATTGACTATATGTCTTCTGTTTTCTATAAATAAGCTATATAAGGTATAAGGTATGTATGTAATTAGGGGCTGCAGGATTGCAGCAGTCCATTCCATTTTTCAAAATATCGATTCCATTATTCAAAATAAGCTATTTCTTAATGTTCACGCGTATTTCGACATGTAGGTTCTATGTCAATCCTCAAATATGCGTTGCGGAACAGATTGACTATATGTCTTTTGTTCTCTATAAATAAGCTTTTGAATGAGGTATAAGGTATGTATGTAATTAGGGACTAAAGGATCGCAGCAGTCCATTCTATTATTCAAAATATCCCTTCCATTATTCAAAATTGGCTACATATTTCTTAACGTTCACGCGTATTTAGGCATTTAGGTCCTTCGTAACCCACTCTAATGGTCATTGCGGCACATATTATTTGTAACCATTAAGTTTCTCTATTAATAAGCTTTCAAATGGTCTATAAATTTTTTTCTTAATTATGGGCTGACGGGTCGCAGAAGTTGACTCCATTATTCAAAATAAGATATTTTATGATGTTCACCCGTATTTCTATTTTTAGGTCCTTTGTTACTCCTCTAATATGCGTTGCAGGACATATTGACTATATTCCTTTTGTTTCTCTATTAATAAGCTTTCGAATAAGGTCTTATGTATATCTGTTTAGGGTCTGAAGGGTCGCAACAGTCCATTCCATTATTCAAAATATCCCATTCATTATTCAAAATTGGCTATTTTTTTAATTTTCACGCCTATTTTGGCATGTAGGTCTTCTGTAACCCCTCTAATGGTCATTGCGGCAAAATGGACATGTTATATCTATAAATATGGCATGAAGAACATCAAAGGTACTGTGAAAATAAAAAATGGTAACGTTGAGTATTTTAATATATTTATATGTTTTGGTAGTCAGGTTTTCCATACATTGAACCAAGGAATTTCGGTTAATAATAGCTAGGGAAATCCACTAGTTTATTCTCCGAAACTAAATAAATGAATGAATTAAGTTAAAATTTTTAAAGAGTGCTTTGAATTTTTGTTTCTGATATTAATTTGAATATTTGTAAGATAACATCAGAATGACGAATTCAGAAATAGAGAATACAGATTCGTTTTATCGAGATAACGATATATTTTAATCGAGATCTCGATATATTTAACCAAGATAACGATTAAATAATCCGAGATATCGTTTTAATAAATCGAGATAACGATATAATAATCCGAGATCTCGATACAACAGTTTCGTTTTCTCGAGATAACGATATATTTTATATCGAGATCTCGATATATTAAACCGAGATAACGATTTAATAATACGAGATCTCGATATAACAGTTTCGTTTTATCGAGATAACGATACATTTTTTATCGAGATCTCGGTAAAACGGTAATGTTTTATCGTGATCTCGAATTAAAAAAAATATTTTCTAATGTTTTGTGTGTCCCCTTACGGCTTCCGTACACAATAGAGGGCACAGGTAAATTAAATAAAACTTGATAAAAATCGTGTTTTCATAATCCTAGCTAAAAAAATGTATTTATAAGTATTAAATGCTTCTTTTTGTAACTTCATAGGGTTGTAAAAGCGTTGACCGCGCGCACATTTTTAGAATGAAGCGCTTTCGCGCTTCTTACAAAATGTTCTTCGGTCAACACTTTTACACCCCAATGAAGTTACAAAAAAGCATTCAATACTTGAAATAAATATGAACAAGGACATCCTGTGTTATGCAAACATGTGTATTTCGGCACAAGCGATGACCTATAGACCGTGTGTATCATATGTATATTTAGGGTGGGTTGCTCCGAATTAAGGAGGTATAAATACAGGAAAATAAAGAAAAAAAATACAAAATTAGAATAGTGTAAAAGTATAACGGGCAAAATAAAGAAAAGAGGGAACTGGTAAAAGAAAATTAAGGAAAATGGTATAAGAAAAATCAGGAATAGAGAGAAATGGTCTAGTTTTTTGCCGGACAATTGTTGATAATTGTTTAAAGTAAAGGGCATTTATAGGTAAAATAATACACAATCGTTTGTACATTGGTAGGGATTTATATTTGGAGTTGATGAGGCACATAATGAATTATTGTTTTTGTTTGAAATTTCTCGAATATTTTTTTTTTCGTCTGATTTTAAAATGAATAAAAAAATCTATTAAACAAAACTAAATGGTTTAATTACGAAATATATAGATAAAACTGCTATTCAGTCGATTTTAAAAGACATGCTCCAAAAGAGAATACATAAAAGATATTTAAAAATCTTTTTGAACAAAAAGTCAACCTCAAGACACAGAATATATTTTTGTAAGAACATTATTTTAATTCCGACTTCCATCTAAAATAACTTGAATTGTTCATTTGAAAAAAAAGGGTGATACCTTAGGCTATTTTCCAAAAAATGTTGATTGATCCGAATTTTACGCATATTATCACCTATATAAAAAGATTTAACAGAACACAATTCCTGTTTTATATTTTTTTTTAAACATACACGCTAAACGAAACGATGTACGCTAAACGATACGATATACGCTAAACGAAACGATGTACGCTAAACGATACGATATACGCTAAATGAAACGATTAACGCAAAACCATAGGATATACGATAAAAGGGCGCTTATGTTATCGTTTATGGTATGGTTTATGGTACATGGTTTCGTTCGTACATCATTCGTTCAGCGTCCGTACAACGTTCGGTCAGCGTTTCGTTTGCATTCGTACACCGTTCGGATAGCGTACGTACATCTTTCGGGCATCGTCCGTACATGGTTCGGGCATCGTTCGTATTGTTAACTTTTACGTTACACGGACTGTAATTTATAGTTTCAATTCTCAATTTTTGATTGTCTAATTTCACCTAAGTACATCCTTAAGCGAAGAACAGGAGACCATTTTGAACCGTTGGAGAGGATGTTTTTGATAATGTTAACCGAGGACATGTTGGGTGTTCGTTTTTCATCAGATTTGAATCATTTTAACAGTTGCACAAATTGTGTCTATTTTTTGTTTTTTTTTTATTTTTTTTTGGGGGGGGGGGGGGGGGTGGGGGGGGGCATTTTTTGTGACACATCAAAAATAAAAAATACAAAATTATATATGTATTATTCATTCGAAGCACTGTTCTGGTTTAACCTTCATCCGGAATGCTTAAAGCAAATATTTCAAAACTAAGATGTATTAGAACCGAAACAGTTAAAGATATTTAAGGTAGATCATCAGTAAATGTTTTTTGAGACCGAATTTTCTTATAATTTGCCAAAATGAAGATTTTACTATGCTTTTTTCAAAAATATAATAAAAAGTATGGGTCACCGTGCTATTTTTCAAGCTATGAGTCGTTTAAAATGCATAAATTTGGTTAGTGTGTTCATGAAAAAACACATAAGAGTGCATTAAAAAAATTCTATGAGATAGAATTTTGAAATAAATTGTGAGAAGATAGGTTTCATAATATGTTTTAAGAAAAGAAAAAGAAACATGGTGTCACCGAACTTGTTTTCTTGCCACAAGTAAAAATAAAAAAATTCCCTATTAGCCCAGTATAAATTTTGTACTAAAAGAGTTATCTCCCCTTAAATGGCTCATTTGGAAAAAAATGATTTTAAAAACCAAGAAGGTTGATATTTGTTAAAATATTTTGAATAATACAATATATAAAGAAACAGTTTAACCATTAAATTGCAAATCTGTTTCCAAATTTGCTGATTTTGGCACTGTGATTTTTCAATCCAAGATGGTGGTATACCATGAATCTACCTTAAATGACCAGGAAGAAATAGCAGAATATATAGTTTGTTTCCTTGGAGCATTGTGAATTATTATACCGTATATGATCACGATGATGTTTCAACATTGTTTCATCAAAGGATATTTCACTGTTTTCCTTCATTTTTATAGATCTTACACACTGTTTACAAGGAACATACAAATACTTCCGTCTATTTGTGCGGTATCGTGAGCGCTATTAAGCGAAAGAAGTGTTTTTTTTTAAATATAGTTATACGGAGAATTTCATCGTAAGTGCTATAATATTTCATCAATGATATCCTCAATGCTCTTCAACTTTGTACTTGTTTATCTTTATAAGTACTTCGATATAAGCGTCACTGATAGGTCTTATTTAGACAAAACGCGCGTCTGGCGTACTAAATTTTGATCCTGGTACCTTTGCTAACAATACATGCTATATGACTATGATAACATTGATATTGAAGATTTAATTCAGTAATGTCTGCGACTCATTAAATATTTGTACAGGAACTATGTTTTTTAGGAATCATAGTAAAGTAAATCACGATAACTGCATTGTAAACGCTCTATAGGTTGCATTTCTGTAAATATTGACAATGCAATTTCCAATAGGAACACCTATTACGGCTAAAACTGTACCACATTTACAATGAAGTTTTGAAAAAAATCTTATCCTAGAATTGAAAGTTCATATGCACTACAATTTTTTTCAAAGGTCAAAATATAGAGTTGTGCGGCATATTTTCATCGTTCATATGCCCTGAACTTCTCATATTTAAACTAACACTAATTTTCTTAACTACCCCTACCTCGAATGAAAGGTTTCCACAGATTTCAAATTAAACAATATGCACATGCTTATTTACTGGTAACATTCCCAAGTTATGTCTCTGTAAGATGGAACACAGAGAGCATAACTGGGAACCAGTATGTAAACAAAATATTTTTTCTATGAATATTCAAGATCTCCCCAAAAGAGGCGTGTTTTGAGAAACAGCTGTATCTTAAAAGTGCAACCTAAACAAACATTTATTTAAAAAGAAAACTCTCTGAAATCAGTTTTTCTCACATTAATACTCATTTATCAGAATAATAGCCTTAAAGAAATCACTGCGTATACTCTAAGTTTGTATTTACTGTACATGTGATACTCCCTCCGCTGTTTCAATTGTTTAAAAATTTGAAAACAAGACTTTAATTATTGCAAGCTTACACTATTTGCATATTTTCTGATAAAAAATGCCTAGAACCAGTTTAAAACTGTTTTGGTAACATATTGAATGCATATCAGAATACTATAAAATGTAATGTTTAGCATTCAATCATTACAACATTCAAGATTATATAAAGTATCCAATCCAGCCTCTATCTCCAGTCCACATCTTAATGTATGCCTGTTTGTCAATTAAAGTACACATTTTCTGCCTCAAATGGTCAATTTAGAATTCTTGTCACAACAGTATCAACTGTAACCATATATCTGACAAAATTTAGCAAATATATGTACTAGAAGTGTTCAAACAAAGCCATATTTGCAATAGTTGTATATATACAAATACCAGTCTGAGATATAAATTCACTTAAAATGTTATAGAGATGTCTGCTAACATCTGATTTTTGCATAACTTCCAAACATAGACAGTCAGGGGCGTTACTTAAACAAGTTATTTTTTTTAATTACTTATATAAGTAATTTTTTATTTTAAAAATAATAAAATTACTTAATAGAGTTATTTTAATTTTCAATAGAAACATAGACTAAACGTAGTCTTTATGATTTTAAACAACATTTTATATCACAAAATAAAGAATTTATTAGATTTGAGAGGAGTATAGAGATAAAGGGTTACTTTGAAAATAATGACAAAAATATTACTTGAATAAGTTATTTTATACATTTTTGAAAAAAATAGCAATTACACTTATCTAAGGCACATATGTAATTGATTTAGGTTACAAATTATAAATAACTTCAGGTCCTAATTAATTCACAAGTATCTATCTATTTATATCAGTCTACCTTCAAGATTTTAGAGGAAAATGATAATGTAATAGTCCCAAGAGACCAATCTTTGACCCAGAAGCGTCGGTATGAAAGATAAGTGCGTCGGAAAGTTAATTAGTGTTTCTGAAGAATTAGTTTTTATATATCAAGGGAAAAATAACCAGATAACTGTGAAAATTATCTAAAGCTAGTAAAATCTGTATTCTTGGACACCTATAAAAATAATATTAAGAAAAATAACTTATATAAGTTATATTTAAATTAGCCTCGTTTTCAACATTACTTGTATAGGTAATTTTAATTGTTACTTGTTTAAGTAATGCCCCTGACTGATAGATATTGTCTTCTATATCAAGAGCTTTTAAATCATAAAATCATAGCATTTACAAGTTAAATTATTTGTTTTGTGACCCAGGGAGTAGGCAATTTTCTATGTGTTTGTCCCTGTGGCCTCAAGTTTCCTAAACATTCTGCTGTTTCTAGCACTTTTGAATATTTAGTACATATCCAGGTGGAACATTTGTTGAGATTTTTTTTTTTCTAGTTTGTATTTATTGTGCCGTGGTGACAAAAAAAGTAGATTCAGGTGTTGCAGCTTACTTTTGGATTATCGAAAGGACACAAACACCCCATACAAAATGTTCAGGAAGGATCTATGAGTTTCATTGACTGCGAAGAGTAAATACAAGCACTTCTTAACAATTTAACTTACAAATATTCAAATATTACGAATACATTTTGTATCCAGGACTTTAAGTAGACTATGCATACTGTAATGAAATTAACGGTACCAATTTTTTTGCACCAGATGCGCATTTCGACAATACATGTCTCTTCAGTGATGCTCGTGGCCAAAATATTTGAAATCCAAAACTTATATAAAAGATGAACAGCTATAATCCAAAAGTTCAAAAAAGTATAGCCAAATCCGTGAAAGGAATCAGAGCTTTGCATGAGGGAGATACATTCCTTAATTTATATTAATTTCTAATATTTTGTAACAGCACATTTTAATAACACAAAAAAGTCCGTATTTTCATGCTAGTACCGAAGAACTGGCTACTGGGCTGGTGATACCCTCGGGGACTGATAGTCCACCAGCAGAGGCATCGACCCAGTGGTAGTAATAAAATTAACGGTACCAATTTTCTTGCACCAGATGCGCATTTCGACAATACATGTCTCTTCAGTGATGCTCGTGGCCAAAATATTTAAACTGTGAATTTATGCTGAGTCATCATATTTAAGGCCCATGAATCTATCAATCTCCATTAAATATTTATAAAACTTCATATTTGTGATTAATTTCTTTAAAATCTGTGAAATGAAGCCAATTCGGTTAAATTCTGAATGTTCTCCCTTTTCACCCTATATAGGTTGCATCTGTAAATATTGACAATGCAATTTCCCATAAGAACTCCTTTTACCACTTTTACAATGAAGTTTTGAAAAATTCTTATCCTAGAATTGAAAGTTCATATGCACCACAATTTTATTCAAAGGTCAAAGTGTAGGGCTGTTCGGCATATTTTCAACGTTTATATGCCCTAAACTTCTCAGAGTATAAACTAACACTAAATGTTCCTAACTACCCCTACCTCGAATGAAAGTTTACCACAGATTTCAATGTAAACAATGTGCACATTTATATTTACTGGTATCATTCCCAAGTTATATATCTGTGAGATGGAACACAGAGAGCATAACTGGGATCCAGTATGTAAACATACATTTGTTCTCTCCAAAAGAGGCGTGTTTTGAGAAACAGCTGTATTTTCAAAGTGAAACCTATAGTGTATAGTTCATTATATTTGTATACATTGAACATTGCATTGAAGTATCTCAAATATAACTATATTGTATATGAAGTTTGTTTCAAATGCTCATAACACAAGTGTTTTAAGAGCGAGCCAACTAATTTATTTTTTTAAAGTTTTGTCCTGGGAAATAGAAAAAATATTGAAAAAAAGAGCGAAACCATGTCTAAGATAACAGCCGAAATATGCATGCAAAGAAAAGAATAAACGTTTTTCTGGAGAAAAAAAATCACAAAGATCAACTGTAACATATTTTCTTTTAAGAGGTAATAATTACATTAGATGTATGTTTCATTACTATACGTTATTCTGATTGGCTAACGGCACATCATGTGTTATTCCTTAAACAGTTGTATCACTCATTAAAACTTCTCATTCATGATGACACGAGGTCCCGCAATAAAGTGCACAGGTAAATGAAATAAAAACTTGATAAAAGACGTGTTTTCATGATCCTATAGGTAAAAATGTAATTATAAGTATTGAATGCTTTTTTTTGTAACTTTATAGGGTTGTAAAGTAAAAGCGTTGACCGTGCGCACATTTTAAGTATGAAGCGCCAAAATGTACTTCGGTCAACGCTTTTACACCCCAATAAATTTAGAAAAAAGAGCATTCAATTCTTAATTGAAAAGTAAGTGAAAACGGATAAATACCTCTTTTTTAAGGTTGGATGTTCGAAAAATTAATTTATACTAGTGTAAAGTATGCATATGTCCCATTGACTTTTTAATGTCTGTTCGTGAATTATTTTCCTTTATGAGGCGAGTTTGAAAATGGTTTATAATAAAGAAAAGTCTATTTAAGGTTAATCAACTATCCAATTTAACCAAGGGTTGAGAATATGAAATAGGGAACATGCAATAGATGAACGAATAATGGTGTAGACACCATACAAGCTCAATCAGGATTTATAGTACAAACCTACTGGAAGAAAAACAATTTGTAAATGCAACGTTCTCGTGTCAGAAATAGCTGATATTGATAACTCTGTTAACAAAAATTTTGATATTTTTAAAACAAATCTTTCAGAACACACAAGACATATTTTAAAGTTTGAACCATTAATTGAATTGAGTATATATTCTTACTTGATATTTAGAATTGTTAGTAGGTTGTAGTCATGAAATGTTGAAAAAAAGTTTTTAATTTTGTCTCCTGCGTTGAGATGTCACTATTACTTTAATATTGTGGATATAGATGTCTATATATGATTTCACTAGAATGTTTTATTACAATTGATGTTTTTCTTAATACTTGATTTTACAATTTTCATTCAAAGATTCCCTTTATTATGTTACTATTGAAATAATCAGAATACACGTTTACATACCGAACGATGTCATGGGTAATGTGTCTCGGAAAATAGATGAATCTGTTTTTGTAATCATAGTCCATGGCGTACACAGTGTCACTCTGCTCCACAAGTACTGTTACATTGCCTGTATCAATATCAAACTCCATAATTGCATTGTAGGTTGAAAACAAAAGTGTTCCTGTGAAAGCTGAAAAATGACAGGGATACTCATAAACATCTATACAACAAAAACCTTTATTTCTTTAACTGTTATTTAAATATATAATGTACGTCGTATATTTGCTATTTGAACAGGATTAACTGGTATCCCGTATAGTGTTTGAGTTTAAAAGGTAGACCGGATGATTATTTTTCCATCGAACGATCGATCGTCGTTCAACATGTTGCAGTATATCTTTGACCACTCAAAATAGGAAACATTGGCGAGGAGCCTATTCATTTGTACAGTGTACATGTACACTGTTACAAGACTTGATTATAACAAAGTAACATCATAAGTATGCATCTCAAAAGGTTTGTTGGCTCAACGTTGACATATATATATATCTGTTTGTTTTAATAGTGATTAATATAACTACTATTTATAGTAATTTGACTGCTGTAACACTATTTTTCACATTTATACCTATCATTTCTGTTAGTTTTGTTCGGACATCGATGTCAAATAATGGACAAATTAATACGACTGTCATACAAGGTTTAGTTAGTTAGAACATAAGGTTAAATTTAAAATTTCTACATAAGAAGATGCGTTTCAAGTCAGGTATATGACACTTGTTTGATTTGTTTGAGTTTCTAATTTTGTCATTTGATTACCCACTTACGAATTTTCTCTGGAATTAAGTATTTCTGTGATTTTACTTTTTAATACTAACCGTTTTTAAAATATCTAGATAAAACGGGGATATACACGTTTAGAGGTCAAGTTTGTGACCCTGTGAATAAACTCATCATATATACTAGGATTTAATTTAGTATATACGCCAGACGCGCGTTTCGTCTTCAAAAGACTCATCAATGACGCTCGAATCCAAAAAAGTTTTAAAAAAAAGCCAAATAAAGATGCTCCTTTTAATAAATCTATTTATACAATGACCTTGCTTTAAGTTCTAATTATATTCATCTAAAAAGGTTAAAATATAAAATGTTATTTGAATGCAGACAAAACGGCAAACAACAACTGTAAACATATTGTTTTGACTGAGGAAAAACATTTTTTAAGCTTTTATCATGTTTATCGTGCAGTTCTTTATGTTAAATTATACAGACAGGTTGCTCTTACTTATTTCAAGACATTAATATCTTGTTGACCATTTATCGGTGTGTAAGAAATGTTGTTGTTTTGTTTTAAATACTTGGCAATTATTGATTTGCTGTTTGAAACAGTTGTGCTGCATTCTAAATTTTATAAGCAAACAGATGTGCCAAATTTGGAACGTGCGTCAACGGAAATATGTGCGCAACTCGAAATTGAGTAAACGAAGAGAGGAAATTACTATGATATGTTTAACAGGGCAAGTTTTTCGTTAAGTAATATTTTGTACCTAAATTAGGCCGTTAGTTTTCTCGTTTGAATCTTTTTACATTTGTCATTTCGGGGCCTTTTATTGCTAGTTATGCAGTATGGGCTTTGCTTATTGTTGGAAGCTGTAGGGTGACCTATAGTTGTTAATTTCTGTATCATGTTTGGTTTATTGTGGAGAGTTGTCTCATTTGCAATCATACCACATATTCTTTTTTCATCAGTTATGCCTTCATGTTCATAAGGTAGTCTTCCTTAATCTGATTTATCGCATAATATTTTTACCATGTTCTTAATTGTGGTTTTTACATGATATGTAACATATTAAAACTTCACGGGAACATATTATCTAGTAAAGTAAATATTTGCAAAGATGCAGTGTATGGTTAAAAATAGGCAAACGGTAAATCACAGAAAAAACCATAACAAAAAAAAATCAATATCAGATGTACTGTGTATGTTAGACAAGATCAGATCTACATGTAAATTGCTGTGAAAATTGTATATTAATTTTATAAATACTTGAAACGGGTACAACATGTGGAGCTGGATTTGATAAAGCCCTTCCGGAGCACATGAGATCACCCCGAGTTTTTGGTAAGGTTCGTCTTTATTTTTCTTTGTTTTGTGTCGTGCAATATTTTGGTTTGTTTTCTTTTTTAGCCCTGGCGTTGTCAGTTTATTATTGATTTATGAGTTTGAATGACCCTCGGGTATATTTCGCCCCTTTCTTGGAAAAGTTTCTGAGTTATGTATGATTCAATGAAGCAAAGGAAACTAAAATCCCACAAAAATACCAAACTCGGAGGAAAATTCAAAAAGGAAAGTCATCAATCAAATGGCAAAATCAAAAGCTTAATACATCAAACAATTTGACAACAACTGTCATATCCCCGACTTGGTACAGGCTATCTCCCACATACGGAAAATTGCAGAACAAACCTAGTTTTAAAGCTAGATAAACCTCTCACTTTTATTGGGGTCCCATCAAATTACATTTCACAACATCTAAGAAAACAGCATATGCAATAAGATCACTACATAAAGTTTTTTTTTATTATTTAGCGGTTTTTTTCACATTCGAAAAAAAATATATGTACTTTAGGACTTCAGAATTAAGCATAATTATGTTACCGTGTCAACATGGAAACGGATGAAATAAGGATTCGTTTTATCAGCAACTCAATTAATGTTTTACAACTGACGTTTGTTAAATGTTAAATACAAACATGGGTCGAATTCGTATGATAACCTTTTCATCCTTCTTCAAATAAAGAAATAATTAATTGTATTTTATTACACCTGCATGTTTATATATGTTTATCAACAACTGCGAAACTTATCATTCATTGTTTCATTTATACAAAATTAAGAATAAAATAACATAATCAAAAATGATATAAAAAAAAAAAAATTTAGTGGTTCAACAGACGTATTCTTGTTGTAAGTTTGAAGATTAATCCTAACAATATAACATATAACAATCCAGATAAAAACAACGACACAAACTGATAATGCAGGTGTGTTACGTGATTTCGAACGTTACATAATCTTTAATTAAATGATTGATGTTGTTCCTGTGCTGAATCGTTATTAATATGCCATAATCTTCGTCCTCATTTACATATGTTTGAACCTCCTCAGTTAATATAGAAAATATGAACCTTAGTTAAGACACCTTATCATCCATACATGTCTCTTATTGATTAGATATACACGATTTCCACGTAATAAAGGACGCACACAAACAATTTTGAATTGTCATTTAAAACTGGTCTTCATGAAGTCGTATCTCAATTTACACCGGGATGTCGTCAATGAAATTGGACACCCGTGATTTATCATGCCTTGTAAATAACAAATTGACAAATAGCAGAATACCCACTACTTATTTAAAACAAAAAAAAAACATTCTGCATTGACAGTTATAGCACATGTGATTAACCTCAAGTTGTATCGAGTACATGAAAAATACATATCTTAATAATCAATTTGACCATTTACTTTCCAGATTCATTTCTAACCGATTTTCAACTCTTCAACAGTCTGAGTTTTAGAAAGGGATAATCAATGAATTTTGAAATTATAAATAGTGGTATGTCGGTAGTCTGGACATTTAATTATCTTCCAACGTCTAAAATGATGAGAATTATAAAAGACGAACTGACAAGTAGACAGCTCTCTTACAAATACTTCCTTAATATCTGTAAAGCTTGCCAGTACAAAATATAAAAATTTCACAAAAATACTCACATGATGGTTGTAGTTTGCAATGAAGTAAAAAACACATACACCACCAAACGTGTACCTCCATTTTCGTCAGTAATTGGATTTCAACAAACGATATTTGATGTTTTTTGTTACCGTGAATCTAATAATAAAAACAATGTGTTCATGTAAGCGTTCATTTCTTACAAGCATATTTTTTCCGGTATATCAATTATCACATGTTTGACACCAATTCAAAAAGACGTATTGTAAGTCAAAGCAAGATAAATATCTAAGATATTTATTTATTGCATCCCAAAGTTATGAGCCCGGTGTAAAATTATTTTGTGTTTTATTTACTATAGGTAAATTGGAAATACACCCTCAAAATCAGTAGTATAAGACCGAAAATGCCCCTACCGAAATATTAACATTACTAATAATTACAGTTCATTGATTTTATCATCTCTATTTAAAACTCACACAGTAAAAGAGTTGAAATTCAAACCAGATAGAAAATTTAAATTGTAACGGCCATTTTGGGATGTATATACACAATAAGTAAACATTGTTTTTACTTATAAATTGCCAAGATTGACTTCCATTTAATTTTTTTTTTTTGTTGGAGTATGTTTCCGTTGAGAGAAACATGATTTTAATCACTTTTTCTTACGATATAGGTCACGATTAAACTGTATTCATGTCATGCATATTTTGTTCACTCTTTTCACGTATTATCTCATTCATAAGTCATTCTAATTTTGTTATATGACACGTTAAATCTAAATTGATACTTCTACTGAATGTATTGTGGAAACAGACTATTGGATAGACCCTCACAAATCCACTAAAACCACACTTCTTTACACAATTGTGGACCCTTTTCTTGTTTTGTTTACGTCCACATGGCAAGGATTTTAGGATAAAACATTCCATTTAACCAAACATGTTTATAAAAATCTGCATTGGTGCAGTCTAGTGTGGTAAAATCCGTTAATGTGTATCAAATGGATCAATAAATCCAATCTCGAAAAAATATGTGTATCTACAGTGTAGTTTCAATAGATCTACAGTGAACACAAGATCATGCATGTAGATTTGATGAGAGAAGTATACCGCTGTTCAATGGTCGATTGAGCGAAAAATAAGTCAGGGTCACAAACCAAAAAAATAAGGGAAACCCATCAACTATGAAAAGAAAAAATGAATGTCGCCCCAAAACTCAGACTTTGAACTTGTTTTAAACGAAATCGGTATCCCAAGTCAACCAAAAGGTGCACAATGTCACAAACAATGGCCACGATAATGATTCGTTCACAATTGCACGTGAACATGATTGAAAAACAACACAAAACGTCATCTTTAAATAGTTCTGTTTATACCCATGCTACGTCAATTTGTCATTTACCAAATGTTTCTAAGGATTGATCCTTCCTTCATGAAAAAAAATGTTGTTTTCTCCGCAGCTTAAGTCCCAAACTTCATCGTTTTTGTGTGTAAATCACATTACATAAACTAATTTATATATGAACTGGGTATTTACAATTCACTTAGAAACTAAATATATACCCTCTCGACCCTTTGATGAAAAACTGGATCACTCATCACTGTAATATATACCTTAACTCAAGTGTTGTTACAAACAATGATATGTTGTTGGATCTTCTAAGTGCTCTAAGAAACCTCTTGTCCTAAATTATCAACATCAATTTAATCAGCAATCAAAGATGGGCTTCTAAGTTATTCCGAAACAATACGTACATTAGATGTTGATATTAAAAAATTCCAAAGAGTACATTATATCTAAGATTCATGTATCTTGCAATAGTATTTATATACACATGGAAAAAAGTATTGCAACACCAAATTGAAATTGAAATTAAAAAAAAACACTTTTTTATTTTTTTGTGATATAATTTGTTAACATAGAATTAGTTTAACATAATTTAAATATCACCTGAGTTTAATCAATAAATATTGACTCGATAAGTTCTTATCTGCACATGCAGCTACTGTACCCGTAAACAGCAAAACAAATGTTTTTATATTCGTTGTTTTCAATTCTTTAAATAACCAAGTTTATAAAGTTATGTGATTGACACCTTGTAATGGGATCTCCACATGTCTTAACTGCAGAAATAAGGCAGATAATCAACATGAGAGAAGCAGGAATGTCGCTGTGACAACCGCACGTATTGTTGGTCATCACCATCCCACTATAAGTCGTTTTGAGAATAAAAATCATGCAATAAACGGTGTTAAAGACCTTCCGAGATTCCCTATACCATCTGCTATAAAATCAAGCATAATGAAGGTTGGTCAGAAGGAAACCCATTGCACACAATACACTCCTTAAAAGAGAGTGGTGTGCATACATAAGCTTTAAACAAGAACTGTTCCAGATCAACTCATCGCTACTGGTTATCGAGCGATGAGACCATTTCGGGGACCATTGCTTACGAAGAGACACACAGTTGTCCGTATCCAATGTATAGCGGAGCTCGCCAAAATTGGAAATTAGCATCGTGGAGGAAGATCCATTGTTCGGTTCATCTTTCTTGGCCCGATAGTAGCCCGGATTTGAACCATGTCGAGCATATATGGGACACTATCGAGCGTAAAGTGCGCGGAAGGACACCCTAGTTAAACACGTCAAGAAATCAACAATGCCCTTCATAAGAAATGGTTACTGCTACCTTAGCAACACATTGGTCGATTTATGGCAGGAATCAGAAGACGTCAAGAGGCGGTTATCCGTTTGAATTGAGGATGTGCACAAAGTACTAATTCTTTGGCGTATAACGATCAACCATGATGTGAACAATCATCTTAAGATTTATTTTGAAATGTCAGACATTGTAAAGTTCGACTACAGTAAAAGTTGTAAAATGCATTTTTTTTCTACAAAAAACACTTCATTTTGTTATTAAAATTGTGGTTAGATAATTATTTATTTTTTTCAAACATTTTTTGTTCTTTTAAATGCCAATATTATCATAAACTGGGTTTCAATATTATTTTACAAATATTTTATCATATTCCATCCAAAATAAGAGGCTGATTTTTCAAGTTTTAAAAAATCAAGGTGTTGCAGTACTTTTTTCCATGTGTATACATTTGGCCTTTCTACACTTTACACAGTATTCCATATTCCAAATACGAAGACAAATGGAAGAGTTTGTCCTGTTATGTTTCATAGAAAAGGATGGCCAATGTGGATAAGTCAGGGATAAATTATATTGTGTAAAAAATCGCTCCGAGTCTAACGAATAATTCTTTGAAACTGACATTATCAAGATATTTGATTGCTTGATTGACAACATATTTGTTACGTTTGGAGGACATGTGAAATATGCATTTCAATTGAAATCAAAATTGTGCCCCTCTTTTTGTTGACTTGTTCTTAAATTCAAATGAGGCTGATTTCATACAGGAACTTCTAAGCAAGGAAGAAAAAAGTAATTAGTATTTTCTTTTTTTTTCATACTGCTACATAATGCACATAAATCATGTTCTCTAATATTTGTTTTATTTTCACATTTCGTGATCGGTGTGAGAAAAATATTTCTCCTCACTAGTGAATTATCTGTTTTCGGCAAATGATAAGTCAAAATTATGACGTCAAAATGTTGTGTTTTCCTCTGAATTTTCCTTTGACGTCATGAAAAAGGCGACCATTCCTGATGACGTCGCATTTAAAGACACAAGTTTCTGAAATTCTTAAAAAAAGAAGGATACAAATCATCAGAGAAACAGATTCCGATACTATTTCTCGTGTATTACGTAATTTCGCCACTATCGACAGTTAAATTTTAATTATTTAAAAAGCTCGGCAAGCCTCGAGCTTTAAAAAATAAAATGTAACTGTCTCGAGTAGAGAAATATCGTTATACACTTGTTGCAGTGCAGGAATGTATATTTCTCACACTAAATAATTGATATTGTGGGGACTTTGTTGAGCGCATCATTACCATCGAATTTGAGATAAAGAGTACAATAGATACAAGTTTGCCTCATATCTTGACTTACAACTATAATTATAATGACAATGAGGGTTGATCAAAAACAAAACGATATGACAAAAGAGATGTTTTTAGTTTCTCGTATGTGAACATTCCATTTGAATGTAGCAACATTCCAGCAGCGCTTGCATGCGGAGTATATAATTCCTAGTTGATATCTTCTAAGGTTTGTATTTTCTCTTATAATGTCCTAGAAAAACGGTTGCTGCTCTTAAAGAATCTAATATACAAAGAGTTCCAAGTGGTCAAGTTGAAATCACCCCTTCGTAAATTTTTCGAACGCCATCACGAGTTGGCGGACCGCCACAGAAAATCTGTTTCAAAAATGATAGAGGGTATGTAATAATTCTGTAACTACAACCTCGTCCTTTTTTTCTCAAATGAAACCTACCGAATTAGGTTTAAACTACATTTATACTTTCATTATCAACGATAGGTTCCACGTATTTAGCGGAATCTGTTAACCCTTCCGAAGCACAGTGGTTTTTTTTGTTTTTTTTTTTACTTTGCTGGTTTTGTTTCAAATTACAATTACAAATCTACAACCTACAATGCAAGGTGCATTATTGAATAAATATGATTTGTTAAATCTCCTAACGTATCGATAACTTATCCTGTAAATAAGCTTATAAGTTCAATTAGGGCATGCTGTTGTACTCTGTGGACAACAGTCGTTTAACACTTTAATGTGTAGAACACCCAAATAAAATTTAACGATCTAGACGTAACTTGTAAAGAAAGTTACCTGTCGTCATCTCAAGTCGATTTTTCGAAACATATTGTGTCATATCACGTATTAGATCAGTTTACAAACACATGAAAAAGTTCAAATAAGGATATGATCAACTTTAAATTACATGTTCTTGTAAGGAAATACTGAAGAAATAAAAATATTAAACCCACGATGACTCTTAACATTTTAGCATTGAATGTCAGATATATCATAGTTTCCTACTTAATTTCTTGTACTGACTATAATATTGCAATGATAAATAAACATGAAGTAAAACTAAAACCAAATGTTTTGAATCATATAAGAAGCATGAATATAAGAGTGTGTACAGAACTTTCAGCTTGGCACAAGATGGTCCGAGACCACAATTATTTCGTGGTGCATTTCTTAAAGCCAATAAATGCAAATTAAAAAAATCCCACCTGCGCTTTCTCAATAAAATGTTAACAGTGTGTTGTATTACTTTTGAGACAAATTATCAAAATTATAGAAAACTTCATCGGTTCTAACTCAAAATGTGGACAATTTTATATTAAGGGGTCTTGAAATCTTTCAACAGCTTCCTACTTGCTAATTTAAACCTTTATCAACTGGACCAAATCACTACTTTACTGTAAAATGCATTACCCAAATTTTAGGACAGTGTCATTTCTACCTTGACTTACTATTTGAGGCATTAAACATGGAGAAATATATTTAGAAGGACTATAAACAAAATCGGCAAGAAACACACTGTTAAAACTAAGGACTACATTCGTAGACAACGAAAATCAAGGGACAACAATTGTGGGTTGGACCAGATAACAGATAACAGAACATACTATTTAGACGATCAAGATAAAATATGACCGCCTTTTGATAGACTTATACGGGAGAGGCAAAACAGTGGTATTGAACAATAAAAGCATGAAGCAATGAATAATGTGATTCATATGAATGTTATACTGGAAACTTTTAAAACACAGTTGTCAGCTAAATAGACAGATTGCAATATAATTTCGCCATATGATACGTTGATATATGATCGACAGAAAAAGAAAGAAAAAAAGAGAGAAAATCAATGGTGTTGTCAACTTGAATCACATAAACACAAGAGAAGCTGGGTTACCAATACATACAATGCTGTGTATAAATAATTGAATGATGCACGTTCAAGAATAATTGTGCTGTTTTGATAATAGCTAAATATATAACTGTTTTAGTTTTTTACAATAATGCAAACATCTAATTCATATATATCGCGTTTGTAGCTATAGAAAGGCAGGAATATTTATTCACCGAAATAACGTCCATTTTTATTTCAAAAAACATTTTTAATTGTTTTTCAAGTGCTGTTTAATTATATGTTGACTTGAAACTGTAATTAAGGAGCATTTCCTTGGAGCTCAACTTATGCCTTATGCAATATTTGTTTCATTTAAATTTTTGTTATAATCAAACTATGTTAAAAATGTATCAATCATTATTTTTCTTTTGAATTTGACTTTCTTTAGTTTGCATTTATCTTTTTGTTGAATCTCAAACTAAAAGCTGAAAGGAGAGATTATTTTTAACAGGATGTTTTTTTTTTCTCAATGGTATACCATATCTGATCAATATATTTTTTTTTCACACGTCATGTTTTCTTTTTTGTTAAAGTTATCTTTAAACAGTGAAAAAGGTTAAGTATCGTCTGTTTTAAGTAGACATCTGTTTTCAAAGACGGTCTTTTCATATACTTATATTAAGATTTACAATTATGCATTATTTTATATTTCTTACCAGCGGTTGTCGATATAGTTCGGTATATGAAAAACTACATCATAAAGTAAGTTAAAATTAAATACCTTAATAATGCAATAAAAAGGCATTATTTTAAAATGTTGGTGTTTTGCATACAATCATTTCCATAAAACAATCCAGCAAATACATAATGTATTAGTACTATCGATATATAGGTAAAGTTGACATTTTTTTAAATTTTGAAGTGGTTTGTTGTGTCATATGTTTGTGTGTTTAACACACATTTATTTGCAAATGATTCATCTGTACATATTATTTCTACCTCAACTGGCCAGAGGTAAATATAAAAAAGAAGATGTGGTATGATTGCCAATGAGACAACTTTCCACAAGAGACCAAAGTGACACAGACATTAACAACTATAGGTCACCGTACGGCCTTCAACAAATTAACTTTTGTCACAAGAAGTGGCTATATTGTTTTGCATGCTTGTACACTTGTAATTCCTTATTAACAGTCTATTGTACTAGAAAAAAAAATTCGTCATGTTTAGAAATATTTTGATCAATATCGCTAGCGCACTTATAAATAGAAGTTCACAAAGCGAAAAACATCCTGTTAAAGAGATGTTCAAAAGATATTTATCTCTTTTCCACCTTTTTTTCGAAGTTTTCAAAACGATCAAAAGAAAAGATTAACCGAACAGAACAAAGCAATGCAAGGTTCAGATTACTAAACTTTTAAAAGAAAGAGGATTGTAATTTCAAATGAATATACTGACTCCCTTTCTACAAACATTGTTTAGAATCTATATTCATTGTTACGAAAGATGCACCTACGATATGACCACACAGTCAAACTGAAAACAATGAACCATCTGATCACTAACTCATATACTTCATTAATTCCACTTGCGTGTGGGCATTCAATTGCTAAAGCTGTAACTTAATGCATGTTGGTTTGATTAGGAAAAGGATCCTCCAGGTACCTTATGCATTGGTCCCCTTCAATGGATAGTAATGACCTCACTGAATAGAACCAAGGAAAATTCAAAAAGAACATTCCTTTATCAAATAGCAGAAAAAAAGCTTACATACATCAACCTTGTCAATTGAATGGAAATTAACTGTGGTATTTCAAACTTTTCATATAGTTTTGAATTGTAAGTATTGAAGCATAAAAATAGGGTTGTCATAGATACATCACTTGATTTTTTTTAATTAACAGTAAGTTTCGGACACATCATAAATCTGAAATAGACTGAACATTATACGTCATAATTCAATTTGGATTATGCCTCGTAGCCTAGACAAACGATACCTTCACATACATTTTTGATATAAACTCTGTTTCACTGTCAAATCTATAATTGACTGTCGGAATAATGTGGTAGGCTGCTATATTTGCTTGCTGGTATTCAGATGTTTATTATATAATACAAAATTATCCAATGAAACAACGCATTTGTTCTTTGCGTTATGCCTTTTATAAGGAATTATCATAATATAGCTGTAGAGTAGCTGCCGTACATTATGGATTTGACAGGGGGTTGCGTCACTAGTAAAACTGCATGTTTTATAGTTAATAAAGGCAACAGTTGTTCACATATTTCCTTAAACAACTGAAGCTCGTGAACTTCAGGAATTTCATTCATTAATTTCAGATATGTTAAATTCTCTGTACAAAGATGTGACATTAGTTTATTGATTTTCGATTTATCTAAATCTGAACAGTATACATAAAAACATTTGAAAACAATTCTCAATAAAACATTCTTGAACTCACTAAGGTAATATACCAAGTTACAACCCAGTTCTATTGTTATACTTCATAGTTTCTATTTTTAAAACAAGTGTAAATTATATAGATCTATTGTTACGAATAATAATGGATTTTGACCAGAGGCTGTGACAAGCGGGGTTTCTGGGTACCCCTGCTTCTACATTCCGCAAACAAAGTCCATTGTTTTTCGTAACAATAGAAATTGATTTTTCTTTAAATACAAATGTAGCAGGAACATAAGAAATTACTAATAGTGTTCACTACAAATTGTTTCAAGATATTAAAAAAAAAAACATTTTAGGAAATTCCAAAGCGAAAAAAAAAATTAAGCATCTCCTTAAATACCAAAAAAAAACCTTTAATTACTCCTTTGTTTAAAGTAATATTTTTTCATCCCAGTCATATGTTTCTATTTTAAAAAGGGGGGATTCTAACTCTCGGACCCTCCCTTGTTATCCAGTGGCGGATCCGGGATAGGGGTATCGCGGGTTGGACCCGATTTAAAAGATCAATGTATTTGACTGATTGGAATCCCACTCCCTTTCTGTTGAGTTGGGAACCCCCAGCTGGATCAGCCCCTCTCTCCAAAAGAGAGAGTTACGAAATATCAAATCTTTATCTTTGTATGCTAAGCGTGTCTGGTAGTCGGGTTTCTATTGCAAACATACTAATCCCTTTGTAGGTCCGAATATGAATGTTTATTTATTCTCAAGAAGAGAGGGGACTTTTTTCCCATAAAACCGAAAGATAAAAAATATAGTGATGATTACCTTAATTAAACTGATTCAGGTACATGTAGGTACTTTGGGTTATAATATTGCCTTTATCTTTAGTCTCTTCTACCAAATCCAACGCTTGCCAACAAATGTCGTCGGTCTCATACCCTTCCATATTGACAACTGCATACAAGGAGCATGATATATTTTTGTTGACCTGCTAATCCATATTAACCCAAGGATTTCATTGGAATATGCCAAACAACCTTGACATTGGCAAAATAAACTCAGTTACTAGTGGGGTTTCGTGTAATAAAAACAATTCTTATAAATCATTGTTTGATATTGTCAATAAAATATATGCTATCGGTTGTTTTTTTTTTCATTTTGTAATCAATGTTAACAATAAAGAGTTTAGAATGGTGTGTAAGCTAGTTATACACCTCGGGATACGACCTTTCCCTCAGGTGTATAACTATTATTGAAACGACAAGGTACATATAGGTGTATCTTGAAATGTATGCTTCATCTTAAACATTGTTAAACGCAGTCAAAATGTGGCGATTACAAGTATGACATAGTCGGTATATTTCAATTCGTATAATTATGCGTTATGTTCGTCTCATATTTGGTTTCATACCAAATCCCTAACGGGAAGTATTGTACTCGATATCTATATAATGTAGACATAATCACTCAATTAATTGAGGTCTGAAGCTATCATGTCAGTTAACTGCTAGTAGCTATGCTAATTTCTGTATCATTGTACTTTTATTTAGTTTCTTTTGTTACCTATTCTGAAAATCGGATTTTGACTTCTTTTGTATTTTTGAGTTTTACTCTGCGTATTGTTGTGTGCTTGTTTTCTTTTCTACAATGATTAGAGGTATAGGATGAGGGTTTACATCGCAAAAAACATGTTTTACCTATCGCATTTTTGATCCTGACCCTGGTCATGAGCCTGTGGACTTTGACAGTCTTGTATGATTTTTAATTTAAGTTTCTTCCAGATATTTCGGAGTTTAGTATGACGTCCATTATCACTGAACAAGTATACATTAATGTCTAGGGGCCAATTGAAGCACACCTGTTGGTGCTTGAGTTTTTTGTTGCATTGCAGGCCTATTGTTGGCCTTTAGTTGTTGTCTACTCTTTAGTCGGGTTATTATCTCTTTGCACATTACCCATTCACATTCTCAATAGTATAAGGTAATTAGAACTTTAGTGTAGATTAATATTATACCTTAGTTTTACTTTTATTGAACATAAGGAGATGACACGTTTCGAATATACTAGAAAGCAGAATTATTTACAAAGTAATGTTATACTCTTCATAAAAGTTAAAGTCATTTACTGCTTAAATAGTTTTACATGCCGGTCCTTTCATTTTACAAATACTATTGTTATGTTTGAGACTCATATTTAGATCCTTCTCTCAAAACACTTCTCTGTAGATTTCAACAGAGGAAATTGTTTGGGGAAGACATGTATAGTGTTAATGTCTCATCAATTCGGGATTACCTGATACGAGAAAAAAAAAACACATTTAGATTTCCTGTTCCGTATTTTTTTCTTTTGTTGACTGATTCGAATATTGTTATTAATAAACTTAATGCATTTGAATATCAATAACAACCAGACAAAGTATACTGTTCACATCAGCTGATCTGACTATGAAATTTCATTCAACCTAGAATTACATTTTTTCTTTAAAAAAACAATATAATTTAGTCATTTAAAATCGTATCCTCCCATAACTATTTCTAGCAAAAATTGTTATAATACATGAGCATATTATAGCTGGGTCTGTTATTTCATTTTTCAGAATTATCGAAGTACAAGTCATACCATTAAACTAAAAATAATTTGGAAAATAGATCTAAACAATGTAAAAATAAGATAGGAATAACCAACCTACATCCATGTTTATTTTGATAAAGCGGGAAATCTATTATTGTTTTCCCAATATTGAGAAATGAAATGTTTTGAACAAACAACACTCAAATATTCGTAAAATCTGAATTTAATGCATCATGTTTCCTTTCTAATTATATTAACAAGAATCCGTGTCCATATATGGTTATTAAATGACAAAATGAAACAAAAATGTATATACTATGTTAATTTTTTACAATTGTTCTTATGGACCGTAAATTGTATGAGTGTCGTTTAATTGTTGTGTAAGGAGCATGTCGTATGATATGTATAAGTGTTCCTCGTTTCTCGTGTCTCGTTTGTATATAGTTTAGAGCATTTGTTTTCCCGTTTGAATGGTTTTACACTATTCATTATTTGGGGCTTTTATAGCTTGTTGTTTGGTGTTAACAGAAACTCCATCTTGAAGACCGTACTTTGACCTCTAACATGTATAATGTATTATTTTTGAAAGTTGGGACTTGGATGGGGAGTTGATACATGTATATATTAGAAATTTGTTTTTGGCTTATCATACCTATGTAAGAAGGTGTGAGATAGGTGTCAATATTTCAAATTAACATGATTAACAAAACCAGGTTAAACATACACTGAACGAATGGGTTTGATTTATGACGCAATGTAAATGACGTAATGTTTTAGTCTTAATTATTGTTTTGTATATTCCACTCCTTTTATTATTTTTTTTCATAATGAATGAAGTTTTACTGCACCGTTCCTGTTCGTAATTTACTTATTCTACTTTTCAATTAAGGACCCTTTTTAATTAAATATTGAATATATAGGGTAAAATATTCAATAAAGTACCCCTTTAAATTAGTTAATGACTATCTAGGGTAAACTGTTCAATAAAATATATCTAATAGAGTAAGTTATATTTATAAAACTGCATAAGAACAACTCAATCGTATACCAGAATACGGTATGTGTCGTAACCGTACTCTATATGGTTTTGATAAAAACTTCACTGAACCTTGAAATTGATGATGATTCTTTATACTGATAGCATAACTCTTTTTGAACCTTTTTGACTTTTTACACCACTAAACTATATGAGAAGTCTTAAGTGATGAGGTCATAATGTTCATCTTCAAATTTATAGGCGGTTATTATATTTTGAAGACTAAGTATATGTTTATCAATTCTTACAAATGCAAATAGCTGGTCAACGTTATGCCAATAATGAACTAGAAATTAAAGAAACAACAGACACGGCTTCCTCCGCCTGATTTTTAGACTTATATCTTACCAAATATCACACAGTCATCTCAGTACCAGAATCTATGACAAAGGAGACGATTTTAATTTTGAAATTATAAATTTCCTCTACCTTAGTAGCAATATACCAACTTCACCTGCATATGGGATATATATTTCCCAACTTATTCGATATTCAAGAGCTTTCAGTCCTACTCAGACTTTGTAAAACGTCATCAGTGTCTGAGTAGAAAGTTGATGAACCAAGGATATGTCAAAGAACGTCTCGTCCTTTTTCTAAAAAAGTTCATCAGAAGGTACCATGATCTTGTTGATAAATATTCTGTATCAACTTCGCAAATATTACATGATGGTCTTGATGTATAGATACTGCGTACTGATGTTGTTTATCATCTTAACAACATGTTTTATTGTTCTTTCATTTGTCTTTGTTCTATTATTTATATTACTTTCACTGTCGGATTGTTTTATTTGATATCCGTTTAACGTGGCTTGGTACTTATACATCCCGTCAATGTGTTTGTATGGTCTTTCATTTTTTGGTAGTGTGTTTTGTATATCCGACTTTTTGTATTTCTTTGGTTCTTATAACGTGACTCTTTCCTTTAAAAGATCCCGTCAGTATGATATTGTCCTATTTTATGTTTTTATGATATATTTCTATTATGAATTACAAAATACGTTGAACCACAAACGTCAAAATTATTCAATCGCGTAGTGAAATTAACTATTTGCGGATTCTTATAAATTCGATATAACTTTTGGACTATTTCAAATCTCACTCTATTTCTGATTTTTCAACCCTGTATACTAACATTTCCTATGTGAAATTTAAAAATTGTTTGTATGTACATTATACGACAAATATATGTGACGTATAACATTTTTTGACGTCAGACACGCAAATCAATGAATGTCTTTGTAGAGAGATGTTTTTGTGTTCTGTTAAATTGTTCCTTTTAAAATTGTTACACGATGATGTCTGTTGTACCCATATTTTGACTATTTTATTTATTGTGTCTGTTTAAATAACGCATCATTGTAAATATAACGGAATTTGATGAGACTGTTGAGATTGTTATGTATATACCTTTTGGTTTGAAAACAAATATACTGGTAATTGTCCTGGTAGCGTTATACAGCACAGTCGGCGTTGATCCGTGTAGTTTTGTTACCAATAACAACTGATTGTCAGCGGCATAATATATGTACCTACCATCCACATAGATAGCCTGGTTGGTTCTACCTATATTTGTTGAAAGTGTTTTAACATCAGAGCCATCGTCTTTAACTGATTTCATGTCACCATCAGAGTTAATCCAATACAATATGTTCCCTTCAGTGTCTACAATATGTTGAAACAAGTGGCTTGATCAATTATACTTCGTTCTTACAACAATACTATATAAACGTAGTTCAGTTATTGTATGTGTAATGATGGTGTTAACTTCGCGATTGGTGAACCACAAAGTAAAAAAACTGAATGGCACTTATCCATGAACAGCAAAATGTCTTTTAAATTCTAAACCAAATATATAAAATAAAATATATGTCAAAACACGATGACAACATACCTTCAAGCTCATAAATATGCGATTGTGCATGTGCATTTTCTGGTCGTATATCAATATAATATAGGTTTGAGTAATTAATAATTGCTATAATTTAGTTAGCTATATAGGTACACAAACTTCAATTGTATAAGGAGAATTCTGCAGATTCCTGCTTAAATCCTCTTCTTAGAATGGAAATGGGGAATGTGTCAAAGAGACAACAACCCGACCATATTGTCGATCAAATCCGAAACAAAGTTGTTGCAACACACCTTTATCTAAACATGCTGATCAATACTAGTAGTTCGATGGGTATATATCACATATAATCATCCCTAAGGGACAAAGGAATTCGAAATGTTGGAAATGACTTGATTGTCCACTGTTGAAACTTCTTAGATGACCCAGCAAAAACAAAAACGTTTTTTGACAATTCTGCCACACTTATTTCGACCAAGAGTCAACTTACAATAATTATTAAATAGATATAAGAAGATGTGGTATAAGTGCAAATGAGACAACTCTCCATCCAAGTGACAATTGGCAAAAGTAAATTATTATAGTTCAAAATATGATGTTCATCACGGAGCATTGGCTCACAACAAACAGCAAGCTTAATGGTCCAAAAAATGACCAGTGTAAAACCATTCAAACAAGAAAATCAATATAAAATAGAGAATGTGTCAAATAAACAACAACCCGACCAAGGAATAAGACAAGGCTACGATATATATGAAACACGAGAAACGAGAAACCTTTGTGAACCAAATCAGCACATGATAACTACTGAACATAGGTTCCCAGTAATTTAAAATCTCCTTTTTGCTAGCTACAATTGCTGGACCTAGTTTCACTAGTGTAAACTAACCAGTGACAAATCAACTGTGTAATCATCATATTTGTTTGTGTTATGCGTTTTTGTGTCAGAAGCAGAAACAATAGCATCATAGACATACATGTGTTGATAATATTACACACACGATTATATATTATCAAGATATAACGGGTCAATATTACAAAAAATATCAGCCAACCGTCATGTTCAATCTTACTTTCGTCTGAAGATATTCGTTTTATTGTATTTTAATTTCAGTACATTGTACATATTAATCAGGATTAATCAGATAAACAACGGCTATTTTACTCAATTGTTGTAAGTAAAAATGTATCAGGTGAAACACATTTAACAAGAAACCGTATTTTTTTGCTATAAACAGTCAAATCTATCGTAATTGGAAATTCTATCATTTGTTTCAGAAGTTTTCAAATGCACTTATGGAGAATCTACGGTATACAATTGCAATTACAGTTTTTCCTTATAATTTGATGATTGACACCTGTTAACATTATGATAATGATTAACCAATGCCAACACAATAGGGGGTCAGCGACCACCTAAGCAAGTTACTGACTTCTAAACAAATGTGTTTTTCCTCATAATTCATATAATTGTTACAAATACTAATAGGGCAAATTATAGAGAACAAAGTTATAGTTTTCTATTTTACTTTGTATTCTAGAAGAGTTAGTAATATAGTTCTAAAAAAGCAAACAAAAAAGTCACCTTTTCTCAGTAGTAATCATGCCACTTCGCATTGACATGCATGTCCAATCTTTTTATATGCATTAGGAATTTAAGACATAATGCTGAAAATGTGTTTTGTATGATGCATTATTATATTAAACATTTATATCTAAGTGAGGCATAGAGAAGTTCTGCTTTAATTTCATTGGAGTATTTGTTTATGCATAAAAACTAATACATGAGATAGTTGAACATGTCCAGCCATTTAATATTTTTTTTTCAAATCTGTCAGTGTATTCGTCTTATGCTTTTGAAATAACATACAAAAAATGTCATGTGAAATAGTGTGTTCGATTTGTATTAAAAATTAACTGTGTCTATAAGACACAGGACGTCCTGCCATCAAATGTAGGTCACAGTAATAAAATTATTCATGATATGTGTGGTACTATAAAAGAACAGAAAAACTGTAGTGGTATTATATTAATATAGGTTTCTGTGAAATGAACCTTAGCACACGACTTAACTAAAGACATAAAAGCATGAAGGTCATAGTGACTCAAGTAGCGTGTTGTACAAGATGTACGTGGTGAATACATATTTGGATATATTATATAAAGTTTCTAAGAAAGGGATCTGCACGCAAAACTTAAATTAATATGGATTTACATACTTAAATGGTTTGGAATTAACAAGGGTATTTATATAATGCATCTACATTCATGACAGGGCATGCTATAATTAAATCATCTACTTCAAATGTAAATAACAACATGCAGTATAGGCGACAAAGTACTCATCAAATTGAGAAAGGGAATTTGGAATGTGTCAAAGCGACTACAACCCGCCCATAGAGCAGACAACAGCCGAAGGTCACCAATGGGTTTTCAATGTAGCGAGAATCCCCGCACCTGTCGGTGTCCGTCAGATGGCCCCTAAAAATATGTATACTAGCACAGTGATAATGGACGTCATACTAAACTCCTGATTATACACAAGAAACTAAAATTAAAAATCATACAAGACTAACAAAAGCCAGAGGCTCCTGACTTGGGACAGGCGCAACATTGCGGCTGGGTTAAACATGTTTATGAGATCTCAACCCTCCCCTATACCTCTAGCCAATGTAGAAAAGTAAACGCATAACAATACGCACATTAAAATTCAGTTCAAGAGAAATCCGAATCCGATGTCAAAAGATGTAACAAAAGAAAATAAATAAAATGACAATAATACAGCAGCGTATTCATTAAGAACCGATTGCCGATTGAAATGGTCGTTTATAATCAAATTCCCATCGGTTGTTTTTCTGATGTCAAAAAAATATAAATCGTACTTTTAGTTTTAGATCGTCGGTCACTATCTAGGACAATCTAGAGAGATATATAACGGCATTTCTGATTGGTTAATAAAATTGAATTTCCGGTAAAATAGATGCTGGTTGTTGATTTCGCTGCAAAGTACTATAAGATTTTGTACTGAAACCAGGAAAAGTATGCATTCATAGTAATAAAGAGATTATGTAACCAGTCAATAGCATAGTCAGAGAAATGAAAAAAAATTCAGATTTTTTTCAATCAACAACAAAGTGAAAAATAGTTTGTTCTATGACATTTGCATTCAAATAATTAAGACACCCTCCTTGGTAATGTTCATGAAAGTGCATGATCGTCGTCCTACCATGAAATGAAAAAAAGAGCAATGTCTTGTCTCGTAAAAGCAGACATCACATAATAAATTTATTTTCATTAAGTGATTTTCACTTTCTTGTTTTCAAGTGATAGAGCCTCTTAACAGCAGACTCTTTATTTTTACCATAGATCATAAATCATATGTATACCTGTCCCATGGCCTTTCTTTTGAAATGAAAGAAAAAAATTGTAGAGATAGCTCGTCTGCATGTCATTGTGTAGCTTCAAATAGAGTCATAAATACTAGGAGATTGCCACCACCTGACACCAAGAGATATATTGTGTAAAGAAGGATATACTATTATCACACATGAAAGGTCTTGCTTAACATTCCCCAAACAAACATGACACAATGCTATTAAAAAAGAAATCACACACAATCATGCACTGACTCACCTGATCCAAGTAATAATCATGATAGTAATAAAAAATGAGGATGAGGATGATGTCTCCCTATGATAATAAAGAAGTGTGATTCTTGCATTATGCATTCAAGGATGTACTTTGGCCAGGTTCTGGAATTTATGTCAGATGTTTAATCTCTGTTTTTTATCCTATGATACAGGGTAAAATATTTTGACCCATGACCATGATGAGCCCCATTTTTCCTTTCTTAGATATAAGACTTCAATTAATAACTCACAAAAAGTCATTTTAATACCAAAATTTAAGCAGATCTTAGATTTCTTTCTTTCCTTTTGTTTGCTTCTTAAATAATGAGGGGAGATAGGAGGGGTCCTGATCCCGAAATCATGGGCTTAAAAACACGAAATCCCGAGGTCCCAAATTTAAATAAAGTAAATCCCGACGTCCCGAAATCCAAAAAAAAAGAATTCCCGAATCCCAAAAGGATCAATCCCGAAATCTCGAACTTAAAAACACCTGATCCCGGAGTCCCGATAAAGGTCCTATCCCCCCTCACTAATGCTCTTCTGAATTAGTCCATTGAATTCATCATTTGATTTATTGTGATAAGTATTTGAAATTATTAATACTGAAAAATGTTTTCTATGGGTTAGAACTATTTGAATAATTGCATGTCTACAGTTAAATTAAAAATATTTTCAACTAATAAAATCAAATTTAAATCTTTTCCTGAATGATCACCATGTCTTACAGAGTCATGCCTTCATTATTTTCCTCAAAAATCCGCAAACAACTTCAATAACTTGTTAGCTGAAAGCCTTGATGATATGTGATCAACTTTATAGAAAATATGACCATCTTGCTGCTCATTTACCTTATCATCATTAAAAAAATGGTGTTTGCGAAGAACAAAATTAGAGTTCAGGAGCCCCCCAGGGTGTAGGATTTTGCACCATTTTTAAAAAAAATTCTGGGGGCCTTAAGCGGCCCCCAGACCCCTCGCCGTGAAGGGCAACGAGCAAGCTCGTCGCGTCGAACGGCTACGCCGTCCGCCAGAGTTGCCTGCTACTTTTATTATTTAACCTCCTACTTTAAATCTTATTGACAACCCTGAATACATAAAGAGCAACAGACTACTAGCAGTTAACTGACATGCCAGCTCTAGACCTCAATTAAACTGATTGAAAGATTATGTCTTCATTATATGAATATCAGGCACCATCCCTCCCTTAGGGGTTTAGTATCATACTATCATTGCATATATGAGAAGAACATAACCCGTATCATGCCAACAACTGTTTTAAAAAAAAATGTGTTTAGTTCCGATGCAAAGACCTTATAAGTGAATCAATATTAAAGCCAAAATATTCAATCTTTAATGACCTGCCAGCAGTATCGTAACTATATCCCTTCTTAATAAGTTTGTTTCAAGGTTTTGTAAGCTTTTGAGATGAATACTGACATGTTTGTTCTTTGTAAAGAATATTACCATAAAAGGTTGGATGTGATATACCTGAACGTACAAGATAAAATTGAGAATGGAAATGGGGAATGTGTCAAAGAGACAACAACCCGACCAAATAAAAAAACCAGCAGATGGTCACCAACAGGTGAACGTACAAGATGTCTGCATGTTGAATTATATTTACGAATTATTTACTTATACCGATGATAAAATTTAGTAAATGTTTTGACTAGTTTGTGATATTGAAAACCCTGGTGTAATAATTTTTCAGTAATACATACATTTCTCTCGCTAAAATCTAATACATTGTTACATACACGAGCGAATCGTACAAGTTGAGATATATAAACACCATAAGATGGCGACAAGGGAACGTCACCATCTAAAAATGGACAATTAACGATAGGAAATGAAAAATCATCTATTTCATCATAATTTTTTGTATTTTTCTTCCCGTTAATGATATAGATATCATGTATGAACATATTTAAGTATCCAGAATAAATATAAAAAAAAAAAAAATGTAACTAAAAAAAGCATGGTTTGATCAGCAGCAGGCCATCTTTACATGCTTATTCTATTCATATGCAATTATGACTATTCACAGTCTGACATTTTATTTTAACAAATTTTGTAAAATCATGTTATACAAATATTTGTCACTCCTCCGCCCCTCCCTTTTACAAATATTTAAGTGCATATTGAGTTGGTATAGGGGTTGGTGAGTTGGATAAGAGTATGCAACATCAGGAATCCGAGAAACAATGACTCATATTCAAAAGTCCAAAGTCTAAAGTCAGAAACTTCTGATCTTTGTATATTTTCTTTGGTTCATTTACATGTTTTGGGGTTATGTGTGACATTCATTTTCCCTAAAGGGGTATACATGATTGTTAAGGGGCTAACCGGATCTTACCTTAGAGTGGTGAATTTTGTTTGCTGTGAATATCAATCGGCTATTTTCTGCTATATGGTCGGGTTGTTGTTCTGACATATTTTCATTCTTAATGATTTTATTTAATTTGTTATACACACTCATTGTTATGTCACCGTATCGGTTGACATATTGTAATTGTTCCATTCTTTTTTTATTCATAATCTTTCTTTTTATTCCACACTTTTTTGTCCGGACTATTTCCCGGAATTGTATTGACCAGTGCTGATGAAACCTTACCATAATGTTTAACCCCCATGTGTACAGCGATGTGCAATCGTAGGCTTGCATTTCAAAGATGGCTGTCCATGTCATGGAACAGAAATAATGTGAAAAGTCATCCAAATTGAAAAAAAAAATGTGTGATATATATAGAGAATCATGTCCACCTTTACATTGACATTTTTAATTTCAGCAATTTTATTGGGATCACAATATGCAGGAGCAGTATGACTTTGAAAATAAAAAAGATGGCGGCCGTTACCATGGAAACAGCAACAATATAGAAAAATTCAAAATGTTTAAAGTCAATGAAATTTAAAAGAAATATTGCTTAGCATATGTAGATTTGACTTTAAACTTCTAACGGCCGCCATAACTTAAAAAATATGATTTTTTTTGTAAATGTTTTAAAACGTAGAGAGATGTATTGTCATGCATATCTTTGCATTCAATGTTAAACATATCAAATTGGCTGCCCTTTGGTGGCAGTTGGCAGACCAGGGTGACATCTGCTGTTGCTCGCAATGGCAATTCTAGTTGTAATTGATTGTTGGTTTTCTTTTATATCCGCTTATTTAACACTTTCAAATCATTTTATGGTCGTGAATCCACTGTCAATTTGGGATGTCATTGCAAAATAGGTATGACTAACAACACCGTGGTGCACATTACTGCGCAGGAGGCCGCAAACATTTTGAACCTGCAAGCCCTCTTTATTATCAATTTCAAACGAAGTTTAGTGCATACAACAACACGTTTATTCTAACCACACTCTTAATCCTTATTTCTCTTCACCTCCATTTTAACTTAAACACAATACTATATAACAATAATCTTTTGTAGGAACACTTTTTAATTGTGTTCTATCAGTTTAGAACCTATTCTGCTATTCATAATTCCTATAACACAAGTTTGACATCAAAGTTAGCGTTTAAAATTTTAAAGATTATTATACAGTTGAAAAGTTTAGCTTAATCATGTTAATTGATTTATTGATTACTTTACGTGATGCATATGACCAATGCATATAGTGATTAACGATTCAATCTTGTCCGTTTGTCAAATTGATAAGTTCATAGCTTAAAAGACAAATAGACATACATTACATTTGGGCTTCCAGTTTTAACTTAAGAAAGGATTAGATCAAATAGCTTACATTATATCAAAACTTTCATTTATAAACTACGATTATACAAATTTTGAAAAAAGTTATCAAATCTAACATTTTTGCTGTGAAATTTTTGTTTACAATATTAAAAGATTTTACTGAATTATGCTATTGAATTTGTTTTCAATCTTGCCTTAGTGTTATATCTAAGTAGTACTGTACTTGTTTAAGAGAATTAGTTAATTTGATATACATATATATTTCATGTGCGTTAAAAACATGGTTTACTGGTGAACAAGTCTGTGTTTCAATTTTTAAAGATGAAAGCACCATTATAAAAAAAAACAATACGATATCCAGTATCGTACATTTTTCATTTACTTCTTCCTTAATGTTTATTTTACTGAACTTTTTATTAAAATATCACGCTTATAAGTAATGCCAGACTGACTACAAAATTAACTATAAGAACATTTGTTATGTCCTTTTATATAGTTGACATTATTTTGTAATAAATAAATTTGGTGTATTAACTGTCTTCTGATTGGTTAAAATAATTAGTTTTATTTTCAATGTTGTCAATTTTCATGGCGACACGCCCACTCTGACGTTGTGTATTCATACGCCAACATGTGTGTACGTTGTTATTGTTAATATAAATAATATAAAACGTTCTTAGAGCTTTATTTTTGATAGAAATTTATTTATAATGAATGACAATAATTTATTTTGAATTTATTGAAGCATAAAATTAATTTTTGACTCTTCAAATTTTTCATAATCCGCTTCGCGGATTATTCAATGTGAAGAGTCAAAAATTAATTTTATGGTTCAATAAACTCAAAATAAATAATAGCCATTCATTGATTGGTGTGCAGATTGGATAGTTAACACGTTCTTTGTTGGTGCATGTACACATATACATTAACATAAGAATATAGAAATATGACTATTGATATCAAATCTTATAACGAAACAAAAAAGGCCAATTGTCTTATTTTTTGACATATTCTAACAAGTACAACTGATGAAAACGTACCTATATCCATTGAACACTTTGTGATGAAAAGTTTACAATCGTCGGTTGTGCGGTTAAATCGAATCTAGACTTTGTATAGTTCAACGATATACATCCAACTAAAATACAAATCAAAATGTGACTAACAGAAATTAAATTTGCAGGATCAGTGTGTGTTTGAGTTTAAATGTGTAGTTACTTCATTTATAAACAATATAGGTGGGCGATACTACACAAGGATTAAAATAAAAAAAATAAATTTGATGACACCTTACATTGGTTACATCATACATCGCTTTACTATGAAGCGATATGCACTGTAGGTTCTGCATAGTGCATCGCCTGGGATAAAGGATGTGCATCAAACAAAAATAAATTTAACCATTAAACTGGTATACTAGTAGAAAATAACATTAAATAATGCTGAGTTTGCCTATTTACACAATCCGATCAACAAAACAGAGGACTCAGTCTATTTTAGCATACAGGTAAAGTGGCTAGGCAGAGCACATCTAGATTGTGATGTGAAAAGACGTTTGTCTGCTGCATATCTTATATTTGTTGATACCTCAGAATTGTCAATTTAGGACATGGAGGACAATATAATGAATTTGCTCAGGTAAGAAAATTTATTTATATTTTTGAAGGTGTTTTTATTTAGTTGTCATTTTGACATATCAAACAGACACGGAGACTATTCATTCACGTGGCGGTCGATTTATGGTTTGCAATATTGTTTTTATTTGGTTATGTAAAAAGCATAATCAATAAACATGTATCTAGTTTATAGAAATCACATACTGGTATTTCATACATTTCAAACATATGACGTCACACTCGACCTCGGATGAGTCGAACCTCCGATGAGTCGAATACTTTCGTCTGGTCCCTTCGACTCCGACACAACGAGGTTCGACTGTATGACTGTAAATATTTGCGGTTAAATTAGTGTAGTGATATAACTATAGGTTTAGGATATCCTAATTGAACATTTAATACATAAGAGTAATGCTTGGTCTTAAGCTGTTTAGTTTAATTGAGTGCAAATTGAATTTATTACTTTCAATCACTAGAGATTAATCCTGTTTATCTTGATCTTCTAATTGAAAAGGGGAAAGATTGTTAGTAAGACTGTTTTGTACTGTGGGAGATGTGATGTAAAATAGCCAAAATTCATCGTGTATATTCCTCAAGATAAATTTGGATTCTTTTCTATTTTCAGCCTAAATTGCTCGTCATAGGTGGACCAGTTTTCTGACCTCGTTGCCGCTAATCTTATATCGCGCATATATTTTAACAATTATGTGCCCGTGTGCTGTATTTCTCAATGTAGACACTCATAAAAATCATGAATGCTGAAGTCCATTTATTTATGAATAAATATTCCATTGCAAATTTTCCCCCTATTTAATTTCAAATTGCCCTCGTCAACCTCTCCAATTCCTTTTTGCGTTCTCAAAAAAAGAATTAAGCTCTATAAACTTTCCCTCCCAAATCTTTTCCTTAATTTAGAAGGCACGTGTTCCCCCATTCTGTCATGAATGCTAGGTTCTTGTTACGGAGTGAAATCAATGGAATTATTTGCAATTTTACAGTTTTGGTGTAACGGGGCGTGCCTAAAAGAGGGGAATGCCCGTGCATCCTCCTCCGACTCATTACCTGATTACCTGATGAGATATCAGTAGTTTCCTCCGGTCCTTCTGCCACCACGTGTCCGACCTGTTGTGTTTGCTTGGCAGTTCTTTTCCGGCCAGCTCCGTCCTTCTTTTTGGGGATTTCTTCGTTCTGTACTCTCTGTCCTCCTGTCCTGCCGTTATTCTCTTCTTTCCCATGGCCCTTGATGACGATCCTATGGCATTTCTCTTTTTTGGCATCTTTTCTTTTTCTTTTGAATAGTTTTACTAATTTGTGTAACACCTGCTTTCTTGTCGACAGCAAATTATTAAGTGCCCAATACGGAAATTCCAAAATTCTAATTCAAACTGATACGGGAATTCAAAAATTCTGATTCAAGCTGCGAGCGCCGTCTATCAGTTGGACAGCAAACGCCTAAATCGGACAGATAAAGGTCAATTTGTCGACACAAAAAGGACCCGTATATAAAATGTTCACGCCCACAAACAGCGCCACCTATAATTTTTTCTACGGCATCTTTGAGAACGATGTCCCGTTCTGTAGTAAATTAAAACATTAAATTAACTAAAACATAGAAAAGTAAGTGTAAAAAGCAAATTGAAAGCTATATTTGACGATGACTGGTTATACATGATACGCTGGCAATGTGCGCAATGTCCTTTAATCCAAGATTGAAAATTAGTTTGTTTCCTACATCAAAATGGCGAATTTCAATGTTTACATTTTTTCATTTATTTATAATCTGACACAAATTCGTATCCAATCATTTATTAGCAATTTTATTATTGATCCTTGAAGATCATCCAATTACATTTACTGTTAGAAAGTGGCTACACGTTACAAGCCATCGTTACAAAGTAGCCATGTGTTTTGTTGGGATACTTTGGGAATGTTGTGTATTCAAAAGTTACGGTAAAAATCAATGTTATCTTCATTATATTTCCATGCATACACAATTGTTAACAGCAAATCCATTCTTCATAGACACCATAAGGTAAACGGACATATTTTACTGTCTACTTGAGCAAAATTCGTGTAAATATGCCTGATGGGTCGTTTTGAATTTAAGCACAGCAGACAAACACGTGGTAGATTGTTTATGTTTGACAGTTTGTTTACCTGAATTGCGTTGATGTTACTATATACTTACCAATAACCTTTATCATGTTATACTTTCAAGATTTATATAATACATCTTACCCAAGAAATACGTATAGGCAGGTGCAGGGACTTCGATCTTTACTTTAACAAATGAGGGTGTAATTTGCATTTGATATATTTCATATATATGAATACATGTACATTTTATGTACACAAAGAACAATATAGTAAATGAACACATTATCACTGTACTATTATGCATATTTTAGGGGCCAGCTGAAGGACACCTACGGGTGCGGGAATTCTCGCTACATTGAAGACCCATTGGTTGCCTTCGGCTGTTGTTTGCTCTATGGTCGGATGGTTGTCGCTTTGACATATTCACCATTTCCTTTCTCAATTTTATACATGGGTTTAATTCCCACCCTAGGTATACATTCTGACTCTCACAACAGGTTGGAACAAATAGAGCAGATAGCAGACAATAATGTAATGCTAAAGTGCTGATTAATGGGGTCAAATCATCAACATCATTGTTTCTAGTATACAGCAGCTCCTCTAAGGATTAGTAAGAGCATACTTTACATAAAGTCCAGTGGCTAAGTCCTGTCTTTTTTGCTCTGATGTTTACTTATATATATTATAATTTCTAATATTCTCTTGTACATGTAGTAAGGCAAAAGCTATTTTTACTCTTATTTTCCTCATTTGCCTGAAAACAATGGAAAGTATTGATTGTTGATGTATGTTAAAGTGACTTGTAATTTAACTGTCACTGCTAACAGAGACTTGGGCTCTGGTGATATTTAGATAAGTTTCTAGACTGTTATCTCATTGGCAACTATACCATAAATGTCAGTTTCCCCTTTATAAGTTTCTAAGAAAAGAATTTAATGATAATATAATAATAAGTTGTAAGCAAATTAAAAATTAAATTGGCTTTTCATTCAAGAAAACCTAGAGGTATTGAAAAGTGTTGCAATTTAAAATAAATGTTTTGAACTCAGAAAACTATCAATATATATAGTACAGATATTGTTTTAATTAAGACTTTGAGAATATTTGCCTGTTATGTTAATAGAAGATATAATTGTTATATGCCCTTTTTTCTAATATACATGTATGTGTGGCTCTGATCTGGCTGTGGTTTAAAATCTAAGAATGGAGTTGGTTATCTCCATATTTATCTGATTTATATTACCATATCATGCATTGTTCAATTATAGAAATCATTGTAATACATTACTTGCTGTTCATGTGCCCTTTAATTGGAATAAAATATCTTGTCTTGTACCACATTTCTTTATTTTAGCACTGAGAGATTAAATTTAAAAAGCATTTAAAGTGAGTGAATTGTTGACAAGCTTAGTCAATGATTGTAAATCCAGATAATATCATGAGTTTTTTTTATAAAAGTAAATATTGTGATTAAACTGGTTATCTCAATTAAAAGAACTGACATTCTGCTTTGATACTATGAGATTATTTCTGATATCAGAATAATAAATTTCTTATTGTTGTCCTTTTTCAAAAAATATCTGAACATACTGTATTTTAGTCAGTTTTGTTTTTGTCTGAGACTACTATAACATGGGAGGTGACCAATCTCTATGTTATACATTGAAGTAGTCTCAGGTTTTTGTTTTTGTAATCCAATTGACTATGCATTTTAGAGCAGGTAAATGTACATTTTGATTAAATTTGAAGTTGATTCAGTATATTTTATGACATAATACCACTATTTTATTTCAACAAAGCATTTTCAAATTGTATTTACTGGTCAGCTTAGGTTATTATCCAATCAATTATCTAATTGAAAGGACTTAACAGTTGGTTGCAGGACTTTTGAATTCAAATATAAGAAAGAAGAAAAAAATATGAAGCAAATAAAGGCAACAGTAGTATACCGCTGTTCAAACTCATCAATCCATGGACAAAAACAAAATCGGGGTGACAAACTAGAACTGACGGAAACGCATGAATATAAGAGGAGAACTTCGACACAACACTACAATGTAACTAACACACACAGAAACGGACCAAGCATCAGACAAAATCCCACGAGAATAACAAATAAAACATCAAAACCAAATACATGAATTTGGGATAGACAAGTACCGTTACACGTCTTATCGCAATGTCAATTTACACTCAAAAATAAGAGAAAACAAACGACGCAACGTTAAATTGTAACACACACAGAAACGAACTATAATATAACAATGGCCATATTCCTGACTTGGTACAGGACATTTTTAAAGGAAAAAATGGTGGTTTGAACCTGGCAAAATTTGAAATATTACATATAATAGGATTAATGATAACTGCAGGATATCAGATCGCAATACAGCTTTTGTTCAGTTATCTTTGTGTTGATTATTATGTTTTAAATCCCTTTCGGATTCTTTGGATGTTCAGATTTTTTTCTCTTGATTAAGGCAAGCAACAGAACATGAACAACTTATATAGTTTCTTATCTCAGGGTGAATCCAGACAGTTTTAAACATAAGTGGTGGTATTCTCAACCAAGGGTAAAGAAGGGGTTTAAACTATATATATATGCTCCCATTCAAATGCATTAATCTTCCATAAAAAGAGGAGGTTCCAATCACCAGACTCCCTGAGATCTGCCACTGTATCTTAAAGCAGCTATAATAAAACAGAAATTGGACATGTACTTCTGTCCACTGCCGATTGATTTTATTTTCATTCAATGGTAATGGTCACAATTTTGAAGACTATATTTCCTTTTTTTCCAAATTTTGGTTCAAATGTAATGAACAGTTCAATTCTATTGTAACACATGTTCTTCTGACAAATGACTGATAAACCCTTCTTGTATCCTTCTATCTACCAAAAGGGTGTTTGAGAATATACAATAAGTCCAAGTTTCAGAGAAAAAGTCAGTATGTTAAATGTAGGTAATTGTCTTCTTTGGAAGTGTTCAAAAACCTGTAAGAACTTTAAAAAAAAATGTCATATTCAAACTTTCAACGACTATTTTAATGTTACAACAATAGAGGAACATGGAATATTGAAAAGTTATTCAAGAAATCGTCGAAATAGATCTGCAATCATTAATTTACTAAAATTTACTGTTGTGAACTTGCAATATCCTACGATGCGCGTACCGAGTTATCTCCCTTTGATCTCCGCTTCGCAACGAATAAGCTGACACAATTGCGTATCCGGGATTTTTGTGATCTGATATAGAAAAATAAGAAGCAAAAAATGCTTTTACTTCATATTTGTTATCCCTCAACACGTTATCAAACCTATTTTAGGAATTATTAATGATTTTCCGTGGACCTACGCAAATTTTCAGAAAAAAAGTTTCACTTCACTCGTGAATTTATAACATTTTAACATCACTTTTTAATGATAATTATATAAAATAAGGAAGCTTACTCAATCTAGAATTGAACACTTTGGTTTTTATTAATGTACGAGTACAAATAAGACAATACGAGTCCACAGACCACGAGGCATGCACGTTTACTAAAAAATCGTAAACTCTGACCTTTATTCACGTGATCAATGTCTTGACCTTATAGAAGCCATTAAATCGTTTGCCTTTCAACTGTATGGTCATGTCAAATATGGCAATGAGCTACATGCTACAACACCCACGCACCCACACAAATATTTGATTGAATTAAACCAGATTATTGAAAATATTTAATTTTTTATAATAATATCAATTATTAAAGACAAATAGAAAAACAATATTTAATAGAAATGAACCTATATTTGACCCTTGCGAAACTGTAATGTTTAATCCATATTAAATAGAAATGAACTTAAAACATCACCATCTCAAATAAGACAGATACTGTTCGGTATCGTCAACCGCTTTAAATCAAACACTAATCGCGAGAAAATTGGTTGAAGGCCGAGTCAAACAGTAACAGAGAGACGAAAGATACTAGAGGGACATTCAAACTCATAAGTTGTATATAATCTGATAACGCAATATACATCAAATTGACTAATACGCAAAACACAACATAGAAAACATAAGAATGCGATAAGTATAGAACATGGTCTTGGATTAATTTGCACTTCTCATAAGTGCAAATTGGAACCACACTTTTTTTTGTCGTAGAATCATCAAATTTGGCAATAATGTACCTCTGGGGATAAATAACACAATACAAAAAAAAAAAAATGGTGTGGCTCGCCCGGTTCGGCAACTGGAGTGAAATAGTGACAAAATCCTGTAGGATATTTTTTTCTCCCATAGGATTTTTAAAAATCCTACAGGATTTTGAGAAATCCTATAGGATAAAGTCATAATCCCATAGGATATTTTTTATATCCTACAGGATATTTAAATCCTAAGGGATCTATAATCCCTTAGGAGAATAAAAATATCCTATAGGATATAGTTTCGCCCTTAGGATTAAAAAAATCCCTTAGGAAAAATAAAAGCATTTCCTATAGGATATTTTTTATCCTACAGGATATTAGTCTAATAAAATAATCCCATGGGATTAAAAATATCCGATAGGATTAATAAATATCCTAAGGGATTTCATAACAGAAAAAATATCCTGTGGGATAAAAAAGAATCCTAAGGGTAATAAATAAATCCTAAGGGTAATAAATAAATCCTAAGGGAGATTAAAAATCCTAAGGGAGATTAAAAATCCTATGGGAGATCAAAGCAACTCATAAGACAGAAAAAAATCCTATGGGAGAAAGAAATATCCTATAGGAGAAATAAATATCCTATAGGAGAAACAAATATCCTATGGGAGAATGAAATATCTTAGAGAAAAATCTATTTGTGAACTCAACCAAAGAACAGAGAATAGTTTTATATGTTTTTGTAGTAGGTAAGGATATTATTTTATTGGAGCAGACCAAATATTCCCAGATATTATTGTTTAAGAATTGTTAATTTTTCTACCAATGACACAAATTACCGATAAGTGTACTTCAAACATGGAGCTTGCATTGAGTTACTGTTACTGGTCCGTTTGTTATTTTATGTTTATTATTGCCATTTGCGTAGTTTTTTCTGTTACCTATTTCTACATTTGACTCTGGCTTCTTTTAAATCGAGTTTTCTCTTGTTTAATGCATTGTGGTTGTTTATTCCTCATTTGCTAAAGGAATAGGGGCCGGTTGAGATATCAAAAGTCATGGGTATACATCCATCGCCTGTCTCAAAGCAGAAACCTTTATCCTTTGGTAATCTCATGTGCTTTTTTTCAATTTAAGTTCAAAAGTGCATTTTAGTGTTTAGTGTAGCAACCATTTCTCTGAACTATTATTCATTATTGTTTAGTGACCAAAAGAGGCCCGCCTCTATGTGCGGAATTTTCTTTCTGCATAGAGGACTCATCATTTTGAACTCATCAGGGTTCCTGTACTCAACCGACTTGTTGGGTACTGAGACATGACTGTGACACCATCTGAACAAAAACTGTGAATAAAATCAGAAGCAATTTTATAACAACACATGGTGTTGGGGCTAAAAATACCACCAGCTTTTCATTGAAAGTAATGACAAGACAGAAACATGCGTCCAACGGGTATATCCAATACACTACAATTACTTAAACAACTTTGAAAATCGTACATAAGTGTTTTTTATTTTTTTATTTAGTATAGCTTGCTTTCCGTGAAGATATTTTTATTGTGGAGATGCCTGGATAGATTTGCCAGTAACCATACTTCTTCTATTGTGTCCTCAATATGCATGTAGTATTTGCAACTGAACATTTACATTAACTTTCACCAATAAATTCTTCAACAAAATTTGATAATAACTGAAATTTTATGGAACTAAACACTAGATGTAACTAAAGACAGTATTGTTCACCTAGGTCTATGTGCATCTCTGACAACAGACACATCAACACGTAAGGCTAGAATATCACGGTACGTCTAAACACTGCTAAGGACTCCTTAGTGCACTAAGGACTATACAATGCCACTAAGGACTAGAAGGAGTGCTGTTGTGTGTATTATTTTTACATATTATGTTAGAGATTGATATTTCATGCATAAATTTCAAATTTTATAGAAAAATAATCATAAATAAACAAGATATTCAACATTATTTAGGCATGTGCCCGTTTTTCTTTGATATGCCGAAAATCAATGAACCGTTTGACACGTGCCAAATGACAAAACAATTCATTAAACAATCATAATCTTTTTATTTTAGGTACTAAACAATTGTATCTAAAAAAATGTATGCTTAATATTTATAATTAAATGTGTTGTTCTTATGAAAAATGATTACAGAACAAATAATTTTGTTTTTGTTTTACTTCTTTCCCGACAAAGTTATTTGCCACAGGTGCACGACTTTGATGTGCGCCTACTAAATGACTAATAAGTTAGAGTGTGGTCAGCTTGTTATGTAAGAGATATGAAGACAAAATAAATAGATATATTGATAAGTGTTTTGTTTTTATTTTAATTTCGACAAAGATGCGTGTATATATACAAATGGTTTCACTAAACAATACGATGGATTTGAGAGAGAGAAAATTATGTGTCGTTCTTGGGGTTTATCCAAACCACTAGTTTTCAACCAGCTTGATATTTGTTTACAAAGGCTTCATACGGTACTTATTTGTTTGTATATTTCGACATTTTATTATTCTTCTAAAAGTAAAAGAAGTTAAAAAAAATCATTTCCCGATTTTAAGTCAGATTAAGCTTCTTTTTCAAATATATAAAAGAGACAAATGTTTTTAAAATGTTCCACAGTTTTTAGTACAGTATTCACGAATTTTTTTTCAGTATGTGTAAATTTAGAGCTAAAGATATAATTCTGACAGAGAAAGAGAATGCTTCGTATGAATGCCTTGAAAATATGCCTTTACCACATGATGTGTAAATAATTATTTTTTGTAATGCAATATAATCAGAATATTTAAACCTAAATATATCACGCGAAAAAAAGAAAAAGCCGACAGAAATATTTTCAACTATAATTTCTTTAAATCTACTTTTCTTAAAGAAGAACAAGTATCACAGGCACTTGTCTCAGAAAAGGTATATAGGAATTTTTTTTCTGAGACAAATGCCTGTGGCAAGTATGTCAGAAGGAAATCCGATTTGTATTGTTTTTAACAAATTGTCTGCTTAACAGATCTTAACATATCGTACGAAATAATTTATGAAATAATGACTATGTGCTATGCGCCTTACTCACTGTTGAAGGCCCGAAATATATTACTCAAACGGGTCATATATGAACTTAGTGTGTTGCATTTAGTAAAAATGCATTATCTTATTGGTTTCGTTTTGTCCAGTTATACATTTCTTAAAATGTCTTCCTATATGAAAATAAATTTTGAACAGTGCACCATAAGAAACAAACTAAAGTGTTCCAGCTCCAAACCAGTCTATTGTTCAAACGCATGTCCGTCGTCGCCTGTCACCACATTAAAGCACGCTTTGTTTATACATGTATTAAAAAGTTTTATCAAGAAAATGTAATAGAAATGTCGACAATAACAAACTGAGATATTCTATGCTGAAAATAGATATAAATATAACTAGTGGTATGAGTGCTAATATTACAGTTGATTTGGCAATGGAGAAAATGTTCGTATCCATCAAAAAATTTAAAACTTTACACACTCTGTGTTCTCTTTGATTTTTTTTTTTTTTATAAAAACCTATCTCCATTTCCATGTTGTAGTCCCTTACGCGGAATTTTGTTGAAATTTGAAGACTATTAAAAATTTAATAGGTCAAAGAATAGCCTTCAACATTTGAGGCTTTTTATAGCCAAGGCTGCGTTTAGTTTAAACATATTTTATTTAAAAATTGAATAGGTCAAAGAACAGCCTTCAACACGGATCCTTGGAAATTAGAAAATTTGCAATTAGAGGCCGCAAGAATAGTAACAGGTCTACTAATATTTACAAAACCTGAAACTTTATATTCTGAGGTTGCCTGGGAATCTCTTTTTGAAAGAATAAGGATGTAGTAGTAATTGCGTGTCGATATCTTGTCAATCGTACTGTTGTTTTATTCGACTAACTAACTTTAAACGGAAAATTTTTGCATTTTTTTTAAATTACCATGGTCTGTTGTTTTTAAACTGTTAATATTGGAATTAAGTAAAGAGTCAAAGTTGAAATCATGAATAAGTGTTCCGTGAAAATTGTTTTCGAAAATATAATTTGTTCATAATTCTTTAAAGTAATAAACTTTTTTCAAATAAATTCTGATCTTCCCTCATCTGATCACCAGCATGGCTTAAGGTATTACTTCCAAAGGTATTGTAAGGGGTGTGAGGTGACACTTCCAGGTATTCAAGCGATTTCCTGTCGGACTTGCAAGTTCATGCATCGTTTCACTTCTGCAGGTAATATTCAGTGTACACGGCCGATAACTTATAACTTTCCATTTTGAACTATCAGATGTATAATATACAACTCTGTCTTACTTGTCATAACTAAACTCATACGCTTGTTTATAAATAACATTTCTGGTGTAAAATAAAAATATAAATAATACCCAAAAAATAAGATTTGATAAAATTACAATCTATTTAAATATTTTTTCCAAGGTTGACTTTGGGAAAATGTAATATATACTCGATGTCAATAGTGAAGGACAGATTGGAACATACCAGAAATATTGATTTAAAAAAATGTACGCACTTGTCGATGATTCGTCTATACGACTGGGTAGAAAGTTACGGAACTATAGCGCAATTTAAAATATATACATGTATACATTAAACATAAGAAAAAAACATATATTTTGAATAAATTGGGGTAAAAGTTTTGTAAATAGACTAGTCCACGTATGCCAACAGTATGTAATCATCGAATGTCGATAGACTATTGTATACCAAAAGAAGAAGACGAAGAAGAAGAAGAAGAGAACCAATTTGATTTAGATACAGGTCGATGTTTAACTTGCTTTGGTTCATCGAAGTTGTGGACATAGTAAAATCACAGATTTATATTGACGTTACGCACGGTATTGGTGCCACTTAGCGTTACACGACGTTCCTAATAAAACAACGATTTTGACGTTGTTCCAAAAAATGTACGCACTTGTCGACGATTCGTTTATACGACTGGGTAGAAAGTTACGGAACAAGACTGAAAATACGGAACAAGACGGAACAAGACTGAAAGTTATGGAACAAGACGGAACAAGACTGAAAAAGTTTCAAACGTTGACCTTATATTTTACTCATGTGAAAATGCCGCTTAAAGTACAGAGAATTTCGATGTTGCTTCTTTATATGTTTTTATTTTGTTCAAGCGGGTGCAAATGCAAAATTCCATTTAATTAAAATAATTTTTAATATTTGAAAAGAATTGTCTGCAACAGTAACACAAAATAAAAATTTGATGTCTTGTAAAATGATTTAAATATATAAAAAAGATGTGGTATGATTGCCAATGAGACCACATTTCACAAGAGACCAAATTGTCACAAAAATAAACAACTATAGGTCACTGTACGGCCTTCAACAATGAGCAAAGTCCATACCGCATAGTCTGTTTTACAAGGCCCCGAAATGACAATGTAAAACAATTCAGTCGAGAAAACTAACTGCCTCATTCATGTTACAAAATGAACGAAAAAGTCTGTTTTGTATATTTTTTTTTTTTTTTTTTTTTTTATCTTCGAAATGTTTTAAAACTTTCAAATGTGAGGCTCTTATTTTATCAACACTTTAATTCTTGGACTATTATACTAACGTTAATATAATAGTCCCAGAATTTTATTTTTTATTTTTCTTAAACAGTGACTTATATATTGTAGGCAAATAATTAAGAAAATTCAGGTTATCAAGGAATTTTCACATTTTGTACATAAATCGGGCCGTTAGTTTTCTCGTTTGAATTGTTTTTACATTTATCATTTCGGGTCTTTTATAAATGACTACAAGGTTAGGGTTTTGCTCATTGTTGATTGCATATAGAAATAAGATTGTTATGTATGCCACTGGACGAACACTAATTGTGAATATTTTGATGGGAAACTATTGAGTATCAAAGTTCCAAATTAATTTCGGGATTTATTTTCTTTCTCGATATTCAATAACAGAAAAAAAAAATTGCTTGTCCGCTAAATAGGGACTTTCTTGTTAAACATCGTTAAAAAGATGTGTGTCTAAGGTGAACGCCACAAGAACCCTGTAATACTAGTACGAGAGTATAGCATGTAAACATTCCTTCTTAATGATATGGTTGTTTTGGAAATCTTTTCTTACAACTCATGTCGGCGCTAACATGTCCTTTAGTAGTTATTTTTTTTTCCCAAAAGTCCAATTTCACTTTTCCGCATTTTCGTGCATTACTTTTCCGAAATAAGTAGCGGCGTTTTTACGTTTCCGCAAATTGGTATTACTTTTCCAAAAAAAGAAATTGCTATTCCGGAAAAAAATTAATTAAGGTATACCTGTTGATTGAAATAATAAAAAATAAATATTTATTAAGTTAAAGGTCATCATAACAAAGTCTACAGTAGTACATATACATTCACCGTTTACTAGTTTTGTATTTTGGTCAAGAAAGAAGTCCATCTTTTCCTTTTCATATTTCTGAACGTTTTTTTTTAAAGTTAGAGTTATCATCTTTATGCAAAATTGAATGATTTCGTATACTAGTAGTATTACGTTTTCTGTGTCTCTTAGATTTTTTAAGAATACATGTTCGCATGCTTAAACATGATAAAGAAAGCACGTCAACTGTTGGACTCGTGAAAATATTTTTCAACTTTTTAAAGCTTCATCTGTGTGATCGAAATTGTCGAAAGATTCTTATGACAATTTTAATAAAAAGTGATGCAAGTACAAGGGACCAGACGATATGATATAATTGGCACTAGGGAATGAATTATAGAAGTAAACTATTTCAAAATAAATAATTCAATATTTTATATTAATAACATCTTTAAGAATTACAAAATTTAATGTGTTCAATATTGATTGCTGATCTGTGTAATCGATTGAAATTCATGATCATTCAACCATGGACCGCTAATCACGCACGTGTGTACAAACAGTTTGACTATGAATATGTTTTTTCGGCGACTGTTTTTTCGTCATGTGTTTGGTATTTCAATTGGTTTATAAAACAAATTATGGATATCAATAGGTCAATCGGGGAAAAAAATATTCCATTTATCATAAAAAGCTTCACAAGTTCCAAGAAATGGTTTGACACGAAATAAAGATATGTATCTGCTTTTAAGCTATTCTATAAAATATATATATTATAACGTTACTTAAAACTGCGAGAAAAAAAAACTGAACCATTTGTCGATAAAAAACGGACGAACGAAATTGTAAAAAATATATATTATCTTTAAATTTTTTTAGTATATTTATTCTAGTTTATAAATCAAAGGTTGATCACCAGCAGTATGTGTGCCTTACTAGTTTATAATGTCGTGGACTGTGATGTATGCTGCCACCTTCGAGACGTATTTGCTAACGGTTCATTAAAAAAGAGGGTCAGGATGGGGTCGATGAATAGTGAATAATGGGTTAAAAGTGCCGAATAAAGGAAAATAAATAATGACTACAGAAACATAGAGAAAAAGATAAGGAATAGAGAATGACGAAGTGCTTATATATATAAAGAACACAGAAAAAGACTGAACAATTATAGAATTAAGGACCCCCGTACAGGTCCTCATACAATTGACACATCTTATTTTCACACCTAGCAGTTTCTTGGTATATACACATAGTGGTCAGCGTACATCTGCAATGTTCAATTAGGTGTGAAATTTTAATCTGGTAATTGAGATTAAATATAAAAGATGAATATAATGATTATTTCATTATAGTGTCGCACATTGGTCTTACAGTTAATTAAGTATTAATGCTGTAAAAAATAGAGCAATGAGATTTTTTATGGGTGTGGGTAAATACACCCCTAACTTAGCCTTATATGGAGATATGGGTTGGATGCCCAGTATTATATCTCAGTGGACATGTATTTTTAGATTATGGTCGAGACTTACTAAAATGTCTCATTTTAGAGTTAATAAAAAGGTTTTCTTATGGGGCAATAAATGTTGTAATAGTAAATTTAGAAATTGGAATTATAGAGTCAATGTGAAATTTAAAGAAATGGATATGGAGTTTTTATGTAATACTGATTTTTCTATTGATAAAAATACAATTAAACAAATTGAAAAGGAAAATTTTTGTAGATATAAAGAGAAGTGGTACTCTGACTTAATGTACAATGAAAGAAGTAAATTGCGAACGTATAGAATGTTTAAGCAATGTTTTAATAAAGAAAAATATTTAGGTATTAATATGCCTGGAAAATATAAGAGTGCATATGCTAAATTTAGATGTGGTGTTGCACCTCTGAGAATAGAAACTGGCCGATATGAAGGCATTATGGTTGACAATAGATTATGTTTTAATGAGCAAAGTAAGAAAAATAACATTATTGAAGATGAGAAACATGTCTTAATTAACTGCCCAGTATATGCAGATTTACGAGCTATTTTATTTAGACATGCTAGCTCTTTTAATTGTGATTTTGTTAATTTGTCTGATGATGATAAATTCAAATTTTTATTCACTGATGAAAATGTGTGTTACTTTTTAGCCAAAATCTGCTATGATGTATTATTAAAAAGAAAAGGTATTTTATATAATTGTAGATAATAATGTGTTTTGTAGAAATTTTATAGTCTCTCATAACTCTTTTTAGAGTGGCTCATGTTGTTTTAAATATTACTGTAATTTTATAAATGTATAAATGTATGTCAATTTTGAGGTGAGACTCTAATAAAGTATTTGTCTTGTCTTGTCTTGTTAAAACAAAGATCGATAGCCAGCCTTCATAAAATTACGAGACACTAAATTTACAATAAAATTAAATAAAATATATACAATTATGAATTAGTTACAACAAGGATTTGTATAGTTACACACACATCTTTATCAATGAAATCCAGGATTTGTTTAGTAAATCTTTGATGAAATTAAAATAATATCCACATTTGATATAAGCAGAGACATATAATACATATGTATTATATGTCCCTGATATAAGTAACAAAATAAACGAATAAAATCTTTATTAAAATGCTAATATTCTGATGATGGATATTATAATAAAATTGTCAATTGAAATTATCTTTGCAAAAGAAAATAAAGGTATATAAACTTGGGATTTTATTTGAAACACACCACAGTAACCTTTATGTAAGAAACAAATATGCACAAAGAAAGACAAAAATAATACTGAAGATATATTGTTTGTAAATCATAATTTCATAAAAACTTTTTTCTTCTAATAAAAAAACTATTTATTGTACGAGCTAAAAACTTGTGTCTGTATTTACAGTTCATATGAGCAATACATCTTTTCTCTGTGTTCATTCTGTCAAAGTTAATATGTTCACGTGATGTTTTAAAAAGTTCATATCGGAAGTCTGTATATAAAAGACAGACCATTAAAACATGTATTTCGTTTTCCACACAGTTCGAACTACAAAATTTACAAAGTCTATCATTAAATGGTATCTGCGGTATGGAATATCGTTCCGTCTTAACGGCTAGCAAAGTTATGATTTCGCAGAAAAAAATATGAAGATGTTAAATAAAATTATTTAAACCTTTCTCACAGACTTTTTCCCAACGTGTACACTTTGATTACATTTTTGTGACTTTCGTCCTACTTATAAAAACATGTGCGACTTTTCCCTCAGCATACATGTAAATCATGGGATTCGTAGAAATACTACAAAGGACCTCCTTAGTGCACTAAGAACAAAATTGTACACTAATGACCTGATGGAAAGATACTATCACAACGGATATGGCATCTAGAAAAAGACTTTGTAAAAAATCATAAAATCAAATTTTATAATTATGTCATTTTTAATTAGAAAGTTATCTAATATTTTTTCGACACGTGCTTCAATCGGTTGATTGCCACCTTTAGTGTAATCAGTAGAAATTCATGTTCGCTCAACCCTGTCCCGTTTATAATCCGCTTTTATCCTGCAATTGGGTGTCCTACTATACAGATACAGCCCTACAGATATCGCTATGCTGTATCTGTATACTATACAGATATCGCTTTAAAGCTCCGCCCACTGCCGGACTGAGTATTGTTTGAACCTGTGTGACCTCAGAATGTGTATTCCAGTTGCATTCCAATGACGATGACAATTGTCGATTTCAAAACTTGATTGTGTTACAAAATCAACCATGTCAATTTCAGCATGCATGTTTAGTGAATGTCAAGTCTGTAGCGTAGGACAACTCGTACACTTCTGTTTCAAATTTGACAATGTTTTGTTATTTGTTTTTACTGTTGAAATTAGTTGTTATGTTAAAATAGATAATTATTTGCCTGGAGTGATGTATTATTGTTGACCATTCGAGATTCTTTTTTGCGAACTCGTCTTCAGCGTAATGTGTGATTTTGATATTACTACGCGGGCCTCAAGGGATTACAAATCGAAAATAAATGCTAAATATGTTAGTTTTTGGTTTTTTTAAAAAAAAAAAAACAATATACAGAATTAATTGCAGGATAAAGACAATAACTGTTTAGTGTCTTTAAATATCAGCTATATTTGTACTCGGCTCGAAACAGGTGTAGTAGCTCGCTAAAAGCTCGCATACACCTTGTTTCCTAGCCTCGTACAAATACAGCTGATATTTAAAGACACTAAACAGTTATTGTCTATATACATGTTAAAATCGGTATATACATAGACAATAACTGTTTAGTGTCTTTAAATATCAGCTGTATTTGTACGAGGCTAGGAAACAAGGTGTATGCGAGCTTTTAGCGAGCTACTACACCTGTTTCGAGCCGAGTACAAATATAGCTGATATTTAAAGACACTAAACAGTTATTGTCTTTATCCTGCAATTAATTCTGTATATTGTTTTTTTTTTTTTTAAAAAACCAAAAACTAACATATTTAGCATTTATTTTCGATTTGTAATCCCTTGAGGCCCGCGTAGTAATATCAAAATCACACATTACGCTGAAGACGAGTTCGCAAAAAAGAATCTCGAATGGTCAACAATAATACATCACTCCAGGCAAATAATTATCTATTTTAACATAACAACTAATTTCAACAGTAAAAACAAATAACAAAACATTGTCAAATTTGAAACAGAAGTGTACGAGTTGTCCTACGCTACAGACTTGACATTCACTAAACATGCATGCTGAAATTGACATGGTTGATTTTGTAACACAATCAAGTTTTGAAATCGACAATTGTCATCGTCATTGGAATGCAACTGGAATACACATTCTGAGGTCACACAGGTTCAAACAATACTCAGTCCGGCAGTGGGCGGAGCTTTAAAGCGATATCTGTATAGTATACAGATACAGCATAGCGATATCTGTAGGGCTGTATCTGTATAGTAGGACACCCAATTGCAGGATAAATGGTATTTCAAATTGTTCTCCTGGTTTTTTTTTCGTTTGTTTGTTTCTGCCGGGTTTATTCTGTCTGGTAATTTTTTTACTTCTAAGGTAATAGCGTCTTCTCAAATATTTTCAGTTTTTGGAAATGTTTATCCTTTTTTTTTTTTTTTTTTTTTTTAAATACAAATATTTGTAAACACTTCACGGAAAGGTGAGGTTTAATACTTGGTTGCTTAACGTCCAGTGGCCTATACTTCACTTTTTTTCTGATGTCAGAAACCATGCCTCACCGCAAGGTTTTTAAAAGGATAGAACATGACTATCTTTGCTGCCTAGGTCTCTATATAATGATTTATGTTTTATGGGATACTAAACTCCTGTTCTACAAAAACAAATATATTCAGTTTAAGTGAGGTTTTAGTCTGATCTAAGTTCTGGTGTGATTTGCTGAGAATGTTTCACTTATTTATAAGAGGCAGTACCAAACATGTTTATCTTTGACATGTGGTCAGGTTAAATACATATAGGGTTAAACACTTTCCTCGACATGTTTAGAAGAGGAACATATTTAGGGTACGAACTTGTTTACAAATGCATTACAAGTATAGATATGTGTAATTTGATGTTCAGGCCCCGGCTAAACACATTTTTAGACTGTAAATATGACTTATTTAATTCTTACAGCTACTTCAATTTCAACGTTTGTGGATAGGTGTTTCATTGACAGCCATACCACATCTCCTTTTGCTTATTTTTGTTGTATATATATTTTTTTTCATTTTCCTTGTCTTTTAAAAAATATTCCATTATAAATTTTATTTGATGCCGAAAATAAGAATTTCGAAGAGTTATTTGTTAAATGCTATAACTAAGCGAAGTAAAACAAACATTAATAATTGTGTATAAGAGCATCATATATATTTATAAAAAAAAATCAAATACAAGCAGACATAACATTTGTGACACCAATTTCATTTATTTCCAAATCTTAAAATCTTATATTTCCACAGTTGTCCAGTTCTTTAGCGTCTCTTAATAATGACAGAACGGGCTTTAGAGTCATATGATTAAGTTAACTAAATTATTTAGTTCTCCCATGCACATTGTGAATTATATTTCTTACATCACTGCTTATTACATTATACAATAAAATGGTATTCATCTTCAATTGTTGAATAACGATGAATTGTTAAAAAAAAGCATTGACACCAGTTTTAAAGTTATCGTTCATAGAAGACAGTTATGATTTATATTCTCTTTTAAAAACGTAATATAGTATTTACCCCTTGGAGTTTTTCTATATTACTTCTGTAATCGAATTTGAAGAACCCCACGGACGCCACATACTCTCATATGTCTCTTAAGGTATAATGATAGTCTGTAAACTCTAGTGTTGTAAATAAGGAAATGAAATCGCAAAAGCTTTGTTTCTCACTTTGTATCTCAAAATTGGCTTCTTTAAATAAACAAAGAAGCTTACATAGCAATTTCCTTAGAAACAAAATAAAACAAAGGCAAAGTAAACACAAAAATTTTGAATTGTGGTTCCATTTTGCAGGCTTTCCCTGAATCGGTTATTCCTTCTATAGGACTGAGTGGAATAAACCTGATACAAAACATTGCAGTGTCAACTTTATATCTAAATTTGAGAAAGAATTGAAAACATAAACCAATATCTTTTGGTAGGAAATTAAATATTAATTTTTAACGCAATTGCGATGCTCCGCTTTACTCTAAAACTATGAAATTTTTCCAGCTTATATTACAAATGACCTGTTTTGCAAATGTGTGTCAGATATTGTGGATCGGTACGTCTAAATAACAACACAGGACTTCCTGTACGAATAGGGACATAAAAAGTATACCCAAGGCAAGTTATAGATATAGGAAGATGTGGTGTGAGTGTGAGATATAGGAAGATGTGGTATAGATATGCATTCGGCACTTTATTTATTTCAAAAAATATTCGTGTATTGAAAAATTTGTGTAAATTAATTAGAAATATCAATATAGACGTATGTTCTCCAGGTTGATCCCCAATCTCTCATTCTTGTTGCTCGTTTTGTGCAAACTTGTCATGCGCAAAATCTGTATGTTATTATATGTAAAAATATCGTTCCTTGTACCATTAAACTTGGTTTTATAAGAAATAAAGAATCTTGATAGAAAATTTAATTTTTGATCTTATACTTTTTGTTTTGATAAAATCAATTCAATATTTGAGAAGCTATTTACAAAAAACGTTAAATACACTTTTCGTTTTGTTTCAACTTTATAATGAAACTCGTCCTCAATTTCACCTAATTTTACATAAAGTATATATAATAAATAAAATGTTCTCTTTAACTATTTTGCCATCTACCAATTTCAATAGACATTTTTTTAATTGTGTTCAAAGTTCTAAATCTACAAAAGAATAACTATTTTTGTAACATTGAATACCAAAGAAAGCTTCGCAAGTTAAACTGTTTTTTGGCATAATTGTTTTTATTCCCCCTTTTCTGAAACTCCTGATAGAATAGAACATCACAAAACAGCTTACACATGCACATTTGTTTAAAAAAATATTTTTCGCCATTAAAACTCATTCTTGTCCCGTATGACATTTCCTGAACGAGTGAAAATCTGAAATAATTATTTTATTAAGCTTATATCTTTATTGCGGTAGCCTATTATTGAAAAAGGGTATAATTTTAAATTTCATGAAGTAAGATTCATACCACCAGAGACATTCAATATACTAGTAAACAAAAGAAACGACACAAGGCAATACATTAATCATATAAAATAAAATTAGATACAAAAGCTTTGCTCATTGTGGGAAGCCGTAAGGTGAACTACATGTATAGTTGTTAATTTCTTCTTTTTTTATATAAATTTGCGTTCATCAGCTTCATGTGGACCTTGGTGGAAAGCAATAGTTTGAAGTTGTCTCATTCACAATCGAACCACATCTACTTTTTATTCTGTCCAAAACCGGGAATGATAGCTGCAATAGGCAGCGATTAAAAAACAACAGCATAAAGCATCGTAGTGGCCATCTTAGTCTGTTAACTAATTTTCACGTTGGTAGGAATAGGGGGGGGGGGGCTTTACTTTTTCAGCAAGGTTAAGTCGAAAGTCGAGCTGATGAAGTCAAGAGTGGACAATATTTCTGTGCTCAAGTCTACCCTTTGGGTTCGAAAAAAGGGATTAAGAGTAAATATTGATGAGACAACAACCCAACAACACAGACAATCAAGATATTGAAAGTTTTTTTTACAGTCTTTTGGTTTTTTTTTTATTATAGAGAGATCCCTATACACCTTATCAAGCCAAACAAAAACGTTCCATGTATTCGCTCGTGTATGTAACAATGTTTTAGATTTTAACGAGAGAAATTTATGTATTACTGAAAAATTATGACACCAGGGTTTTCGATATCACAAACTAGTCAAAACATTCACTAAATTTTATCATCGGTATAAAGACATCATTCGTAAATATAGCTCAACATGCAGACTTCTTATACGTTCAGGTATTTCACATCCAATTTTTTATGGAAATATTCTTTATAAAGCACAAAGGTGTCAGTATTCACCTCAGAAACTTACAAAACCTTTGAATAGACTTATTAGGAAGGGATATAATTACGATACTGTTGTCAAGTCATTAAAGATTGCATATTTTGGCGTTAATATTGAGTCACTGATAAGGTCTTTGCGTCGGAACTAAACACATTTATTCTAAAAACAGTTGTTGGCATGACACGGGTTATGTTCTTCTCATATATGTTATGATGGTATGATACTAAACCCCTAACGGGAATGATTGTGCCTGATGTTCATATGATGAAATCCTAATCTTTCAGTCAGTTTAATTGAAGTCTGGAGCTGGCATGTCAGTTAACTGCTAGTAGTCTGTTGTCATTTATGTATTATTGTCATTTTGTTTATTTTCTTTGGTTACATCTTCTGACATCAGACTCGGACTTCTCTTGAACTGAATTTTAATGTGCGTATTGTTATGCGTTTACTTTTCTACATTGGTTAGAGGTATAGGGGGAGGGTTGAGATCTCACAAACATGTTTAACCCCGCCGCATTTTTGCGCCTGTCCCAAGTCAGGAGCCTCTGGCCTTTGTTAGTCTTGTATTATTTTAATTTTAGTTTCTTGTGTACAATTTGGAAATTAGTATGGCGTTCATTATCACTGAACTAGTATATATTTGTTTAGGGGCCAGCTAAAGGAAGCCTCCGGGTGCGGGAATTTCTCGCTACATTGAAGATCTGTTGGTGACCTTCTGCTGTTGTTTTTTTATTTGGTCGGGTTGTTGTCTCTTTGACACATTCCCCATTTCCATTCTCAATTTTATAAATAAAGTAAGGAGCTAATTTCATATTACCTGCCATTAAAAATATCACAAAAGGCACATACATATTTTGTGAAAAGTTTAACCATACCATTTTTATAATATCAATTCGTGGAAATCAAACCAAGTACATGAAATAAAAATCAGTACAAGGAAAATACTTCTCTATTTATTAACGATTTAGTAGATATATAATGAACGTTGAATATGCCTTATATCCAGACCTGTCCAGAGACAAATTCAAGTTCCAAATGTTATACTGAATATGAACCCTGTTCTAGACTGATAGTGTCGAGAAAGATTTTTAACGTGCTAGTTCACAAGGTGACACTCCGCATTTGGACATCATTTAGCCACTCGAGCATACCAGTCTTTTTTTACAGATATATCATGTAATGGAGGAGAGGTGTAATTAAATTATTAATTCCACTTGCTTAGCGGAGGAACAGCAATTTTAAATGTTGACGTATTTGGATTGACCAGGCCGGGATTTGAACCCACGATTTCCCGCACTAAGTGCAAAAATATAACCAAGAGAAATCTGAAATATAGTATCATACCAAAAAAACTAAAGTGCTATAAATAATCCAATCTAAAAGAACTCTCCCTTTTATTTAAGCCATCAAAATGCATTTAACCAGTTGATATTATTAAAAACTGTACTTGAAAAACGATGGTCGATTTAAGCATAGATTTCATGCACGGAAGACTTCTGCACATTTGGTACTCTTGCACAATTAATTGAGGCAGCTCTGTTTTTTATTCAATATATCCTCATTTTGCATTACCATTCCAAGTTCCATGTCCATTCTCTCAGTGGACCTTTTATATTTGCTATGAAAAGCCTACCTATTGTGTTCTCGTTATGAACATACATGTAATATTTGCCACAGGACGTAAAACAAACAACATTTATTAAACAGACTTATTAATAATTAATATCATGAAAACCATATACGAAGGCAAGATTTGCACAATCCTATAAAGTAATATTTCCATGTATCCGTTTCGATAATTATTGAAACTATAACGACCCTTTTCAGGGTTGCGTTCAATATCGTAGCAGCTACGTAGTGCGACGTAAATTTATGACTATTGAACGAGAAGCTAGCTTAGCTGCTATTAATATCTATGTAGCAGCTAGGCTATCCACCCGTTCAAAAGTCATAAATCTACATAGCCCTATATAGCCGATAAGATATTGAACACAACATAAGGTCGTGTTCAATATCGTAGCGGTTACGTAGATGGGTCGAGTTCAATATCGTAGCAGCTACGAAGTGCTACGTAGATTTTGACTATTGAATGTGTAGCTATAGACTAGTTGTTACATAAATATTGATAGCAGCTACGTAGCCGCTACGTAGCTGCTACGATATTGAACCCAACCCTGGGACGCGTTCAATATCGTAGCAGCTACGTAGTGCTACGTAGATATTGACTATTGAACGTGTAGCTATAGACTAGTTATTACTTAGATTTTGATAGCAGCTACATAGTCGCTACGTAGCTGCTACGATATTGAACTGATCCCTGGTATCAATATCTATGTAGCAGCTAGGCTAAATACAAAGGTTGAGTTCAATATCGTAGTAGCTACGTAGTGATCAATATCTATGTAGCAACAATTGTTAACGTTTGTAAGATACCTACAAAACTGACGAATCCATCTTAGATGACAAAACGTATCAAAATTTAATCCTATGGGAGAAAAAATAATCCTATAGGACAAAGTTAATCCTAAGGGAAAACAAAATATCTTACAGGACAAAATTTATCCTAAGGGAGAGAAAAAAATCCGGTAGGAGAAAAAAATATCCCATGGGAGAAAAAACATCCCACAGGACAAAATAAATCCCTTAGGAGAAAAAAATATCCTAAGGGACATTAGTTTCTGTCAAAAAGTCTTTCATGATAATCCTATAGGATAAAAAAAATCCTGTCGGATTTAACACTTTTTTTGAAAATCCTACAGGATTTTAAATCCCATAGGATATTAATTTAATCCCATAGGAGATAAATTTTCCTATAGGATAAATAAATCCGATAGGATTTATATATCCCATAGGATATTTAAAATATCCTACGGGATTATGACTTTATCCTATAGGATTTCTCAAAATCCTGTAGGATTTTTAAAAATCCTATGGGAGAAAAAAATATCCTACAGGATTTTGTCACTGTTTTCGCTCCAGTTGCCGAACCAGGCGAGCCATATCAAATTTATTTTTGTATTGTGTTATTTATCCCCAGAGGTACATTATTGCCAAATTTGATGATTCTACGACAAAAAAAGTGTGGTTCCAATTTGCACTTATGAGAAGTGCAAATTAATCCAAGAACATGTTATAGTATCCTTATCTTTGGTTTAATTTTAGGTTATGTTATGCGATCTTATATATGTTGCAACACTTTAACAAATAGAAGTGATAGTATATTTGGTTAATACGTTTAACATGTTTCCTTTTTAATTAATATAATTGCTATCTATCTTCTTTTTTGATAATTATTTGATCAACAGTTCTGCTCCGTTGTAAGTCAGAGTATGGTTTCAGCAGTCAATACACTTTTAAGACATAGTTTGTGCAGACTGCTTTTCTGATTTAATTAAAATCTCTACTTTTTGTGAGATTTTGATTTGAAAAAAAACTAAAATAAATATATTGTTTTAGTGAATGCTGGTGTACTAGCTATTTTATTATTCAAGTAAGAGATTTTTTACTTTTTTTACATTCGGCTTGGTTGATTAGATCCATTTTTAGCTCACCTGGTCCAAAGGGCCAAGTGAGCTTTTCCCATCACTTGGCGTCCGTCGTCCGTCGTCGTTAACTTTTACAAAATTCTTCTCCTCTGAAACTACTGGGCCAAATTAATCCAAACTTGGCCACAATCATCTTTGGGGTATTTAGTTTTAAAAATATGTGGCGTGACCCTGCCAACAAACCAAAATGGCCGCCACGGCTAAAAATAGAACATGGGGTAAAATGCAGTTTTTGGCTTATAACTCAAAAACCAAAGCATTGAGAGCAAATCTGACGTTGGGTAGAATTGTTTATCAGGTCAAGGTCTATCAGCCCTTTAATATTCAGATGAATCGGACAACCTGTTGTTGGGTTGCTGCACCTGAATTGGTAATTTACAGGATATTTTGCTGTTTTTAGTTGATATATTGAATATCATTATAGATATATATAAACTGTAACAGCAATAATGTTCAACAAAGTAAGATTTACAAATAAGTCAACATGACCGAAATGGTCAGTTGACCCCTTTAGGAGTTATTGCCCTTTATAGTCAATTTTTGACCATTTTTCGTAAATCTTAGTAATCCTTTACAAACATCTTCTCCTCTAAAACTACTGGGCCAAATTATTCCAAACTTGGTCAAAATTAGCTTTGGTATCTTCTTTAAAAAAATTGTCCGGTGACCCGGCCATCAAACCAAGATGGCCGCCATGGCTAAAAATAGAACATAGGGATAAAATGAGTTTTTGGCTTATAACTCAAAAACCAAAGCATTTAGAGCAAATCTGACACGGGGGTCAAATTGTTTATCAGGTCAAGATCTATCTGCCCTACAATTTTCAGATGAATCAGACAACCCGTTGTTGGGTTGCTGCACCTGAATTGGTAATTTTAAGGAAATTTTGCTGTTTTTGGTTATTATCTTGAATATTATTATAGATAGAGATAAACTGTCAACAGCAATAATGTTCAGCAAAGTAAGATTTACAAATAAGTCAACATAACCGAAATGGTCAAATGACCTCCTAAGGAGTTATTGTCCTTTATAGTCAATTTTTAACAATTTTCATCAAATTTGTAAATTTTTACTAACATTTTCCACTAAAACTACTGGGCCAAGTTCATTATAAATAGAGATAATTGTAAGCAGCAAGCATGTTCAGTAAAGTAAGATGTACAAACACATCACCATCACCAAAACACAATTTTGTCATGAATCCATCTGCTTCCTTTGTTTAATATTCACATAGACCAAGGTGAGCGACACAGGCTCTTTAGAGCCTCTAATTATCAATATCTACTTTATTCATTGTTAACTGTGTATTTTACTGTAAGCAGTCACATCTGTTTTTCTATAAAAGAGTTTTGTCGGAGTAAAATTTTTGAAATGTCTTCACAACTTCAATACATGTTTCTTTGTTCAATGTGGCATTATTTTAACTAAACATGCATTTGTGTATATTATCGTGTGTGTGCATGTATTTGCAACCTACATACATAGGCTCTTTTTTTTATTATGAAAAATGTAAACGTGGCACTCACGCCACATCTTCTTATATTTAGTTATACTTACTGAAGGTATGATGAGATGAATAAAGCACTACATTTTCTCCTTTCTACCATTTGTGTACTTTTCGGCAATACCGATTATTGATACGATGTAGGTATTACTTTTATGGCATTAATTTCGCCCCTTTAATGGCAGACTTTCTTCTTTACTATTATGAATCACAGTGTATGGCCAACTCAGTAAAGACCCGTCTAAACTCCATTTAATTGATAAATTCAACAACACTAACCGTTATCTTGATGTTTTTGGTTCGTTAAATAACCAAAATCTATCTAACTATACTGCTGAAATTTACCCAAAGAAACATTTCTCTGAATTAATTTGATATTAAACGTTACAGAAATAACTGTTCTTACCTAGATTTAGATATTTCAGCATAACACCAGAAACTATATTGAGCACTGATGTTTCGTTGGCACAGTCTTATGATGTTTATATATGCTATTTCGTTCCCTCTACTCATGTTTGTTTTGTAGGTTTTTATTTTAATTAGGATAATCTACGTATTACTAGTAAATTGAGCCACACATTAATTAATTCTTTCACAGGCACAAAGATTTGGTCTGCAAATTCGGCTATATATGTAGAAAACTTATTTTAAACAGAATAGCACATCTTAAATGTGACAGTTTTTGTTGCGAACCGAGCCCCGCAATTTGAATTCTACCGGGTAAACTTATCAATCCTTTGAATAGTCCTATTGTGAAAGGTTACCTATTTACCATTTTAAATCATCATAGATACCCGGATTGAAATCTATTATTTGTGCCTAATACACTTTTCGTCTACAAAAGACATACAGTGACGCTCGAGTCCAAAAATGTTACAAAAAGCAAATAAAGTACGATGTTGGAGAGCAGTGCAATTTAATATTTCAATATTATTTTTATTGGTATAACTATTGATTTTGTTATCAGTACACTTAAACCATACTAAATATTGCACATATGTAATTTTACGGCATAACAATCTGTTATATATTTTGTTGCAATGTACAATGTCATGTTTGTCTCTGATTGTTAATGACGTATTTAAACTAAATCTGTATTGGATGTGCATGTGTAGTGATTAATGTTGTAACCTAAGATACATGTAATTTTTAATACGTTGTTATTGGTTTTGATCTAGCTGTTAATAACTGTTTGTACTCTAAGATATGTACTCAGTTTCTGTATGTTTTTGAAATGTATAAGTAATGGTCTACGTCCACTCTTCTTTTTATTTATATATATTTCTATTAAATTACAACTTATGAGTTTAGCCTTTTTCAACTGATTGTGTCTTTTTTCTAAGTCGTAAGATACATGACAATTGATAGCACCTTATGACATATTTGTTTTGACATGAGAAAAAAGGATACTAATTTTTCATTATTTTAACCTATCTCATACTATGTAGTTTTAAAGTTGCATACCAATCTCACAAGTCTTGTCTTTTCAAACTCATGTGTGTTGTTATTGTGTCGTATATCTAGGTATGGGGGTGTCGAAGCTTACTGTCGTAGAATGGTTATATTGGAAACAAATTAAGGAGGCTCGAGGGTACAAAATTTTCAACCAAATTTTAAACATCTTTTAATTTCATAACATATTGTATTTATTACACTTTAAGTTGTTACTTTATGATATGGTTGAAAAGATCGGTTCGTTTTGGCCCGAGACGACTTATAAATGTTTATATCATTGAAAAAGCTCCAAACTATCTTCCTTTAGTGTATAATTGCATTTTTGGCATTAAAATTGAAATATCTTTTTTCACGTATCGGTGACCTATATTATTATTGTTTTTCCAATAAGCTGTACTGTAGCTAAAGAAAGTGTACAATTTGAGTGACTTTTGATATTAAGTTTTTTTTTCATTTCGATATTACCTCTTATTCTCCTATTACATGTATTAGTTCAACAGAGAGAAGTATTTTAACACGAATGCATGTTTTTTTTTCGAGGGCAGTGAGTTTAAATGAACGGTTACCCCATGTTTTTATTTTCTTTTTCTTTTGAGTATATGATAGAGTCCATCTACAATGTATATAAAAAGAAAAATAGCAATATCCTATGTTTAGAGAAAATGATTTTACACCAGCCTTCGGGCTTAGAAATAAGATCGTCTGCTTACAACGTACCCGTGCTCGAGCCCTGAATAGATAATGTTACAAAAACTGTTAGGTCGTGTATATAGAGAGCGGAAGCGGGAACACCTCACGTGCAATCCCTAACATTCTTGGAGCCTGTAAATTGCAATAAAACATAATACATTATGAAAATTTCACTTTGAATTACTGTCTCTGACAAATAGTAAACTTAAAGTATCTTGAACAGTCTTTGATGATGTGCATGAATAAAATAAAATGATTTCACAGAATATAATAAATCACGATTAAATTCATATACACATTTGACAATCTAGAACATACTGGTAAATAATTCCTGGTAATAACATCCGACGGTGTCATTTGGATTCGTTTCTTTTCTTTTGCTTCGGTCTTCGCTCGTCTTGTTAGTAGTATTTCTATACGGCTCCAGTATATTCTTCAGATGTCAGTTCTAGCGGATATGATAATTGTGGTTCCTTTTTCAGTCTTTTAATTACATTTTCTGTTCTACACTTTGCAATCTCTTTATTCACTGGTGATGGTGGGTGATCTTCTATCTGGTAAAGAAATATCGTGTACTTATACATATGTAAAGAAGATATGGTATTATTACCAATGAGACAACTGTCCACAAGTGACCAAGATGACACATATATTAACAACTATAGGTCACCGTACGGCCTTCAAAAATAAGCAAAGCTCATACCGCATAGTAATCTATGAAAGGCCCCGATATGACAATGTAAAACAATTTAAAAGAGAAAACTAACGGCATAATTTATATAAAAAATGAACGAAAACCAAATATGTAACACACAAACAAACGACAACCACTTAAATACAGGCTCCTGACTTGGGAGATGTCTTCTTCACTAAATCTTGAAATTATTTGTTTCTTGTTCTATTCTCATCAATTTGTGTAGGTTCAAATTATTATGTCTTCCATGACTTCTCCTGGTCGCATTCTTCTGTCTATTGTAAAATCCTTAGATTTGTTAGAGATATTTGCTGGTTACTGCAACTTGATGTACCTTGTAGTGGTCCTGATAATTAAAAACCAATTTTAATTTTCATGTCAGTAGGACACTCACCTCTAATCATATGGTTTTGTATAATTGACCTATAGTAGTCGGCTTCTACGAGTACCGAGTCTTGGAGATTGTCGTTTGTAGTAATTGGATGTGCGAGTGTTGTTCTTGATAAATATGGATAATTTTCCAACTTAACGGATGAAAGATTTGAGTGGTGCGGCGATTTCTGGTACGACTAATACTCGGAACGCCAATTTGTCTTCATCTGTTATCAAATAAAAAAAGTAGCAGTTTAACTGTTTAATTTGTCATTGATGCATCGATAATTCCTAATTTTAATTTGATCGATCATTTCGTTGGCAGGGATTTTGAAGCGGAAATGTTGTTCTGAAAATTATCTAATGGCCAATATTAGGCCTTCTTTTAACTCAAGGTGCTGGCTAGCTATGAAATCAATATCATTTAGTCAAAATCAGAGCCCGAAATATTTTAATTTAAATTCACAGCACCCCTATCCCTACCCCACACATCGAATGGTCCGTGCCTGATACATAACATATTATTTTAGAATATAAACAATAGTGCAACTATCTGACTGAAATCTGAAATGATGAAACCAGCAAAGGGAGACAACCACAATTTGTATTATGTCTTATAAGTCCGTAAGTTACTTATGTTATTGTACGTAAAATTCGTTTGAAACTTAAAATCCTCCAATAGGAGCCTGTGTACATTTCTTATTGTATTTCATAAACTGACCAACGGACATTAAGCTGTCAATGAAGTATATGTTAAAATATACTAAGCAACACGTTACTCTTACCTTTCGATCTTAACTTTTTCTTTTGTTTGACAATTGAATTACATTGCAGCAATCTGTGAATATATGTAGTCAAAAGAAATATAAATAGCACATGTTTTCATGCATTACAGATGTCAGGCATATTTCAAAATATCATGTTTAGGGGTTCTGTATTAAACAACTACATACATATTTGGTATAGCATTTGTGTATGTACTTTTTTCCTTGCATGAATAGACAAATAACAAATTACATGAAATACACATTGACATAAATATAATCTGATAAGATTAAATGAGTGGTTTGTATGGTGGCCAGATGCAGCAATTTCTCGTTTTCGCATTTTCGTGTTTTCTTCCTTCACTTTGCAAACGCGAAATCGGGAAATCGGGAAATCGAGAAATCGAGAAAGCGAAATCGAGAAATTGAGAAATCGGGAAATAGGGAAATCGAGAAATAGGGAAATCGGGAAATCGAGAAATCGAGAAATCGGGAAATCGGGAAATCGAGAAATCGCGTAAGCAAAATTTAGAAATCGAGAAAATGAGAAATCGGGAAATCAGAAAATCGAGAAAACGAGAAAGCAAAAACGCGAAATCGAGAAATTCATTTCGCGATTCCCATTTTCGCTTTCGTGTTTTCGCGTTTTTGCTTTCACGATTTCTTGAATTCCGATTTCCCGATTTCTCAATTTCTCTATTTCTCGATTTCCCTATTTCCCGATTTCTCATTTTCTCGAATTCTAAATTTTGCTTACGCGATTTCTCGATTTCCCGATTTCCCGATTTCTCGATTTCTTGATTTCCCGATTTCTCGATTTCTCGATTTCCCGATTTCTCGATTTCTCGATTTCTCGATTTTGCTTTCTCGATTTCTCGATTTCCCGATTTCTCGATTTCGCGATTTCGCGTGAAAGTGAAAGGAGAAAACGCGAAAACGCGAAAAGGCGAAATGGCCGCATCAGGCCACCATAGGTTTGTTTTATTTATAATTGTCTATATTGCATTCAATTTGAACGTTAACCTAAGTATCACTCCATTTTAATTTAACATAGTTAAAACAACACAAGCAATAAAATAGTGCTATCGGTTTGGCACAATAAAAATACAAACAAAACACACATGGTATCAGTTTGACGAGTTAATATCTTTTCAAACGCTACAAATCATACGGGAGTAGACATATAACATTTACGGATGACATAACGTTGTACTTTTTTAGTTTGTTTCCCAAAGTACGTTTTACGTTTTATTGTAATGATCAATTTGTCTAGTTTATTTATAAATGTTTCAGTATTGCGTTTGGAAACACGCGCTATGCCACTATGATATCATTAGTATATACTTTACATTTGAATCAATATGAAATAAGTCGTCTGTTTTCTTTTTTCACCAAATTAAAATGTCATACTCCAACTAAACGAACAAAGGAGTAGGTCCGGTAAGGACCGATTTTGGCCTCAAATTTCAGATTCATCTGACGAAAGATTCTGACCACTTTTTAAACGCTTAAGTGTCTATTTCATTTGAATCAATCAGTTTATGTGAAATATTTTAATTGATTAAGTCATTAAAAACGATTCAAGCTCAAATATGAAAAATCTACCAAATATGCCCAAAAATGTCACTTCACAGATGTTTTTTGTCAAAAATTAAAGTGGCCACATCCGTGTTTATCCTCAACCTCAACATATGTCATGTATTATAATAAAATGCAACTTATATTTTAATAATTAGGATGAACACGACTGTTGCCACTATCGTTTTACACGAAAACCGTTTAAAATTTAACTAAAATGCTAGAATTGTGAAGATTTCAGTAATTATGCATGACTTTATGGTGGTAGTACCCGATATATGTACTTTGTATTGTCAAAAACAGCCCATATGTATGGAGCAGAAGCATTCTACTGTCCAATAAATAACTAAAAGTTTATATTTTAACAATTTTGTAAAAATGGTATATTTTAGGGCAAAAAAGGGGTCTTACTGGACCTACTCCTTTTCCGTTTCAATACAATTGAATCAAAATTTCTACATACATTATTATTATTCAATTTACTCGTGTAAAGTTGCTACCTGTTTGATCCATACTCATGATATTTTGCTGATTATATGATGTGTACATCTCCCTCTGATGTCAATTCGGTACCCAAATAGCTACATCACACTCAAATGAGATGTTGTAAAATGAAAAAAAAATTAGAAAAACAACTGTCAATGAAGCTCTCAGAGTTTGTTTTTATCTTTATGTTGTCGCGTGTTCTATGACTTAGATAATTTGTATTTATGAAAAAAATCAAATTTTTCGAACAACATTGTTTGGTTAATTAAATTGATTTTATCAACATTATTAGGAAAATGCCGTTTAGTTTAACAAGAATGAAGAGTTGTATCAATCGATAATTGATAGTTTGTAAACAAATAGGGCAAAAAAGTATATTTGTTCATGTTGTTAATGTAGATTATCATGATTAAAAATGTAATCATATTCTATTTAAAAAGTCGATGAAGGGTTGTCTCAGTTAATAATGATACGACAACGTTTTTGGTATAATAATTCTTATATGGCAAAGTAGTTTATTGATTTGATTAGAATTACAAATAAAAAATAGGTTAAACTAATTACCTATTGTTTATGTCAAATAATTTAATGAATAGCAATTTCAGTTTCTTGAACATTTGTTAACCATGTTAATTGTTGTCAAAAGTTGCTACGTTAGCAATATTAAAAGATTCATCACATTAATCCATGAAACTATCAGTGAATAGATATACATTATTGAATAGATAACACTACGTTTAGTCAATAGCAACACAATACTAATATTACTACACCAGTGAAGACAGTACACAATCAATATAATACAAATATAACTTTAGCTTAATATATAATAAAGACATTGTATATTAAGCAACTTGTATGGAATGCAATGAAGCCGATGTTATGATATAATTATACATGTACATTTTGTTAATCAGAAAAAGCAAGATATGTGTATACTAAGCCTTATATAAAAAAAAGTTAGGAAGCAACAAGCAACTAAATGAACGATATAACACATGTAAGACAATAATGCATCATACGTAGCGTTTGAAATTATAAAACAAAATGTAATATTATGAAATATAAATGCATACGATGTGTGTCGCTTATTATTTTACGTACATCCAGGACACTTAACAATAGATTCGGAACAAACTATTGCTTTCACATACTTTTTTTGTGATGCATGCAGTTGGTGTGTTTGTTATGTGCGTTTATTACATATAATCGGAACATCTTTAAACATAAAATTTAAACATTTGTTACTACACATGTTTGATGAAGTTGAATACAGTATCTGAATCAAGTTTTCTTTGTCAGTATTTGTACGAATTAATGACAAAGAAAACGTCGATACTTCAAATAAACCTAAACATGTGCTTCGATATTGAAATAAATTTTAATTTCAAGTGGGTAACAGTACAAACTAAGGACGTTCTATATAAAAATAAAATTTACCAAGTTACTATCAATTTATTGATTTATCTTAAATGCCTCTTAGTATTCGTTAACAATTGTTGGTCACCAGTTAGTACTCTTGAATTTACTGACTAACGCACATGCACACTCACTTTTAATGTATCACATTTTCACAATGTTTATTTCAAAATTGTATCTTTCGAATTTTTAAGATCAAATATTTGTGATGTATAAGATGTCAAGTCGATATCTACCAGAATAGACCCGCCTACAATGCATATATTCATTTGTAAAATAGTAGTAAAATATAAGATAAGTATATAGGTATGATCTTCTTGATATGGTTGTATTATAAAATAAATACTAAGTACATTATGACAGATAAAGTCTCTTTTTGGAAAACATTTTTCAGTATAATTATGTCCTGGTATCTAAGTTTATTTACATACCTGACTGATTAAACACAAATATACTGTCAATCCTAATGGTATCGGTATACAGAACAGTCGGTGTGGATCCTGGTGTTTTAGATACCATTATTAATTGGTTATAATCAGCATAAAAAATATTGCTTCCAAGGACACCAATAGCCATGTTAGTGCCAGCAAAATTTGTCGAAAGAATAGTTTTTACATCAAAGCCATCGAATGTAGCTGATTTAATGTCACCATTGTCATTTGTAATCCAATACAGTCTTTGTTCTTCAGTGTCTACAATTTTGGAAGCAAATGTTTGAAAGTTTTTTTTTCTTACGGTTACGGATTGTCAACGTCATAAACAAGGTGATATACGGTCATTGACTGTATGTCACATATGAATACACGGTCAATGCAATTTGACTGCTCAAAGAGCACAGCTACAGTATATATCAAATTTATATGTAACTGTATCGTAGTTTTGTTTGTTTTAAATCTGATGTTAACTTTATGACTAGTGTACTGCACTGAACAGTGAAGTAGTGACCAAAGAAATGTTTACATTTTTTGTTAATGTTGTTTCAAATGTAAAACAAATCATTGAATCAGCCTTAGTATGTTCTACACAAAAAAATAATCATCAACAGTTACATCTTTTTTTCGTGTTTTTCTGTATTTCAACACCAAGAACAAATTTTAGCAGAAACTATGTGATACCTTCAAGTACATTAATAAACAGCAGAGCTTTTATTGCGGTTCTGATTTGTACCGACATTTGTATACGATTATTCTATTTTTCTAACAGCATAACTGCTTGCGTTCAGGCAGGCTTGTCCGTCCGTTGTTGGTACTGTTTTTTTTTAAATTAACATATTATACAGATAGATAAACAGGTGAACTGTCTAATTTAAGGAACACTACAACAAAACTAACTTATAACGGTACCTATGTCCATGCAATAAACCCATGGTGATACAAAGTTAACGATCGTCTTATTTTCAGGTAAATCAAATCTAGACTTTATTATTCCTATATCTCTCTCAACTATATACATCCATCTGAAAGTCAAATCAAAGTTTTTCATCTATAACATTGAAGTTGAAAGTCCAGTTTGTGTGAGTATACATATGTGTTGTTAATATATGTGTAAACAATTATAAGATATGTGGACAATGCCATATAAGGATTATGATTATCGAAACATTCAATTACCCCTTTAATAAACGCAACAATAGTATACCACTGTGCAAAAGTCATAAATCGATTCAGAGAACACAAATATAGGTTATAAATTAAAACCGAGGGAAACATATCAGCTATTAGATGAAAACTATGGAACTACAAAAGAGTTGAACTGCAACATAAAAACAGACTTCATATCACTAGTGTGCTTAATTAAAAAAGAAAAGTAAACTTACCGTATGAGGTCGACCAAAACTTTAAAAAAGTTGGAACGTATTACATTTTGATTCTAAGAGAAAAACCAACTTCTGTTGTATGTTGTAAAGCGTCATCGACAAATAAATGTCATTTTTTAATCTTAAAGAGACATAGTATTTAACATAAAATGATATCTTCGTGGAGCTAGCTTTTACACCCGAAACAAAACACGGAGGCTTAATTTCATATTGAGTGCTACTGCAAAAGAAATGTCATGTAGACAAAATATTCTATATCTCAATGACTCTTGATTCCAAGGACTATTTGTATTAGCAATACGAGAATTAACTCTGATAATATCATTGGATTGTTGGTTCCACAGTAACTGATAAAAATACATGAAAAATTCAAATACCGTTTTATGCATGTCATCAAAAGAATATATTTAATCTAAACCAAAGCAATGAATCTGCAAGACATATATTAAGGCAATTTCTATAAAGCTTTAATTTCATAATAGAATGTGCATACTTCAGGTTTTTCTTTATATACCAGAAAATCCACGTCAAACACGTATAAAAAACTCAAATGTGCATGTTATATCACTTACATAGAATAAACTTATATAGGTTAAACATAATCTGAAATGTTGTTTTTTTCTAGTATATGGATCTTGATTAGGCCCCTTTTATACATTATTCAATTCATTTTCTGAAAACTAATTTAATCATTTCCATCACATTGAATCCACATGCAATAATTGGTATGGTCTATTGTTAGTTTTGTGATAAAGTTTTCTTTAGTTTTGTGATAAATGCCTGTACCAAGTCAGGAATATGATAGTTCTTGTCCATTCGTTTTTGGTGCGTTTTGTTATTTGATTTTTCCATGTGATTATGGACTTTCCGAATTGATTTTTCTCTGAGTTCAGTATTTTATGATTTTACTTTGTTCCAACTGATTTTGTTGTTGTTCCGTACTGATATAGGAGATAATGATAATGATAGGCATGTACTTATAACGCAATACTCCATTTTTTGGAAGATCGGATATATTTTAAGTTATTGATTTCTTTATACCAACGTGTGTGATTGTGCGATTTAGAGAAATCAAATATGCTTGTGCATTAGATAGATACGGTATGCTCTAAAAAGCTAAATACAAGTTTATACAGAAACATAACATATAAATACAGATACAATAGTTCAGGTAAACGGATACAGTCAGATATTTTGAAAGTACAAAATTATGATAGCATACATGTTTAGTAACATGTATAATTAAAGATCGACCTCAATAGAAATTTTTAAATAGAAAAATCATTAAGATGCTTATGCGATTACATTCACATGGAAGGACACACATTATTTTTAATTAATACTCTTAAAAAAATATTTTTCTTGTGACAGATTGTTTTAATTATTAAATAATACACAAAATGAAATACTATTAGGACTATTTGAAAATTAAGTTTGTAGAATTAATTGTCTTTCGTTCTTAAAATGCGAACAGAAAAACAAATAATGAAATTCGTCGCCTTTTTCACTGGAACTTCACAACTCACATATCCTTTTAGTTTTGGCAATTATTTGCCGTCTCCACTTTTGTATAGGTACCGCATGGGTACCTGCTCTGATAATGTACAAATGTTTGTTTTCAGAAATATTCAGATAGTTCAAATATTATATTGGTTCTAAAGACTTCAAAATAAAAGTTGTCGTTTGGAGAAAAAAATACGGCAGGAATCATCCCAAATGTATAAGATACATGTAGTTATACCGATGTTCATTTTTAGCAACTGTGCTATCTAAAATTACCTTGACGACAATTGAACTATAGTTTTATGATGTCATAACGATTTAATTTTTTCTAATATCTTTTTGATCACAGATAGGGCCAATGCAGCAGAATCTAATTTCTAAGTCATCTTTGGCTCTTATCTCCTAAGTGTTTGTTGACAAGATTCAATTTTGTCTATGTCGACTTCTCCCGACATGCATCCTTGCTGCTTTACGAAAATAAATTTTGCGTACATTGATTCAATTGTCATCTTTCGAAATCAATTGCGTCTTTCTTGACGTTGGAAAACGAGACTTCTAGCCTGGAAATAAATATCGTTTTTATCAAGGTTAATGCATTTATTATTAGGCCTAATAAAAAAAGTATATCTAGGGTGACATGTTAAAAGAGTTAAAATGTAGGTTGGAAATATATAATATTAAACTGCAGCTGACCACTCGATCTGAGTTTTACTTTAAAAAAAAATGTCAGAGAAGACGGTTTTAATAAATTGGGGCGAGTTACCCAAAATAAACCTTATATTCAGTCAAAATTATGTAGTATTTTTGAACTCAAGATATTAAACATCGACTACGGTTTGGCTGTTGATTTAAATAAAGTTGGTATGATTAATTCAAAATATTAAAGATAAAATTATAAACATTTTAACTCAATAATGGTGATTTTTAAAACAATTACTTACCCTTCGCAGCAATACAAACTTCATTTTCGAATGGGAATCGTCCATATAGTTCATGCTTAAATCTCCAATGCATTATACTATTAGTCCGACAAATAACATTCTTTTGACCATCATTCATAAAAATGTCCGTGTAAAATAATATTCCGTTTGCCCCAATCCCTGAAAGTCCTTAATTATTACTGTCAATAATTGGATATTTCTCTTGATATCAAAATCTTTACGAATGTTTCTTTTTATATCATACATCTTTTTTTCTTTCTGTTTTAGATATTTCGTTATTTGACTCTCCGTAACTGTCGAATCTTGTCTTACTGTTATTCGCGCCTTTTAAGAAGATTGATTTTTTAGAAAGATTGGGGAATCCCATGTTAGGCCCATACCGAGGGAATATGTTACCTGAATCAAAACAAAAACAATGTATGCAAACTATCTTAACATTGAAAAATGCAATAGGTAAACACTGATATTGTTCATGGGTAGTTTTGCGGTTTTTTTCCTAAATTATACTATGTCCCGTAAGGTTAAAAAATGTTTAAACCGAGGCTCTCAGCTAAAGCTATAGTATAATTTACGAAACACCGCAAAACTGTTCAAAAGATATGAAATATATTCAAGGTATTATGATCTTACAGAATGTCTTGTTATTTTGTTGTTTGTGGCATAGGATTAATAATAGGTGAAAAAAGATGGAATTTTTAGTTCGAAATTAATTCAGAGAGTCACCTTTATTTATTTTTTGTTACAATCAACTTGGATTTTCATAAAACTGTTCAGCTATCTCAATTATATATTGAACCTATTCTAATAGACTGAAATATCTATATGTGTAACAAACGTCAATAAATATGTTGTATTCGTTAAGAAAATCGTTTGATTTCGTCAGTAAACGATAGCAAAGGGCCTTCATTAATTGATATTCGTATTTGAAGTAATGATTTGTTTTCATTGTATTGATGCACGTGTGTATTTGTCTTCACTCTAAGAAACAATTTATGAATATTTTTTTTACATGGCTCTATGTCAAAAGACTAAAGATAACGATTTGACCATTCATATATGATTAAGAAAACATTATGATAATACTTTCTGGATTAAAACCTAATTGATAAAACAATTGTTTACGTTTATTTTGTTAGCACAATTTATTCATCATTGCTCAATTCTAAAAACATTAAACGTAATACCTGTTTGTAAGATCAAGTCGTATCACAGAAGGATAACTTAGACTTGATAAAACAGTCACATTGCTTCCGTCTAGGTTACATCTGGATAGTCTGTGTCCATGAAAATCAGTCCAGTATATATGGTCATTGGTTGGATCAACAGCTATTCCTGATGGATCAAATGCTGATGACTGGATAACTGTTTGTAATGTTCTATTCTTTGAGGGATATGCAAATCTATATCAATCATAAAATGTGATTTACATTATATTAATTCATTGAATAATAAAACCTCTCCACTATCTGGTTCATATTGTACAAACACACAATGCTAAATTTGTTACATAGAGATAGAAGACTAGTGTGAATGATATGCAATGACGAATATATTATTTGTCAACGTATCAATGTTGGCTGCACATTATAGACGAAAAAGTTTCCAGAACAAGTAAAACTTATAGATTACAGTATAAGTGTAAAGAGTTTAATATACACATTGTTTTCCTTTTTCTAAATAGACTTATGTTATCTTTAATTTCAAACTAGTTTAAGGATATTTGCTCCTCTATCATCTCTATTTTTTTTAATTTTTACCAGATTTTCGGAATCCTCTGGTTTTATCCACGTATTAACATTTAAAAAAATTGCCCACTTCCCCTACTTTTCTTTTCATATTTTTATAACATTTTGTTTAAAAAGCCTTATTTCAAAATCTTATGAAATCCTTGTTATTTATTCATAGTTCTTAAAACAAAAAATGTGCCAATGTTAAGTGAAAGAAACATCTAGAGAGAATTCTTTACCCTTAAACTTTTCAATGGCTTATATATCGAAAACAAGCACACGGACCCTCCATTTTTTCTGCTTATTTAGTTTCTCTATTTATATACTAACAATTCAAAACAGTTATTTAAAACTTGTTATTTAAAAACAGAGTAGCGAACATCTTTAATACTATTTTTATGGTATTTTAAAGAGCAATTCTCTGTAACCACCAACCATTTTATATAGGGGGTCGGCACGTATAGTCACCGATTTTCATGAAACTTAGCCAAAACATGTGATCATGTAAAAAAGTAAGAAAAATGCCCACCCAAATGCTGCTAGGTCATGGTTGCCATGGCAACCAAGTGATTGAGATTTTCCACAAATTTTGAGTAATTTAGCATCGAAAAAACAACTACTTTGCAGTCATTCTTTATCAAAACTAGGTTTTATTTAATGATATTTGTAAATGTTTTTCAGAAACATGAAACTTAACAAACAAAATAGCAATGTGATATATAAACAATATTTTGGCTGAATATTGTCACAACCGCAGAAGCAGAGGTCATTTTTCAATACAGTTCAATTTTGACACACTTTGTATGAACAAAATAGACATTTTTGCATCCACCTCCATTTAACCTGTGGTTACGAATGAAAAGTATCAATGTTTCTAATCAAAAAATTATAACAATATGTTTCGGAAATTTTGTTCTAGGATGGTTGCTATGGAAACAAAATTGTGTCATTTTTGCCTTTTTACCTCTAAAATGTAGCCATTTTATTAAAATAATCCACAAAAAGTAATTATTATTGAATGACTATGATGTGCAAACTATTTGCAATTAAATTACCATAAATTTGTTCAAAGGTCAAAGGTCATTGATGACCTTGACCTTTGATCTTGTGTATTTTAATTGAATTTTGAAAGGAAAAAAATTGAAAGAGGCTACTATACATGGAGAAAGTTATCAGGATGTTTTAAGCCACTTTCTATCAAAATATGAAAAATAAAGAGTCAAGGTCATGTCAAAAGTGCTTAGCAACCCCCCTTATTTGATAAAAAAAAATGTACCTAGCAACCATTTCATTCAGGAATACTTAAAAACTATTACATAGACCTTACTTCAAAGGTCTAGAGGGTGTCATCACATAAGTTGTAAACAATCATTCATTTAAAGTGTAAAACTGCCAAGCAACCATTTATTAATATTAGGGAAATGCCTAGCAACCATCTTTTTTTATTGAAAAAAGTGCATAGCGACCAATTTATTATTTAGAACTGCTTCACAGCAACAGTTTATTTTAGATTTCATTTGGACACAAAATAAAAAAAAATAACATAAAAAAACACATGTCTAATCCGGAAAAGTAAATAATGTTGCAAATTTAAATTCATGAGACTGATTACACATATATACAAACATTTAAAAGATGTCGTCTGATGAGACAACTCTCCAGAAGACAACCAAATGTTATTCAAAGACAAATTGTTTATATCTACAAGAAAAGGAGAAAAGGAATATAACTGCTAAGAGATCGACCAGTTTGATTTGGTTGGAGTTGGCCTTTTACGCAAAGAAGTTATGCACAGACAATATATTTATTTTCACTCGTTATAACTTATTAGGCTTGATTATTTCATGTTTTTGGTCAAAATTTGTTTTCATTGCGTACGCACTGTTTTTGTATTTTAAATAGTTTTAGATTTGTTTTAGCATGTTTTGAGCAATATTATTTATCTTCAGATCAAGACACTATCACATTCATTTCGTTAAACTTCCATCATCCCCATCACAAAAGATAAAATGCTCTTTCCTAACTAATATAACTACCATGCATCTATCCATTGCCATCATCCGTGTTCCACTGACGCATTCCCCATTTATTTGTTTTGCATATTATCTTGAAAACAATAAAAGAGAATGAGAAACATTAAAGGAGTAGGTCCGGTAAGACCCCTTTTTGGCCCCAAAATATAACAGTTTTACAAAATTGTTAAAATATAAACTCTTAGTTATTTATTGGACAGTGGAATTCTTTTGCTACATAAATATGGGCTGTTTTTGACAATACAATGCACATATATCGGGTTGTAGCGCCATTAAGTCATGCTAAATTACTGAAATCTTCAAAATTCTAGCATTTTAGTTAAATTTTAGACGGTTTCCGTGTAAAACGAAAGTAGCCGCATTCGTGTTCATCCTTAATATTGAAATGTAAGTTGTATTTTATGATAATACATAACATATATAAAGGTTGTGGATGAACACGGATGCGGCCACTTTCATTTTTGACAAAAACCATCTGTAAAGTGACATTTTTTAGCATATTTGGTAGATTTTTCATATTTGAGCTTGAATCGGATCGTTTTTAATGACTAAATCAGTTAAAATCTTTCACATAAACTAATTGAATCAAGTGAAATACACACTTAAGTGTTTAAAAAGTGGTCAAAATCTTTCGTCAGATGAAACTGAAATTTGAGGCCAAAATGAGTCCTTACCGGACCTACTCCTTTAATAGATTATCAGCAGCACTAGATCTTCTTCGTCGAAATCGTCAGCTGATTTTTGTTGTAGTTATTGCCCTATTAAGACTGTGTGTGCTTTTTTTGCCCAATATCAAAAATACCATAGCAGAATGAAACTAGAAATTCAAAAAATCATCAACAAGACATGATTACAAATAATTAAACATGGCTACGGTAGATCATAAACATAGACTTTTTGAGACAGAATTTTCTTATTATTTGCTAAAATAAAGATTTTACTATGCTTTTTTAGCTCACCTGGACTGACACTACTGGACGAAAAAACAACTGTCCATACCAGTAACAGTCATTGTACGACTGTTTTAGTCTGTAAAAGACCAGTAATGACTGTCAAATCTGTCATATTTCGTTGCAACAGTTTATTTATGTCTGTCCCAACTTTTCTACGGGTTGTGAAAGTCAAAAAATGCTACCATCAGTCATTTCAGAACTGTTGCAGTGTTTTACGGTGTTGTCACAGTCAAAATCTATTTATTACAGTCTTTCTAATAGTTGTGGCAGTTGCATAATGTCCGTCCCAACCTTTTCATAGTTGAGACAGTTAAAATTTGTTTGTGTCAACTATTCAGACGTTGATGCAGTCAAAAAATGTTTGTCACAACGTTTTTAGAGTTGGGACAGTCGTTAAATGTTTGTTACAACTTTCTAAGGGTTGGCACAGTCATTAAATGTTTATAACAACTTATAAAAGGTTGACACAGTCGTTAAATGTTTAAAACAAACACTTCATAGGTTGATACAGTCGGTAAATGTTTTAATACAAATATTTTAGCGTAACTGTAGTCGGCCATCAGTGTAAAAAAATCACGTCTCACCCGGCTCTCAAGATTTGATTTTGTTGTGAAATAGTCTTTACTTATACTATTATCGTCTATTGTGCGATTGTAAACTTGTTTTGCTGTTTATTCATTTATTTTGCGATCGTTGTTTGTCTTTTGTCGTTTTCTATTTATTGCCGTAGCATTGTCCGTTCATTTTTGACAGTCATGTGCGTTTGACTTTTAATAATCCTTCTGATATCCTTACTTTTTATTTTATAATATCTGTTCATAACTGGTTTTAAAAACCAGCAGCTTTCGTTTAAAATAGAGTTTTAATATTATTGCAGAAGAATAAGAAGATGACAATGAATTCATTCAAATTGATACTTAAAAAAGTTTTGATAAATTCTGCGCAATAGAAAAAAGTACAAGGGTGTACTTGAAATAAATTTAAAGATTATGACTCAGTTACCAATATTGTACAGCATAATAAAACAGTTTTAATTCGAATTTCACCAAGAAGGACATTTCCGATGATTAAAAAAATAATTAGCAAAATCTGTCAAGTTTCATTAAAAACGGAAAACAATTCTTCACCGTAAACGATTTACCCTCTTTAATTTTTTGTCGGCAAAAAACCTTGGACCTCAGGTCGGCAAACTATATTTTTACACAGGTAACTACAGATGTTAGACCACATGTTCAATAATCTTAGCTGGAAATTACAATCGGTGAGTAGAAATTATCAATATTTTATAGCATGTCTATCGAATAATCATGGATTCATAATTTTGAAGGGAAAATGTGTACATTTGTCGGCTTACAGACCTTACAATTTGTTCCCATTGGCGGATCAAAAGGGGGGGAGAGGGTTCGAACCCATTCCTTTTTTTTTGGCCGCTCAATGCATTTGAATGGGGACATATATTTGGACCCCCACTATTTTGTCCAGGTTTGCCCCCCCCCCCTTTTTAAAATGTCTGGATCCGCAACTGATCCATCATCCTACGGAATCTATGTATTTAGATACTCCGATAGGCTATAGCTATGAATCAATGTTCTATATTAACACACTCGTGCAAAGTTGCATATTCCAGGGAAAATATAGGCTTTGAGCTTCAATGTTAAAGTTGAGCATCATAATAAATCATTGAAAGTCATAAAGGACACCCTTCCCCTCCCCCTATTATCATGTGTGAACAGTATGCCATTTATTACCTTAATTATTTTGCATACATCACCCTGAGTGGAATACAGAAAAGGTTACTCTATATCTTCCCCTTTTTTGTGGGAAAAATTTGGTTGATTATATAGGGAATCACTCAAGCATGACTGGATCTGTGACCCTAAGGGCAGTCAGCAACCCTGTCCCTTATGAAAAGTTCTGGATGTGCCACTGACCTATACATCATGTATCGTACATATTGAATGTTAAAGTATTGCTAACGCGGGTCATAAATTTGCATGAAATACTTGTCACTGGACATTTTATAACCAACAACCAACCGATCTTTACATGTACGTATCCATATAAATGTGTTTCTTATCATGCTTATGCAGGATTACTAGTATTTCCCTGATTTTGCTTTATCAGCTGATAGTTTTTGTTCAATTAGGAATGCATTGTGATGTCACAATTTCCATAAAAAAAACATGCATAGTACAAAAACATATGATTTGATCATAAAATGTTATGAAAACTATTAACTTTAAGATTAAATAGTGACTTATTTAGCAAGTGTCCACTTTCATTTAGATTTTAAATAATTCTCAAATCATGGACAACAAAACATTAATATATTATATTTTTGATAATACATGATAGCAGGCATTGAAAGTGAATAGGACTAAGGTATTTCAGAAATGGTTTAAAATAGCATTAATCATCAAAATAAAACAATATTATTAAATTAATGTTCCTGAAACAAGACAGAGTCATAAACAGTTGCCATTTAAACACTGTTGATTAAACAAATTGTGCTAATTCAATTAGTAATTGTTTTATCATGTACTGCATTGTTTAAAAAGCAAATATTAAAAGAGCAAAGCTAGCATCATAATTTTATACTTTTTAGATTTAACATAGAATTTTTATTAAATCACTATGATTTGTTAATACTTTGAACCTAAACTATATATTTTCATGTGAAATTTTTATATAAACTGTGCCCTGTTAGCATTGTTTTTAAAAATTCATTTGTGCAATACATGTTATGTAACTTACAAGTAGTAACATTCAATGGTCTTTTTATTATTCCCACAATTATTAAGGACCTTCTAATCATGAGTCATATTTTTTGACACACATTCAATTGTGTTTTGGTTACTTTATTGTTGCCTAACTGTTGGGTTGATGCATCATTGATATATCCCACACCTCCTTTGATTATGTGCATTCACAAACGATTGCTGATTTTTTGCATTTTCTACATAATCATGATAATTATTTTATGTTAAAATTCAATATGTCAGGAAAACATAACAAATCAATCTATCTGTCATGTCTGTATGCATTTTTTTTATGTTAACATGGTATAAACCTTTTTAAAGTATTTTATGAAGCTCAAAATATTTAAAAAAAAAATAAACAAATAAAATATTTGTATTTACTGAATATGACCATGCAAATGTGACATTAAAATAGGTAATTATAATCAGGATGTTAACACTGGATATCTGATAGGTATTAATAAGAAATTATTATATATACATGATGTAGCTAATATACAAATTAAGACACAATAGTTTATTGCCCTGTGGATGATATTTAATCTGTCATTGGTATAATGATATAATTTTATGATAATCTTCACAAATTATCATGATTAAAATTTTGATAACTTTTTCAAAACAAATTATAATTTTAAATAATATGAAACAGCAGGATATACTATTATTTTGGATATAAAAATTCAAATTTTAAAAGTAATTTCAATATTGATTTATTAAAATCAAATTGGGTAAATGACTAAATTAAATAAACAAAAAGTGTTGTCTGAGCTGCAAAGCATTATTTAATGCAAGCTGTAATAAGAAATGAATAAGTAAAAAGTATTCAGGGTAACACAAAAGATGTAAAAAATATTAAACTCAAGGATTTAAAACATTAACTGGGATGGTTAAGTCTTGGAACAATATATTTACATCACAAAGGTTTATTCATTATATGCACTGGACAAAGGTAAAGTCAATATTATCTAGTGCATGTATATAGTAACAGTGCAAAGTTGTTTATTTATTTTATTTTTTCATTCCTTAAACTTTTCTTTGTCATGTTTGTAGTATCAATATATTTCATATTAAATTATAAACATAATTAAAATGAACAAAAGAAATAACCTGTTGTGTTTTAAAGAATTGATGAATTAAAGTATGGTGTGAGCCTCAATAAGACAGTAACCCTTCAATGAAAGTACACAATCACACTTAAAAAATCATTAATGCAGGAAAAAAAGACAACACTATAAAGAATTTAGACCCCCTTAACAGATTTATTTTTCTTGTTAATAGTGACTTGAAAATAGAATTGTATTAGTGCTAGAATTTTTCAGTCAATGAGTGCCATAGTTTTAGGTAAATACAGTTATTGTAATTAATTTTCTTATTATTGCACAATGTATATACATGTACATGTAGTATTATATATATTTATTATTAGTTAAACATTTACTGTACTTGAGTCTTTATGTATATTTTATTTTGTAGAATCATACTGAAAATGTATTGGTTTGACCATGATTCCCACTTAGAATATGATGCCTGCTAGTACATGTGCACTTTGATGCATAGGAAACATGTGCACTTTGATGCATAGGAAATGTAGACGTCACTGAGTCGCTCTCATAGCTGCAAATTGTGAAACAATGGATTAATTCATTATTTTATACTAGTTATCTATTGTTTTTGAAATAAAGAATAGGGCTTGCAGCATTATTCAATGATGATGATGTGATGTTCTGATTAAATTGAACAAGAAGAAAATTGTGCCTTGTACAAATAGGAAACTTAATATATTGTATAAAAAGGAGGACCACATTACTGGAGGACTAAATACCTGGGATTATCATCAATCATGATCAATTGTGAATTTGGAATAACAAAATTCCATAGTTGTAGTGCATATTAATACTGCAATCATACATGTACATTGTTTCTGAGTTCCATGAATACCCAGCATAATTATTCATTTGAAATAGCAATTTGGAATAATGAAAATTCATAGTTTCAGTGAATACTACTAATAATAGTGCATCATATCTGAATTCATGAATACTTTTAATTAGTGGATTTATTATAATAACAATATGAATATGGATAATGTGAATTTCTAGCTTCAGTGAAATTTACAAAACAGTACATGTATATCACATCTGAAGTTTATGTTGGCATTGCAATTGTTAACTACCACCAGCGTGTCCAGGGTGTGTAAAAAGATCTTAACCAACTATGAGGGTCTCGTGCAGTCTGTGTCAATTGTTTAGTGTCAAATGACTGCTTGCTGTACTTAAATTATTAAAGTCTGAATTATAATTAAATAAATATCTTAATTAGCATGATTAGTGGCCAAGTATTTGAAACAAATAAACCATGCATGTACTTTAAAGTATAATTTTATTATTCCACCTGCAACAAAAGTTGAAGTACATGCATGCAAGAAATTGGTATTACAATCTGACTACAACGTACCGTTTTGTATTTGAGCTTCAGCAGATACATTTTAGAAGCTGAAAGGCCTGTGTACTTCCTTATGTTATGACATTTCTGTTAGTGACTTGTCCCTTGCACGTAACCTAGTTTGCATGGTACACTACATCATGCTACATGAACATGTAACTGTTTGGAAAAAAATATTACTGTTTGAACAGTCACAGTGGAATACACTCTAAGTCTTACATGTATAACATGGATTAATTTTAGGTAAACCCATTTATATATATACATGTAGGTAACTTGAAAGGTTTACATTGTATGTCTCATTGTCTGTCAGGCAAGGTTGGCCTGATCCTGACTTCATTTCATGGATCAGTGATTAAGGTTACTTCAGTTACATGTAATTTGTCAAGTTTGTTTCTCACACATGTTAAATACTACAAGCAGTAGGAAAAGTAGGTCAATTATATATATTTGGTGTATGCAATGAGTGCAGTGAAAAAATGTCTTAATTGCAAGACTTACATCGGACTTTGACCTCAATGAAAATATCATGGTTCATTGAACAATGCTTAGTTTTTGTTGTTTGATCTATTTCCAAATGTTTCTCAGATGCTACAGTATAAACTACATGTACATGCATGACATGTATAGGATCACTATTTTTGGCATATTATTGGATATATATTCATAAGGTGTACAAGTTTGATTGGCAGGCTTTACATCTGACCATGACCTCATTTCATGTTTCATTGGGCAATGTTTAATTTTCATGGTTTGGATGTTAAGAATGTTAAGTCTATTCCACAGACAGTATAAATCACTAAATTTTGTGTATGGAATGTCAGTTTGTAGGGTGTACATCATCTGTCTGGCATGGTTAATTTTACTGTGACTTAAATTCTTTTTCAAAGGTTATTTATAATGGAAAGTTTGTGTGATACCTGTACATGTACAATGTACTAAAACCTTCATACATGTAGGAAAAGCAAGATTATACACATGTAGCTGCTTTTTGATAACAAAAGTCTGACAACTACATTATTAACAATTGTTATAATTCATTTGATAATACTAGGTATTGTATAACATGAATACTGTATGATAACCAGAATAAGGAGATGTGGTATGAAATTCAATAAGACGACCATCAATCGTAAGCCAAGTGATGTAATTGTTAGTAACTGTACATCCTTCAACAATGAGCAAAATCAGTTCCGCATAAGTGTGATAATGAAAAACCTATAACAGGCCTAGCCATATTGGATGATGTAACACAATGTAAACAAGTTTAGATGAGAAACCCAAGTTTGATTTTTATACCATGTACACAAAAGCAACATTGATACACCAATGATGACAAATATATTGGTGTTTAACCAAAGACTTGTACTTTAAATAGGTGATTTTCTGCCCTTATTCATGTTTTTTTTCTACAAATCCATTCTATCTGCTTTTGAATAAATGCCTTCTAAATATATGACCCAAGATGTTAAGCAACATTTTCCCATTGTTTTCCATAAACACAATAAGCATTACAAAGTCATACATGTATAATGCACTAATAGTGAGCTGTTTGATGTAATTTAATTATAATATTTATGTTTAGAAGCATATTTTTGGGGTTTTAATTTGCTATTGTCCAGTAGCAAATATTACATGCATGTTCAGGACAAAAACAATTTACAATGAATACACTTGGTAGGTTCTTTAATAGTTGCCATTCCGGGATGAAACGAGTCACAAATCACTGAATCTCAGTATTTGTATACCCCCACTTTAAAAAAAGGGGGGTATACTGTTTTACCTCTGTCTGTCCGTCAGTCAGTCCCTCCCATGAATATTTTTCGTCGCATTTTTCTCAGGAACTACAATACAAGGATTTCTGAAGTTTGGTTTCAGGGTTTATCTAAGTCAGCTATATCGTGTGATGCGTTTTCAGATTGATCACTTGACAACTTTCTGTTTACCGAACATTTGTATGATTTTACACATGATAGCCAAGTTGAAAATTTTCGTCACACTTTTCTCAGGAACTACAATACAAGGATTTCTGAAATTTGGTTTCAGGGTTTAACGAAGTCAGCTATGCCGTGTGATGCATTTTCAGATTCATCACTCGACAACTTCCTGTTTACCGAACACTTGCATAATTTTACACTATTTATTTTTTCGTTGCAATTTTCTTAGGAACTACAATACAAGGATTTCTGAAATTTGGTTTCAGGGTTTATCTAAGTCAGCTATACAGTGTGATGCGTTTTCAGATTCATCACTTGACATCTTCCTGTTAACTGAACACTTGTATGATTTTACACATGAAAGCCAAGTTGAAAATTTTCGTCACACTTTTCTCAGGAACTACAATATAAGGATTTCTGAAATTTGGTTTCAGGATTTATATAAGTCAGCTATACCGTGCGATGCGTTTTCAGATTCATCACTCGACAATTTCCTGTTTACCGAACACTTGCATATTTTTACACTATTTATATTATCCACTTGCGGCGGGGTATCATCAGTGAGCAGTAGCTCGCAGTTTCACTTGTTTTTTCTAAGGTGTATATATGAATTCAGAATATGGGACCCATTTTCGTAATTTATAAATGTGACCATTTTTAAAATTTCCATTACTGTACTGTCATAGATAAAGGAAGATTTGGTGTGTGTGCCAATGAGACAACTCTCCATTCAAATAACAATTTATAATAGTAAACCATTATATGTCAATGTAAGGCATTCAACACGGAGCCTCGGCTCACACCGAACAAAAAAAATATTAAGGGACCCAGAATATTGTCTACATCTAGTAACATTGTTAGTTTTCTTTACTAATTAAATAGTATGTCATTATTGTACAAGCATTTACAAGATTAAATAATTTGAAGTTGAACAATTGAAATGGGAAAATATTTTGGATAAACGTAATTAGTACGACATCTGATCAACTGAAACCACGTAAGAGAATCCGATGTCAGTCTTTAGAATTGACCAAATACATCAAGTTCTAAACCATGATGTGAAAAAACATAAAAGAAGATTTGATTTTCCTGTCTGAAACAATGCGAGTTTTCTTGTTTTGAACATTTGAACTTTCACTTGCGCTAGTTATTTTGTCGGGTCTTGTATGAACAGTATGTCCATCTACTAGTATTTACAAATGTACAAAATATGTATGGTAAATTGTTGGCGAAAAATCCGGTGAAAATATGATTTTTTCTCGCGAGTGATAATATTTGTTCACCTCAATCGTGAATGCTGACGTGCTATTTATATGTATCATGTGTATCAATTACAATTGAACTCATTGACCATTCCGTACAATATGAAGAAGATACAGTACAAAGTCGAGTTAATATTGAACTATTCTAAAATAAAAAACGATAAAATAAAATAAATTAAATTTGGATAGATTTAAAATTTGTTTTCCATAGCCGCTAAAGATGTGTTAAATGTCCGTAATAGCTTTGATTATATGTTTTACATGTATGGAAATCAATATGCATGGTTAATACGGCAATATTTATAATTTTAAAAGAAAAAATGTAGCCCCGAATAAAAGCTCAGAATAAGTGTCTGAAACAAGCCCTAAACAAAATATAAAGCAGTTTTATATGGGGATAAGTTTGACAAGTGTGTGTATAAGGAGTTCCCGGCTAGGTTTAGAGTATATCATGTATATTAGCGTTATTATGAAGTAATGTGATTCGTAAAACTACGGGTATTGAAAACAATTGTGTATGCATGAATGATTTCACACCTAACTAATTTAATAATAAAAATAAATAATATTAAAAATTGTCAACTGTTAATTCAGTTATAAGATACGTTTGGTTTACAAATACATTGGGTAACGTTTTTCGCTTTTTCTGTTAGCAGTTATATTTTATCTAGTGAAATTGCAGGTATCTATGGCTGGTTCCGATTTTATTTGTTCGAAGAGATAATGGCGAGGAAGTGTTAAAAAAATATATAAATTCAGCACATTCACTAAATAACCGAGGAATACAAAAATGTGTTCAGCGGCAAATATTTCAAAAAACTATTTTTTTAAAACAATATACATCTAAAATTAATGTATTAAATGGGAATGAAAGTTGTTTCTCTTTGTCACAACCTTATATTTCACACGGTAAAATTGTTTTACAAATAATTTAACCTTTATCCCGGGCCTGGCTGTCAGACAATTTGTATCCGTGACTTTTAAGTGTACACGAATATCAATGTTTTGAAGTTGCTACGCTTATAAATTAGCTAGGCCTATACAATGGTTGAAGCTATTATATTTTAACTGTTACAACTTTTTCTGCGTTTAAACAGTTTATTTATGACTGTTTCAACGTTTTCCGTGTTGGGACAGTAATAAAATAACTGTTACAACTTTCAAATAGTTGCATCAGTTTTATTAAGACTGTGACAACTCGTTAGGCGTTTAATCAGTTTATTTATGACTGTTGCAACGTTTTTCGAGTTGGGACAGTTGTAAATCAACTGTTACAACTTTGAAATAGTTGTATCAGTCCTTTAATGTCTGTGGCAGTTATTTCTTGCGTTGTTGCAGTCGATTTATGTTGTAGACAAACACTTTTAAAGTTGGGACAGTTACAAAATAACTGAAGCAGTGAAATTTAACAACTGTTACAACTTTAACAGGCCTTATCAGTCTTAGAACGACTGTTACTGGTATGGACAGACGTTTTTTCGTCCAGTAGTGTGAAGGGCCAAGTGAGCTTTTCTCATCACTTGTCGTCCGTCGTCGTCGTTAGCTTTTACAAAAATCTTCTCCTCTGAAACTACTGGGCCAACTTACACCAAATTGGCCATAATCATCATTGGGGTATCTAGTTTTAAAAATGTGTCCGGTGACCCGGCCAACTAACCAAGATGGCTGCCATGTCTAAAAATAGTTTCAATAAAAATCATGTTTTGTTACATTACTGTGATTTTACATGCATTGAAGATTCAAGATTAAGAACATAACAGTAAAACACAAGTTCCCTAGTAAATGATATAATGAATCAACTGGTATTTTTTCGTAAAATTGATCAAAATACTTTGGAAAAAATACAGCATTTGTAATTCAAGTAAGAACAGGAAACAAAGTTGCTGGCGATTAACTGAAATTTACATGAGTAAACTCATGTATGTGAATTATTTAAGAAACACAATACCTCTTCTTTAAATAAATTTGAGAGTCTAAATGGAAGAATGAATTACAAGTTTAGTAAAGCACCAATACAAGGATGGTTGCTATCCATTTTTTGATTATATAAACATGGATGGTCAAGTTTATGTTAAAAATATTGACCCCTCAACTTTTAATTAGGATGTATATCATAGTTCGTCTCAATATGAACCCAACTATGTATGGTTGCTAGGTAATTTTATATCAAGTAAGGGTCGTTGCTAAGAACTGTTAACATGACCTTGACCTCTGTCATTTTGCTTTCTAACGAAATGTAAGCAAAATTTGGTCAACACTTTTCTTAAATACTTTTTGCGTTTATTTGATAAAATTTCTAACAAAATTTAAAAAAAAAGACCGAAGGTCAAAGTGAAGGTCATAAATAACCTTTGACCTTGAGGTCAACTTTTCAGGTCATTGAATGCACAACATGTCTTAAGTGATTTTTATTTTGTATTTGTCACTGTTTTTAAACTATTCAAATTACAATGTCAAAAACTTTCTTCAAAATACCAAAAATTGACACTGTTATGTTCCCATAACAACCACCCTAGCAACCTATTTCCCAAACCTTTAATGATAAATTATCCCTAGGCAACATTCATAATTTACATTTATCACTTTAGAATAATTGGTTTTGGATGCAAAAGTGGAAAATTATTTGGTTTTTTGAATACATTAAAAATTCAACTATTTGAACCAGTGCTGCCCCCTTCTTCCCTTTTGTCAGAAATAATTTGTATCTTTCATCTTACTCATAAAGTGTTATATTTTAATGCATTATAGTAAAAATATGCATAAAACTTGAAATGTGTGCATGATAACTGCTTTAAATGGGTCATTTTTTATCGTAAAAATATGCATTTTTGAGTCAAAATCCAAGGGGACCCGTAACCATGGCAATGGGGGCATACACACATTTTTTGTCAACATTTTCTTGTTAGTTTATCGAAAGCTACCAACAAACCAAGTTTCAAGAAAATCTGAGACTATGCGTGTCGCAACTTATTTGGTGGTTACAGAGAATTGCTATCAAGTCGCATAGTCATAATTCGAGGAAATTTTAATAGTTTGTAATGTTTTAAGAAAATGTTGTTTTTTTTTATTTTAAAGGAAAACATACAAAATAGACTGCAAAATTGAAGATATTCTTTTTACTATTAGTATTATTATATTTATTAGTTTTATTATTAGTCGTTGTACCAGTAGTAGATCTAGTATTAGATCTATTGTATTTTTGTTTGTCATTAGTAGTACAGTAACTGACCTCGAAAAAGACGCTTAGTTAACGAGTTTGATGTTCCTGAAAAACACACGGCTGCAAATTGATTTAAATAATATATTAAAATCTATATTTTAATTTCTTGTCGTAAAAAGTTCTTATTTTTTAATTTTAGACGTTTAATAGTGTACCACTCAATTTACGCTTTTGGGTAATCAGCTTAAAATCCAAAAACAATTATTTTTTATTAAGTTTCCAGCCTTTTTCGTGAATATTTTCGATGCACATATCATCAAGAATCAACTGAATGATTGAGACATAAAACCATTCCCGAGTCAAATTTTCAAACATAAGGTTTGCAGTTTTTTAAATGGAAATTAAACGCATTTTTCTTTGAAAACAAGAAAGCATATGATTCATAAACAGTATTTAACAATATTTAAAAAACTCAAACTGAGTTTGTTTTACACTGAACCAACCACTACATCAATGCAAGTCACACTTATGCTTTTTTTAAACCTAACATCCGATCGCGACTCGGTTGACTATGATATTTGTTATGTAATAACTTATCTGTCCAGACTTTGCAAACACACAATAATTACGTATCTGTAAATAGATTCTAATTTTCTAAAAAAAAACACAACGTAAAATTAAAAACACTGATTCAGTGCTCGAATCTTGTTTTTTTCCATAGTAAGAAAATAATATTGAAATAATTTGATAAACTGTTGTTTTATAGTTCATAAAATAATTATGTAGTATACCATTGTATATTGTAGTGAAACATTATAAGCTATATGAAAGTTACTGGATGTAAAAAGGTCAAGGCAACTTCTACTTCTGCTATGTCATAAATGGGAATAAATCAAAAGGATCCAGATCAACGCCTTTTTGTAATAGCAGCTCTGTATATCAAAAGTCAAATTTGTCGTTTTTACATACTTTGTAGCATATGCTAGTGATTCAACTGTTACTGTAGCATTCTAATGAATAAATATCAGAAAATATCTAGTTTTAAACATATACTCAAATTTAAATACGTCGGATATCTTTTTTAAAGACAGTTCTTGTTGTCCATGTGGTTAAAACATTGATATGTTAAAGCCACACCTTTAACCATATGTTTCACTCTGAAATTTTACGACCAATTTTTTCTTATTGTACACGTTTTCCTTTTTCAATCAATATATAATTTAGGTGTGTGTTCTTGTGGAGAATTACAGTTTTAAAAAAATGACCTCTGGTTGCAGTATTATAGGTCTTTCCACTTTTCAGGTAAGACCTTTTGGTTATGTTCTGACTATGTATTTCCACTTTTCCGTGACGAGTTTTCATCGAATCTGGCACTTATATGACCGTGTATGTTAAATTCGGGTATTAAAATGAGAGAAAAGGAAGTCGTGTCTGTTGTTTCTTTAAATTCTAGTTTTGAAAGATATATATGTCGTGTACATGCTATTATTTTGTACAGGTTATTACTTTTCCAAACATTTTATACAAGTAATTACTTGTATGAAGCCATCATACAGGTTATTACTTGTAGAAACACAATTGTACAAGTAATTACTGGTACAATTTTTACTGAGAAAAGGATAATAACTTGTACAAATCATTATTCTACCTTGGACTATGTCATGTCAGTGATGTTCTCAACCAATTGTTTCGTATTAAACAACAAATAATTTATGAATAAAACCTAAGGGTGCATAAAAGAGGGACGAAAAATACCAGAGGGACAGTCAAACTCATAAATCGAAAATAAACTGACAACACCATGGCTAAAAATGAGAAAGACAAACAGACCAACAATAGTACACATGACAAAACATAGAAAACTAAAGAATAAGCAAGTATTCAACATGTGTGTACTTTTTGTTTATCAATTATATGAGAAAATTTTTTTTTTTTTTAAAGTCAAAACTAAAGTGAAAGATTGAAAACAGTGTAGAAACAAAATAGCATGATGAAATGAATGTTGGCATGAAAATAACTATTCTTATAATTCGACATTCACACAGAATATTATTAATGTAAAGGAGGTAAAATTAGAAAAATACAGCACATCAAAGATATTTCTTACGGCAGTATGTTGTTTTGAATGTAGCAGAAATCGAAAAACTCATTCGCAAAGGAGACGAAATTTTTTTTTTTTGGTGTACAGTTAATAGACCTAGGTCCAAATGACTGTAGAAATATCAAAACAGTTTTGCTGAATATTGTCTAAAAGATGGATACAAAATAGAAAAAAATGCTGGAATCATGATTGGTTAAATGGAACAAAATCAATCGGAAAGATTCAGAGTCAATAATGGATATACCAGAGAACACCGAGTTTCACGTGATGAAAGCATCTTACAATTGCTTACTTTAAGTGGTTATCATGTTCATGTTAACTACAGCTGTCAAAGCGGTTGTAAGACGGGCACATGTAACTACAAAAGGTTGAGCTTGTTGTGTAGTACCAGATGTCATGAGTCCTTGTCTTGTGATAACCAATAGGTTATTTGATTTATCAAGCTTTACTTTTGTTTCCAATATATCATATTACATATACAACTATTCATCATAATTTATGTCTGAAAATAAATGGTAGAAGGGTTTTATTTTATTCTTGATTTTAACGTCTTTGGCACTTTGCACCAGAAGTCTGTATGTGACACAAGTTGTTTAGCTTAATTTGCTCAAGGTGTCAGGTAACCTTATGCTGTTACTTTGCGTCCGTTGTTTTGTTTTTTTTGTAATCTTCTAACATTTAGAAAAATATCATTGATACTCAGTTGATTAAAAAAAAACAAAAAAAAAACAAACCCATGATAAATTTTTAAAACATACGCTGAATGATAAGTATCAATTAAAAAAGAACGAATAAATAAATACCCAACTATTGACAAAAATCTGCAGACTTACACACCCAAGGAGTTTGTGCATAACACATTAAAAGCAATAGAAGAAACAAATAGAATCCAAATATAATATGTTGTACAAGTTATTACTTTTTTTCTCACCAAAACAATGTACAAGTTATTACTGGTACACTTATATTTGTACAAGTAATAACTTGTATGATACCATCATACAAGTTATTGCTCGTACAAAGCTTTTGTACAAGTGATAATATGTATACAATATATAATAAAATGTACACGGCATATACATGGAACCCAATCAGAAAAGTTTAGTTTGTTAATGGAAAGAACATAGTCAATGTATCTGAATGTGATCGGATATTAAATAATCTGGCTTCTTTGATATTCTTGTTTTGACAAGTGTTTGACAGAACTCCGACTCAAATGAAAATAAGAAGAGGTTGTCAATTACAGACACAGAGTTATTTCCAACAATTTATTGAAAACATTGAACTCCAAATTCCACAAATATGTTGTCAATAAGAAACCTTCAGCATACGCATTTGCTCCTATGTGTAGCAAGTTTTAACTTTTTTGTTTACTAGAAGAAAAACATTTAAAGCGTTTGTTATCATTTCGATGTTTAAAAGCATTGTGGATTATTTCTTTAAGATCATTTATTAATTTCATATTGGGAACGGTGGTATACAGGGTTGAAAAATCTGAAGTTTTGATAAAAATAATTTCAAAAAAAATCGAGATAATCATTATCCAGAAGTTCTTTACAATGTTTCAAAATCCACATACGGTAAATCCCACAACGCGAGTACACAGCTTCACGGTATTTCTAAAGACCCGTTTTTTACTGCAGACATACTCTATAAAGACAATTATTTTGTCGAATATGTAGATAAGCCGGTAATGTACCGTTGTTTGTACGGAACTTTCTGAAGCTTGGGTTACCGTTACAAACAAGGTAAGCCCCCTGATTTGCTGTTCAATGTAATGCTACCATTGTTGTTTAAAAACATACGATGTTGACGGTCACCTCTTTTTTAATTCCACACACACAGTGAAAACTTAAGACCAGACATGGGTTGGATTAATGCGTATATAGTTGATTAAATTTTAAAAAAGATAACCCCATTTTCAGAGTCACTTATTAAATAATGGTCACATCTGATATTAATCAATTTCAAATTGACCCATTTGAATAATATCATCAATAAAGATTATTAAAGCTGCACTTTTTGTAAGGATGTTTTGTTGTTATGCTATAAGATGACAACTCTAAAGTTCATCAATTTGATTATCATATGATAGCCACAAAGATGTACGACGAACATATATGAAGTTCATCAAACTCTATCATCATTACTTTCTTAACTAATTACTCAGAAGGTAATAAAAAAAAGGTATTTTGAAAAGTAGCTGATTAAATTAAATAGCATGTAATAAGGTTTTAGCCGATTAATGATAATATTTATTACGCAATAAAGTCGATCGCATTTGATAAAAGGGGCACTAGCTACGAGATGTATGAAAAATCTAAATTAGGATTTTGTTTTTTTCATTTATTAATGACAGTAAAATAGTGAAATAATAATTCTCTTTTTTGACAAAAAAGCTAAGAAACATTGAAGATTAATTATTCAATTGTAAATGAATAATTCGACTTCATTGAATCTGTATTCATGTGAGTTTCAATTTAACCCCTTACCTAGAGATGGATACGCACGAATTGTGCGTGATCCGTCATATAAAGGAAAATGTATAACATGAAATATAATAGAACTAGAAAAGTCCATTTGCACGAGTTAGCTTAATCTACTTATATTTATATTCATGTTTATATATCTTATATGGCCATCGGAGGTTTTCCTAGGTCAACTTGATAGTTTATGAAATGGCGTCTAGACTAAAATACACACGAAATAAAGCCGCATAATATCAAGCTAATGCACTTAAAATTGTTAATTTTAGACGTTTAATAATTGAGATTATAAATTTTTTATATGTTCAATAATCTGGTTTAATTCGATCAAATATTCGTGTGGGTGCAAGGGTGTTGCAGCCTGTAGCTCAATGCCATATTTGGCATGGCCATAGACGGCGCTCGCAGCATGAATCAGAATTTTGGAATTCCCGTATCAGCTTGAATATAATTTTGGAATTCCCGTATCGGGCACTTGCTAATTTGCTGTCGACAAGAAAGAAGGCGTTGCACAAAATAGTTAAACTATCCAAAAAGAAGATGCCGAACAAGAGAAATGCCATAGGATCGCCATTAAGGGCCATAGGGAAGAAAAGAAGAACGACCAGCAGGACAGGAGATAAGAGAGTGCAGCACGACAAAATTGCCCAAAAGAAAGACGGAACTGGCCGGAGAAGAACTGCAAAGAAAACAAAAGAGGTCACGTGGTGGCAGAAGTACCTGAGGACACTACTGATATCTCATAAGGTTTAAACACATATGTGAAATATGCAGTGGCAAACACAGAAAGGCCCAATGTTATAACCAGGCCCAAGGAAGAAGTAACAAAAAGTATGAATTTTTATTCATTAGGAAATACTCCTATAAAAGTATCAGTCTTGGAAAATTATTTAGAATTCTACCCACCTAACAATGTAGCACATGAAATTATATTTGGTTTCAAATACGGTTTTTCATTAAAATATTTTGGCTCTGGTGAACCAAGGGAGAGTTCCAATTTAAAAAGTGCATTATAGCTACCCAAAAATGTAAAAGAAAAATTAATAAATGAAGTTAAACTAGGTCGCATTGCTGGTCCTTTCAGATACCCACCTTTTCCCACACTTCAAGTATCACCAATGGGGCTAGTGCCAAAAAAGGATGGGAATTTCAGACTTATTCAACATTTATCCTATCCTAAGAATAATTCAATAAACGATTTTATTCATAAAGATCATTGTTCAGTGCAGTACAGTTCAGTGGACGAAGTAGCATGTTTGATTAATAAACACAAAACATTTGCCCGATTGAGTCAGTGTGGCGTAAAAGCGGCTTTTTCGTTTTTTGCCAATTGCCCCGCACGATTTTTACTTGTTTGGGATAAAAGTTCAGGGTGAATATTATCTTAATAAAACGCTCCCTACGGGGCCTCAATAAGTTGTGCCCTGTGGGAGAAATTTGCAAAAGCTTTGCATTGGATAATACAGCTAAAAAGCGGAAATGATGATATCCTCAATTATTTAGACGATTTTTTCTTGACAAGTCGAGCCAAACATCAAAAGTTGGCAGTACTTTGAAGTTATTCCAAGAGGTATGCAACACAATAGGTATTCCTCTTGCTAGTGACAAGACTACTTTGCTGACTACATTATTTATGTTTTTGGGTATAGAATTTGATCCACAGAGTTTCCAAATGAAAAACTTAATGTCAAACTCTCACAAAAAATCAGATAAACCTTGGACAGTTCTAAAAAAAACTCTTAAAGATATGCAATCCCTTCTTGGGATCCTGAATTTTGCTTGTACGGTAGTTGCAAAAGGCCGCACCTTCTGTCGCAGACTCGTAAATTCAACAATTGGGGTAAAAAAAATCGTATTACAAAATTCGAGTAAACAAGCAGATGAAAGCAGATTTAAAAGTTTGGTTACACTTTTTAAAACAATGCAATGGTGTCACTGTAGTAACAAACAATGTATGAGTTTAAAATGAAAAATTAGAGTTGTTCACGGATAGTGCAGGGGGTCTTAAGGCGGGTATGGGATCTATTCTGCAGGTCAGTGGGCCCAAGGCATACGGCCAAAACAATGGGTTGAGACTGGAATCACAAGAGTTATGATATTGTTAGAGTTTTTTTCCAATTGTAGCAGCTCTAATGTCCTGGGAGTCCTATTTTGTTAACAAAAACGTTATTTTTCATGTCGACAATCAGGCGGTTGATCAAATCATTAATATGAAAACTAGCAAATCAAGTAGAGTTATGACTTTAGTAAGACAGATGGTTTTAATGAATTTTAAAAATAATACATTAGTTAAGGCAATTGATATCCCTTCAAACCAAACCAAATTGCTGATCTATTTCTCGTTCTCAGTGGGGGAAGTTTAGAAGCCTAGCTCCAGAAGCAGACCAGTGGCCAACCAAAACTCAAACACAGGTGAGGAACATTTAAGTCAGGTGGCTGATTATATTGTCAATAAAGGTGTGTCAAAAATACACAAAAATCATACAATTTGGATCTGTCAAAACTTTGTACTTTTAGATCATCTTATCAATTGAAACAGGATTGGCCGGTGCTAGTCAATGATTTGCTAAATTTTATAGCTTTTTTGTCAAAACAGGGTCTTTTTGGGGGACCATATCATCTTATATATCAGGAGTCTCATTATTTTCAGCAGTGTTTTTTTTCTGTTGCCTTCTTTGGTTTGCTAAGAGTAAGGGAAATCACTACTTCAAACTCCAAGTCTGTTATAAATGGCTCCAACCTAACAATTTCTAATATTTTAGTTAGGAGAAAAGTCCTGGAGCTAAGAGTAAGGTGGTCAAAAACTGACCAAAAGGGAAAGACTGTTACTTTATTGATTCCTGAGAACGGAAAAAAAACTACTGTCCGATACGACTCATGAACGAATATTTAAAGGTACGACCTACCTGTAACAAAACATATTTGTTTATTCATTATACTGGTATGCCTTTAACAAGATACCAATTCAGTAGTATACTGGAAAAAGCTTTACATTTACATTTACAATTTTTGATTAAAGGAAGGACTTCAACATAGTTTAGAAATACGTCAACAACTCTTGATCGTTGTTCTTCATCTCATTGTAATTCATTCAGTATTGATATAGGGTCTTCTTCTATGAATTTAACAATTAATTGAGATTATAAATATTTTATATTTTTATCAATCTGGTTTAATTCAATCAAATATTCGTGTGGGTGCGTTGGTGTTGCACCCTGTAGCTTAATTCTATATTTGGAATGCACATTCCCGTATCAGCTTGAATATAATTTTGGAAGTCCCGTATCGGGCACTTGTTAATTTGCTGTCGACAAGAAACTTTCAACACCCGCCCACCCTCCCTATGAGAATAGTTGCTGCTGTTTTTGTTTTATATTTTCAGGCACTTGTTTGCTGTATGTTATTGCAATATTATGGTTACCAGTAAACAAGCAGGACCTTCATAGTTTTGGATAATTTTGAATAAACTTGCGTTTCTATGATTTGGACATTTCCGTCATTAAGCACGTTATTTACATATGGACCATTGTGATTAAAGCATCCAGAATTAATTCTAGTTTTAAGTAATTATCAATTTTAACAATTTGAAAGAAAACAAGATATTTAAAAAAAATCGTTATCTTCTACTATCCTTAGGTGCAGAGTCAATTTTGAATGGGGGGGGGGGGTCCAGGGAGACTGGTAGTGATTGGGGGATTATATCACTCGGCCCTTGCTCTGGGCCTGACAAGATCTACAATTTGCAGGTTTGGAAAATATGGTTAGTGGTAACAGTAGGGTCTACATATGGGTAACTCTTGGACCTCCTCCACCTCATCTTATAGAGGGGAGGCCTACACATGCCAACAGGCGGGGCACAAATAACTGGAGCATTGGTAATACGAGTGTTTTTCCCGGTGATTCCCCATGGTAAGTGGTGGTGTTACCGTGTTTAACCACCAGGGTAACGGTATGCACTATGCAATACGTCAACAACTCTTGATCGTTGTTCTTCATCTCATTGTAATTCGTTCAGTATTGATATAGGGTCTTCTTCTATGAGTATTGCAAATTAATTTGGATAAATGTTTTACATTGTTATAAATCAAATATGAGAACTTGAGTCAAATTGGTGATCATGAATTTAACAGCTCATTTATCGATGACACTTACCCACAACAATGCGTAAAACACGAATTTTACAAGAAAAAAATATCTTTTTAGAAAATGGATGATATAGATATAAGGGATTTTCATTCATTATGCAAGTCTTTGTCATAAAGGAGGGACACCGCACGCACTGCATGACATGTACATATATTATGCTTTGTACTTTTATTTTCCTTGAGGTGTATCATTTACTATGTATTTTGTTAACTGCATGCATAGGATGTATGCCATTAATCCTATTTAAACCTATTAACGATATCAAACTTAAACATTCGTTAACAAATCACATATGGAATATACGAAAATCTTCCGAATGAATCAGCCAGCTACCTCTATAAAATATTGTTGATCCGTATTGTTAATTACAATTTTTGTTCTCGCCTTTGTCTACTGTTTGGCCTATTTCTAAATTGTATTCAATTTGTAAAAGCTTGAATTCGAGTTATATAATTATATTATATTTGCATCTAAGCATCTGCATGTGACCACCAGCTGCATACCCTGTTCACATTTACTTGGTTTATATTCGTGTTGTTCGTCTATAAATAAAGACAATTGTAGTATACCGCTTTTCAATAGTTATGCGTTGATTGAGCAAAATCAAATCAGTGTTAAAAACCAAAACAGATTGAAACACATCAACTATTAGAGTAAAACACCAGCACAACAGATCTAGACACACTGAACTGCAACAAAACGAAACGATACATACACACGGACTATTTCATTACAACTGCCATATTCCTGACTAAGTACATAATATTTAAAAAAAAATGGGTTTGACATGATTTCATGGCTTGCCAAACTTTCCGTTTATATGGCAATATTACAAATACAACTAAATTGACAACATTACGAATGCACAACAACAAAACGCAAGACCACCCAGGACGGAGGAGTACATACATACAAAATATAGTATTACATGACAACATGTAAACCACATAATAGCAACGGACATCTCCCACAAATTTACGTCATTCCCCATGATACCACAAACAAATTATCAGCTGTGCGTCACGAATGTATAAACGCCACAAAAAATGACGTATGTTTTGCGACTTCTGTATTATAACTGCTAAATTTCTGAAAAAAACTAGAATATATAAGTTTTATTGTAGACTCGTACAAATATATGAATTTGGGATTCAGTTTGCAATGGTGTTACATGTATTTTATGTATTGATAAAATTGAAAATAAAAATGGGGAATGTGTCAAAGAGACAACAACCCGACCATATAAAAGACAGCAGCAGAAGGTGACCAATAGACCTTCAATGCAGCGAGAAACTTCCGTACCCGGAGGCGTCATTCAGCTGACCCCTAAGCAATTATATATACTAGTTCAGTGATAATGGACGTTATACTAAGCTCCAAATTATACACAAAAAAAAAACTGAAATTAAAAATCATGCAAAAGTTACAAAGGCCAGAGGCTCCTGACTTGGGACAGGCGCAAACATGCGGGTTAAACATGTTTTTCGATATATCAACCCACCCCTATACCTCTAGCCATAATAGAAAATTGAACGCATAACAATACGCACAGTAAAATTCAGATCAGGAAAAGTCTGAGTCCGATGTGAGAAGGGGTAACAAAAGAAAATAAACAAAATGACAATAATACATAAATAACAACAGACTTTTAACAGTAACTAACATGACAGCTCCAGACCTAAATTAAACTGATCACACAACAATACTCACAATAAAACTCAGTTTAAGAGAAGTCCAAGTCCGATGTCAGAATAGGTAACAAAAGATATTAATCAAAATGGTAATATTACATAAAGTAACAAAGGACTACCAGCAGCTACTGACATGCTAGCTCCAGAAATCAATTACGTTGATTGATGTCTTCATCATATGAATATCAAGCACAATCCCTCCCGTTAGGGGTTTAGTAATACACCATCATAAAATATGTGAGAAGAACATAACCCATGTCATGCCAACAACTAGGTTTTTAAATAAATGTGTTTAATTCCGATGCAAAAACCCTATAAGTGAATCAATATTAAAGCCAAAATAATATGCAATCTTTAATAACCTGACATCAGTATCGTAACTATATCTCTTCAAAATAAGTTATGTATGTTTAAAGGTTTTGTTAGCTTCTGATGTATAAACTGACATTTTTGTGCTTTGTAAAAAATATTACCATAAAAGATTGGATGTGAAATAACTATACGTATAAGAAGTCTGCATTTTGAGTTGTATTTACGAATAATGTCCTTGGACCGATGATAACATTCAGTCGATGTTTTGACTAGTTTGTGATATCGAAAACCCTGGTGTAATAATATTTCAGAAATACATAAATTGCTCTCGTTAAAATCCTTATGTTGTTACATACACGAGCGAATCGTACAAGTTGAGATATATCAACAGCGTAAGATGTTGACAACGGAACTGTATGTTCAACAGGATAAAGTCCTTTAGCATACATACTGAATTCACCATTAATGAGAGCAAAGATATCCTCCAAATATCTTAAAGTATTATTAAATTTGTGTATCAGATGTTGTGTCGATAGGTCTTTGCTGATTTTAGTAATAAATTGTAACTCATAGCAATACAAAAACAGGTCCTCAATAAGTGGTGCACAGTAAGCCCTATTGGAATTCCGATAACTTGTCGATTTACGGAATCTTCAAAGCGAACAAAACTGTTATCTAGTAAAAATTTGAGGGCAGATATAGTAACAAAGCATGTCCAATTGACATATTTCTTTGCTTTATTGCTACTAAAAAATGACCTAAAAGAGTATAAACATATGTTTTCACATTCGGACTTTTTAAATGGCCATTTAATTAGGTGCGTGATTTATTTGTTAACGAGAATGCAGAGCAAACTGGTATATAGGGTAGAAACATCAAAATTTAAACAGATTCAAAATCACCAATATAATCATGCAATTTATTAAATACTTACACCGAGTTTTTGACACTCCACAATTATTTGTTCCACTTTTTCCAAAGGCCTTATTTGAACAATTTATTATCAGGTTTGTGATTGTACCGAGTGTACTTGTAAGAAGAATAGATAATTTAGTAGTGGAACAATGGCTTGAAGACGAAACAAATCTATTTTTGTAAGGTGTTTTGTGTACCTGCGAAAGCCAGTACATAATAGGTACTTTCATTGTAGTTGGTTCTGCTTGTGAGGAGAAAGGTAAAAGTGTATGTTTGTTACAGATGTCGTTTTCTGAAAATGGAGTCAGTTAGAATGTTGATGAATATGTGATTTTTTTTTCAGAACCTCAATGTAAAATTTAAGTCAAACAATAATGATATTATTATCAGCTTTATTAAAGCCGGGACAAAAACAAATTCCTTGGCTATTTCTTTCAGTGTATGTTTGATACGGGAAATAGGTTTTTTTTTACGGTTTTTCATGTTGTTGTTAAGAATAGAATGTTCTTTAAAATGTTGAATACGTATTTCAACTATGTTCATTATTGAATTAAAAAAAAACAGAGTCCGCAGATTTTTCGTCCGCTTTTTCCCATTTCAAACAGTACGTACGGAGTGAGTCGTGGATGATATTACGACACTCATTCCAATTAACAATTGACGGGGGACGATATTTAAATACTTTACTGAAGAATGATTTCAACTCTCTGTCTTGAACGATGTTAAGATCTCCTGTTATAACAGTGAAAATAGGTCCATAAGTGTAATCGGAATTACTGCAATTGCATGTAGTACGTGTTTTTTCATTGATATTAACATTTTTACACAATAGGCTATAATTAAACAACTATTTCCAGGTAGATGTCTTGTAAATATAACAAATAAGGGGGAGCTCAGTAATTTCCAGGAATTTGTTCTTTAACAGAATGGACGTTAAAAATACCGGCATTGTTTACAAAATCAAAACCTTTATTGACATACATTATTTCAATAAAATGTTTTTTATGATCTTCAGGGCAATCAATTTTGGGAAACAGTTTAGAATTACAATTTGCCATTATAATTTGAACAATTTTATGACTGCTATATGAAATTTTGTTGGAATCCTCTAAAATTTTATTTAACTTATCAACCGATAAAGAACAAAGCGTTGTTAACAGATAATGTCAGCAGTTGTTTTTTTAAATAGAAATTAGGTCCAAAATATTTGTATGATTGGTCCGAAATTTTCTTTGATTGCGATTTTTTATACGACCATGAGAACGTTTTTTACGAACAATTTTATAAACTAAATCCAAAATGATAACAGAATCGGTTCTTGATATATTAACAATTCCCATACTATTATCATTCAGAACGAGACGGTAGACTGTCTGTAACTTTTTAATCCAATGTAATTCATTTATTTTCCGTGATCGTACACACTTTGAATGAAATTCACCAGGCTGCTTATTAACTACTTCGAACGGTCGCACTGTTAAATATTTAATTGATTGTGCTTCTTAATGTGTTGATAAATGAGACTTTTGAAATTATTGGGTCTTTTAAAACGATACAGGTGAACTTTCGTGCGTTTAAATAAATACCGTCTAGCTTCACCTACGTACTGAATACCGCATCCCGGTTTGTTTCATTTGAGTAAATAGATAATACTGTTTGTTTTTCAAATTATATCAGTTTCAAAATTTAAAGAAAATGTGTAAACATTAAACATGGACCTTACCGTATTGTTGGTGGAAAGACGGGGACATGTAAGTCATTTTCGGCACGACGTTAATCGATAGAAGGGTAACCACGATTTGTATTTTTAAACATGTTAGCGATGGTAGTATTATTAGATAAGCGATTTTGATGATTGATCCGTGTAGATACACTTTAAACGAGTTTGTTTTGTTTTTTTTTTCTATTTCTAAACTTCATATTTGTATTTTGTGTGTAGATTTTAGTAGAAAGGAGCAAAGACTATGAACCAGCATACAATTAATTATATTATGTAAAAATGATAAACGTGTTCGGCCATAGATGTCAAATGCTATCCGTCATGAATTACCCGACAAAATATAACAACAACTAGTGCTAGTGTAAATTTTACCAATGTCCCATTGACTTGTTCATGTCTGTTCTTGAATTATTTTCCTTTATGAGGCGAGTTTGAGCATAGCTTTATAATAAATAATGTTTTATCTAAAGTTAATCCACTACCCCATTAAACGTAGGGCTGAGACTATAACATAAAGACAAAATGTAATAGATGAACGAGAGATGGTGTAGACACTATATTACACAAGCTCAATCAGGATTTGTAGAATAAAGCTACTGGAACAAAAAACAATTTGTCAATGCAACGTTTAAATGTCAGAAATATCTGAAATTGATAATTCTGTTAACAATACTTGTTAATATTTAAAAAAAAAATCTTTCATGACACAAGACATATTTCAAAATGTCAAACATCAATTGAATTGAGTAGATATCCTGACTTTATATTTATAATTGTTAGTAGGTTGTAGTAAAGTAATATTCATGCGTTGAGGTATCACTATTCCTTTAATGGTATTGAAAGTTAGATATATTTATATCACTAGAATGTCTTATTACAATTTATTTTTTTCGTAATACTTGATTTTACAATTTTCATTCAAAGATTCCCTTTCTTATGTTACTATCGACATAATCAGAATAAACGGTACATCCCGAACGATGTCATGGGTATTGTATCTCGGAAAATAGATGAATTGGTTTTTGTAATCATAGTCCATGGCGGGCACAGTATCGCTCTGTTCCATAAGTACTGTCACATTGCGTGTATCAATATCAAATTCCATAATTGCAGTGTGGGTTGAAAACAAAATGTTTCCTGTGAAAGCTGAAAAATGACACGAATACTCATAAAAATCTATGCTACAAAACCCGTAATTACATTTATACTTTTATTTGTATTTATATATGTTACAGGCATTTTCTAAATTTAGGCATTTTGTAAAATGACTGAAATTTTTAGGCATTTTCTAAAATGCCTGGATGATTTAGGCATTTTACAAATTGACTATTTTTTTCAGGCATTTTATAAAATGCCTGAAAAAATGGTAAGGCATTTTACAAAATGCCTAAAAGACTAAAACTGAATTGGATGTACTCAAAATTTAACAACTAGAAATATCAAATAGATAATTTTATTCTATCATTAAATATTGCATGAAATTTAAACAGTAAAAGTTTTATAATTGTAATTAAATCATTCACATTAACACTGAAGATGACAATTATTTGTTGCTACATGTAATGTTTGGATGACAGCGACTGTTACACATTTGTCCTGACTTTTTGCAAAGACAACGTTTTGTGTTACATCTAGTCTTACCACTAGCACTACAGCCACAGGAAAAAACATTACTGACAGCTTTTCTTAAGGATATTTCATTATAATAATTTACACATTGAATAGCAATAAAGTTACTGTCAGATGGTTCAAACTGATTCCTGGTGTAAAGTCCACGTAGTATTCTATCTTTCATTCCAAGTTTATAACCATGCACTTCTTTTCCAGTAACAACAGCAATAAGGTTACACGGATCTCCATTGTATCTTTTCCACCATGTCCAGTGTTCAAATGTGCTCTCATTATAATGCTGTATATTTCCTCTGCATATGCATAAAATAGGATAGGATCTGTCAATGACTGTCGCTTTTTAATCAATTTTTCTACATCACCACAGTGTAACACATCAAATCTGAAATTTCAAAGTATATAAATTTGTTAGTTTGTAACTTTTAAATAGTGGCCTTATACAATTAGCATAAGAGAATAATTTAGTAGCAGAAAAAAAGAAAGAAAAACAAAAAGTCTCAATGTTTTGATGTTTTGTCAATAAATTGGTGCATGCTAAATTTCCAGTGGCAAATATTTTATTCATAGTCAATAGGCCTATGAGGCAATCTAATGAGAGTTGTCTCATTGGCAATCATACCACATCTTCGTATTTATAATTAATGTTATTAGAAGTTTTCATATGTGATCATGTACTTTTTTTTACTTTTTTAAGTTATAGCTCAACAGAAGAAATGCACCCACCTTTGCATATGATAATAATCCGAAGAATGTCCTTTTAATCCATTCTTAATTTTGTTCAAAATAGTTTCATATTTTTCTCTGTTCCATATAATACTTTTCTGATTAGAATCAGAGTTTTCAATTAACTGGTTTGTAAATCTTTGTTCTGGTGTAAGAACAACATACCCTTCTGTCATGATGAAAAGAATATCATTAATGAAATACAGAGTGAGTTCTTACTCAAAGTTGTTGCTCTATGGAGTTTCTAATTATAGACACTAAAGCTAGTAAAACATAAAAACTTAACCTGCAGGCTACATTTTTAAAGAATAATCTTAAATTTATTTTAATCAACACTTTTTTTGTAGCTTTACAATATATTTTTTATCATCTAATTCATGTATTGCATATTTACACAATTTGCCTGAAACAGATCAGGCATTTTGTGAAATTTTCATTAAAAATTTCAGGCATTTTACAAAATGGCTAGGTTTTTTTAGGCATTTTACAAAATGCCTGTCAACTTTAGGCATTTTAGAAAATGCCAAAAAATGCAGTCATTTTACAAAATGCCTAAATTTAGAAAATGCCTGTAACATATACATAATGTACGTCATATATTTGCTACTTGCTATTTGATCAGGGTTATCTGGTGTCCCATATAGTTTTTGAGATTTAAAAAGTAGACCAGACGATAATGTTTCCATCGAAAGATCGATCGTCATTCAACATGTTGCAGTTTATCTTTGACCACTCAAAATAGGAAACATTGTTGAGGAGCATATTCATTTGTATAATGCACATATACAATGTTACAAGACTTGATTATAACAAAGTATCATCATCAGTATGCAACTCAAAAGGTTTGATGGCTCAACGTTGACATATATATATTTCTCTAATTCTTCGTCAATTTATCCCTTTCTGCACCCATTGTATAAAAAAAAATCAACGTGTGGTTCGTTTGATCTCAGTACTTCATTTTTTAAAATCCGATTATGACGTCGAATTTTCTTGCTTTCCTCTGAAATTCCTATTGTGAAGGCATGAAAAAAGGCGACCATGCCTGATGACGTCACATAGAAAGAACACATCTTTTTGCAGATCATTCGAAAAGAAGGAATAAGTTTGCCTGCATAATGTAAGAAAATCATAAGGGAAACAGATTCCACCACCAAATCTCGTGTAATACGATATTTATCCACTCTCGACAGTTAAATTTTAAATATTATAAACGCTCGGACAAGCCTCGCGTTTTAAATTTGAAAATGTAACTGTCTCGAGTGGATAAATATCGTATTACACTCGGTACAGTGGTAGAAACTATATATCTGTTTGTTTTAATAGGGATTAATATAATTACTATTTATAGTAATTTGACTACTGTTAGTAACACTATTTTTTCACATTTATACCAATCATTTCTGTTAGTTTTGTTCGCACATCGATGTCAAAATAATGGACAAATTATTACGACTGTCTTGAATTTTAGCTAGTTAAAACATAAGGTTAAATTTAATATATTCTACATAAGAAAATGCCTGTCTCAAGTCAGGAATATGACAATTGTTGTACATTCGTTCGATTTGTTTAAGTTTCTGATTTTGCCATCTGATTACGCACATTCCGTTACAAACTTTCTCCGGAATTTAGTATTTCTATGATTTTACTTTTTAATACATATCGTGTTTAAAATATCGAGATAAAACGGGGATATACACGTTTAGAGGTCAAGTTTGTGACCCTGTGATGCTCCCTTTAAATCTATTTATACAATGAACTTGCTTTAATTTCTAATTATATTTATCTAAATAAGTTTAAGTACCGGTCTTTGTAAGAATCATGCAGATTCCTGTTGATAGGCGATTCATAACCCCTCTTCAAATGTCTTTATATTTTGTTTATGAAGAAAGTAACGTATGAAAATAAGTTTTATGTATTATTTTTTTTCTTTGTAACCTTGGTTGCAATGGAAACCATCGTAACAAAATTTGGCCTAAATACGTAAAAAGTAGCCTTTGAAAAATGAAATAGAAGGGATTTTAAAGAACCATAGAAATAAAGTTAATCAATACAAACAATATGTACACATGCAAAAGTGCCACGCATAATAGACGCACGAAAGCCATTACATGCGTGAATCATGCGTAAATCATGCGTGTATCGCATAATTTCTTAAACGCATGATTTTCGCATGAAGGCTATTCAATGCGTATATCATGTGTGAATCGTGCGAAAATCATGCGTTACCTCAAGTATGCGTTAAACGCATGATCTTCACATGCGCTTTTCGCACAAATAAATACATGCGTGTATCGCATATATTGTAAACGCATAATTTACACATGAAACCTAAGTACATGAGAAAGTTATGTGAGTATCATGCTCAAGTCATCCGATTTATGTTGTAGTTGTAAATCTCATGTGTTGAATATAAATCATTATAGATATCGCATATATAAAGTCAATTCTTTACTTGCTTTCAACATTCTGCATGCCAGAATCATGGCAGATGTGCATGCATATTGTTAATCTCTGCTTCTAGCTTTAAACTTTTAATATTGGCATATATGAGAACAAATGGATTGATTTCTTAATATAATGTAATATAGCAATTTAATGAAAAGGGTATGGGAATTTACAAAATAAAATGGACAGCCTCTCTTGACAACAGTTTCACATTCTTTAATATGATGAAAAGATAGTGAGTTTCTAAGCGTTGATTTTTTTTAACTTCTTCATGTACATGATGTAAATCCATTTATTTAATTTAAAATATGTTTGTACCATCAATATGATCCACCATAAACATCTCTTCAGAAAAAAATCTAGAAAAGGGGTCAACATGGTCAATTTATATTGCAATAAAAAAATGTTGATTTAAAGAATAAGTTTTCCCTGTACATTGTATGTAATTGAAAAAAATCTTTCTTTTAAATTTGAAGTTAAAGGGTGTCCCTGAGTAACAAAAAGTGACTAGTGTCTTCCCAACAAACAACTGAAGTAATGTCGGATGGTTTTATCTGTTAATGTTTTTCTTTATTTGAAAAATTTGGTGTTAACATGGTTAATGACAGATCTTTTGTTCTTCACCACTTTGGAAAAAAAAGTTTAAACTAATGATATAGAACTTGGAATATCTAGATGTGTTGTGTTGTGTTAATTTTTTTTTCGAGTATATATAACTTTCGCAAAAGTTTAGTACAATACCTTACATATATTTTTGTCATATGTACATGTGTGCCAACTATCCGGCTCCCCCCAAATCTTTGACCAAAAGGCAGTTACATGTAGATGTATTTTAGTCTTTTAAAGGTGCTTTATACAGGTATGACTATAATCAAATTAAACTAGCTATTTGCATATGTTATCTAGGATTTTCTTATTCTAAATCACAGACAAGGCTGAATTAAAAATTACCTGATCATTAGTTGTTCGAACAAATGAGACCATACTCGATAGCTGATCATTCTGATTATCTGTCCAAGTACAAAATTATGCTAACAAGAAAATGCCAATGATCATATAGAAAGTACTTGAAAAGTTTCAGATTGTTTGAGGTCTGAGGTAGTGTTATCCTGTTCAATAAGGCTCTTAAGATTTAGGGGGAAGAAACACCTTTATCATGTTTAAATCCTGACAAACAAAAGTCACTATACATGGTGTTACTTCGTCCTTTATAGTCCATATACAATGACAGAATAATGGACCATTATAAATTTATCATACATTCCTTCTTCTTTGAAGTGGAATATAAAAAGCAAAGGACATAACTACCTGCTTCTATTCTATTTGTGTTTAAAGTAAGCATTTGGGAGGGGTTTACTGTTACATGTATATACTTCCATTTGTGACCACCTCCTGTATGTCCTGCGGGTGCTTTCAAAAGTTACCCGTGCTTGTGGTTTTACAAAGTTCATAACTCCTCAATTCTCTATTCTATACATGTATAAAGGACACAAAAAATATCAATTTTCGAGGCATTTATAAATACCTGTGTGCGGGAAAACATTCTAGGAACGAATTTTGATTAAAGTACTGCAAAGAAGTCGTTAGTTAAGATCAAATGTGAACACGATGTAAACCAACACAGACTTGGTAAGAAATTTTGACAGATTTCTCAAGCCTACAGGTGAAAATAAAATTGGGTAAGAAAAGATAAGATAAAAAATAACAAAACAGGGTCTTTAGATGTGTGTCTGTTGTTAACAGTGAAATCAAAGGAGGATACAAATTAATCTTGTAATTTTATTACCATAAATCCAATAAAAATGTGAAAGCCTAAAATATAAAATGTCCATGCAGTAAAACACCACCAACTTTACATTACCATTACAAAGAAACTAACGATTGTGCCAGTGACAGACATTTTGATAACTTTAAAAAAGGGAGGGCACTGACTGCTAAAGATTTTCCGCTCTAGTCATGCTTCAGTGGTTCTCTATATTATATGCATTGCCTTGGTAAACAGTTCGGAACTTTTTCCCATCAACATGTGGCAACCTAGCCTCAGTAGGTTTTAGTAAAATTGCAAATTAAGCTGGGACTATTATACTAACATATGAACATAAGTTTTGGCGAGCTTTTCGTGGAATATAAGAGATAGTGTAAAAACTATTTGCAAAGTTAATAAATCAATGAGTTGACTATTATAAAAGAAAAAATATTGTTTAACCTTGGACCAGTAGATCGACTCCAAAATTTAGCCATTTTAAGGATGTACTATGCTGATAATGTAGGTTAGCACAGGCTATTATTTGTGTAGAGCTTTGTAGAGCGTGCAATTCTAAGTCACAGAGACAGGAGCAAACTTAAAGTATATTTCCTAATAATATAATACGTCTTAAATGAATATATCTGCATCCAAGACTTATTGATTGTTCATTTTTGCGCCACTATCAACAGTATTGACTATTTCTCGAAGATTAGTTCGTGGAGGTAAGTTTTTATTAATGGAGGAGCCTGGAAAGATCTTTGACAGGAACACTAAAAAAAACAAGAATACTCCTATGTGTTGTATTTTATTTATTTACACTCTAAGATTTCTAAATTCTCTGATTTGATTAATTCTCGTTTGTCAATTTTTTTCAAATTCCATCTCCCTCTCCTTCACAAACACACTACATCCCACATCACAAAAGGAGTCACAGCAGAATGTCAACCCATCAGCAGAGTAATTTGATTCTGAATCATGAAAAAAATGTAAAATAAGGGAATGACTTAAAAGTAGTCAATAATCATCAGTCCATAACATTTAATATCAATTTTTTTTGTCCATTCTTCTACACTTTTTTGGTCATTTTTATCTATACAACGTATATCCCCATTATTGATTCTAGACAAACTGTCATGCTCATATATCTATCCGTAAACCAAACTAAAAAACTACGTTTAACAGCCGTGCACGTTGAATACGAAAACCCGAAACTTTTCACCGTTGCCATTTTTTATGCCATGACGCAAAATCCATGGACGCTCGTGCGTCTGCCGATTTGATTTTTTTTTAGTGTATTTTAAAGAGATTGGACAGAGACAGCCAGACAGATAGTACAAGACACTTTATTTATTTAAACTGAGAGGTCAAAATTTTAGTACAAGTTCTTAGTATTTACTGGAACATGATGAAAGTTAAACCAACCGGTTCATTGATGGATTATGTACAAATATAAGCTTTTAACAAACAATATTACTGGAAAGTTTTATTCTATCATTAACTATATGTATAATAAAAGTTACCTCTGTGTTAAAATTGATAATAAAATGACTCTATGTTTTAAATCATGTATAGGGGTTAAACAAGGTAATGTTTTAACCCCGAATATTTTTTGAATATTTATCAATGATGTACCTGATAAGGTTTTATCTTGTCCTGATCCAGTAAATATTAACAACAGTAGAGTAGACTGTCTAATGTCTGCTGATGATGTAGTAATGTTTTCAAAAACACATGAAGGCTTGCAAAAGAGAATTAATATGTCACATGAATATTGTTTAGAATGGTGTTTTGATGTAAATTTAAAAAAGACAAAAAGTATAATTTTTACAAGCCAGGAAAATACTGAACTTAGAGAAAAATCAATTCGGAAAGTCCATAATCACATGGCAAAATCAAATAACAAAACGCATCAAAAAACGAAAGGACAAGAACTGTCATATTCCTGGTTTGGCACAGGCATTTTCAAATGTAGAAAATGGTGGATTAAACCTGGTTCTATAGCGTTAACCCTCTCATTTTGATGACAGTCTCATAAAATTCCGTTATATTTACATTGATGCGTTAACTAACTAGACACAATAAATAAAATAGTAAAAACATGGGCACATCATTCGTTATCTTTTTATCACATGCTTGAACAATGGAGAAAAATAACAGAGGCATATATTGATCCTCTAACGTTGTTCCCAAATAGAAGTTCATAGAGTGAAAAGTTCACGGACGTTGGACCCCAAATTAAGTACATTCGATGTGAAATCTGTCTGTCATATGACTCAACAGAGAAGAAGAATATTTTATTTTGGACGAATCAATTAAGATGCACATACTGAACACTGTTTGGAGAAGTCTTTGGGAACTTTTTAAAAATAACTTTCTAAATTATTTTTGAAACTTTTAAAAATGATTTAATGATTTGTTTGTTTGGTTTTTTTTTTTTTTTTTTATTAATTTACACACAAAACTTTCCATTTTCCAAGAAATTGTTTTGTACACTACCTTGTAATGTTTTTCAAAACGTAGCATGGTGGTGTATTTTCCGGAATTTGCCGAGTGTCACCGGAATGCCATGCGTTTACGTTACAGAAAGGCATGTGATAACAATCGAAGCATCTGATAAACTTTTCATATCAGCCCGCTAAGAACCAATTCGAAAAATATGGAATACACGTTAATTTAATGCTATTATTATAAAATGCAAGTCATATGTTATATAATATAATACTTCTATATCGACATTGTCATAAGGAACACACATATTATGAATAGCATTACGCTTGTCGTCTGCAATACAGTTTTGGATAAGTGACATATGATGTTCTTTTATAATGTTTATAGAGCCGATTTGATGTAAACATAAATAAAATTTATATTATTACAACAAAGAATGAATTTGTATTTTTTTTACCCTTCTATGATCATAATGTATGGGTTATATCAAGGGTAGTGTGACAGGGTGAGAGTGTTTTCTATCCGTTATGGTTTGGCCCTTACTGTAAACCAACCTATATTCTTTATTTCTCGGATACTTTATTTCGCCGCGTTCAGCCCTTTCTAGCCCACTTCGCGATGATATAAATTTCCGATTTTCATATACACTTTAAGTGGTAGGATACGGAAATAAATTTTCTCGACGATTTCACTTCGAGATATGTTATATCCTCATGGCAGTTGCACATATAACATTGAAAACATTTATTGTCAATGTAGTCATAAATTAATTTAAACGGTTCATGTTCTAAAGAGAAGAACAGCAGTCCTATGGTTTATATAAAACATATCAGTTGACACATCCAACTTTTGATAAAAAAAAATACATTTGAATCAAAATACTGCGCAGCAACTGATTATCCATTACAACATGAAGGCTACAAATCTATATCACCATTATCTTTATGAATATCTATTTAGATATAACATTGCTTTAGCATTTTTATGTAAAATTAATATATGTTTTTACTTACATTCTACAGCTGAGATGTGGTGAAATATCAAGAATATGTCAAACCAAATTAAATCAGTCATGTTTTTCCATATGCTGTGATACCACTAAGAACAACACGATCACTGAATTTTTCGAAAAAGAGGAAACATTGAAAGATAACAAACATTATTACTGTCATTTATCTACCAACAAAGGAATGTTTAATCAGTTTATGTTAACAATTTTGTTTCATTCACAACAGGGTTTAAACTCGGATAAATGATATTGAGGATCACAGTTATGTTTGTACTGCTACTATATGGCGTCTATCGAATATAAAAATAAAACAAGGGGCTCTAAAGAGTCTATAACGCCTACTAAGAATTTTATTAATGTTCGAAAATGGACAATCTTCAACATTGTAAAAATCAAAAAAAAAAAAAGATGTGGTAGTGTTATTATCATTATTACTGATAGTTTGTCTGTTCAAATTTTCTCTTTTATCTATGAACAATAACTTATACAAGTAGACAACTGACAATTTTATCGAGGTGGACCTTTTTGTTTTCCCATTTATTAATTGTTTAGAAATAGGCAATAACACATAAGAATCGGTAGAACGTGTTATACAAGAGTTATAAATAAAGGCAACAGTAGTATACCGCTGTTCAAAACTCATAAATCCATGGACAAAGAACCAAAATCAGGGTAACAAACTAAAACTGAGGGAAACGCATTAAATATAAGAGTGGAACAAGGATACAACATTAAAATGTAACACACACAGGAACGGACTAAGCATTAGACAAAATCCTATGAGAATAACAAATATAACATCAAAACCAAATACATGAACACATATACAAGGAGTCAAGACACGACTTCTACAATTTCAATTTACGATTACTTTTAAATGATCTTTAGTTGCGAAATATTGTATGTATTTATTTATGTTTTCAAGATAATTGGCAAAAACGAAACAAAAAAGAGTAAAACATGAAAAAGGAATAAACTGACGAATTATGCTACTTACCGTTTTGTAAAACTTGTCTTGTTGATCATTTTTTATTAAACTTAAATCTGTTATTTATTTTACGATCACAGGCAAAATTGGAACATACCTCGTCCACTATTTGAGAACCATACTTTATAAAAGAAGTCGACTAACACATGCCAGTTATCCCTATATGTTTTAACAATGCTTGACATGTTGGTCGGCAAGTGGGATCATCTGAATTTGTTTTCGACACTCGACACCCGGTTGATGATTATGGCAACGTTTGGTTCAATTTGGTCCAAAGATCCACTGCAGAACAGTTTTGTAAAAGGTAACGGAGGACTAAGAACGACGACAGACGCCAAGTGGTTTGCACATGAAGTGTATGTCTTAAAATGTAAAGCTGGAAATTCCTATATTAATTTACTCGATAGAGGGTTGTTGCGTACAAGAGTTCTAACTGTTAAAGTAATAGACATTCCTGCGAAAGTTGAAGGGACGCAGAAACGAGTTGGTTGACTGTTATTGAATATCTGTGTCATAGATGACCATGGATATATTCAAACCACAGTCCCTCAATCTTCCTTTCGATTTTGACATCCAAAATATATACTTATCCTGAACAAAATTATGGGTACTACTGGTGTTGCAGGAGTGATTTACCCTTTCCGGCCAGCTGCTATCAACTGACAAATTAATAAGTTGTCGGGTTTCGGGTTTCTCAGACAAGTATTCAATAGTATATTTGTGTATCTTCTCATTGTCTTCTATTTGTGTATTGAGTTTTTTTTCGGCTGAAATAGATCTATGTCATCTTCCGTAACTTTTGTCCGTTTTTGTCGATTCTTCGACTTTTGTAGAAAAATCGAGACATAGCGATCCTACATTCCGTCGGCGTCGGTGTCGTCGTCGGCGGCCGCGTCTACAAATATTCACTCTGTGGTTAAAGTTTTTGAAATTTTAATTACTTTCTTAAACTATACTGGATTTCTACCAAACTTAGACAGAATCTTTTTTTATGATCATTAGATAGTATCCAGAAGTAAATTTTGAAAAAAATTAAATTTTATTTTTTCCGTATTTTACTTATAAATGAACTTAGTTTTTCTTCCGGGAAAGCTTACATTCACTCTGTGGTTAAAGTTTTTCAAAATTAAATAACTTTCTTAAACTATTCTGGGTTTGTACCAAACTTGGACAGAAGCTTGTTTATGATCATAAGATAGTATCCAGAAGTAAGTCTTGTAAAAAAATAAATCTATATTTCTGTATTTTACTTTTAAATTGACTTTATAGATTTTCTACCAGGAAACTATATATATATACATGCACACTGTGGTTAAAGTTTTTAAATTTTTTTGAACTTTCTTATTCTATTTTGGATTTGTACCAAACTTAGACAGAAGCTTGTTTATGATCAAAAGCTAGTATCTAGAAGTCAATTTAGTTAAAACTTTGTACCTGTGTATCTGTGTTTTACTTATAAATAGACTTAGTTTTTTTTCAGTTAACATTACATACAATCTGCAGTTAAAGTTTTTAAAACATTTATTAGATTCATAAGCTATCCTGGACTTTACCAAACTTGGATGGAAGCTTCTAACAATCAAAAGATAGTATCAAGAGGAATATTTTCATTGATTTTTTTCTCTTTTTTGTTGATCCTGCAATTAACAACCAAAGTAGGCGAGACACTGGGTTCCGCGGAACCCTTAAAACTTTTCTATTTCATCGTCAACAACTAAACTATGCTGGTACCACAAGCGATCACCATAAGTACCACCATAATCTGATAATAGTCAATTCATCAAAATCGATCTAGAAGTAAAACAAAATGTACTCCGTACTTCAAACGTTTACCAAAGTGTTTATTGTTTATCATTGGCATTTGACAAAAACATCTTGAACGCTTCAAAGGGAAAACAATGTTGCAGTTTTGTTCGTCTAGCTTTGCAAAATTTATGAGTACACATCTACATTCCGTTTGAATTATCAAACATTCCGCTAATATGTTTTCCTTAAATAAACCCATCAGAGAAACCAGGACTAAATTTTGTATATACACCAGACACGCGTTTCGTCTACAAAAGACTCATTAGTGACGCTCGAATCCAAAAAAGTAAAAAAAAAAGCCAAATAAAGTACGAAGTTGAAGAGCATTGAGGACAAAAATTCCTAAAAGTTTTGCTAAAAAAAAGCTAAGGTAATGTATGCCTGAGGTAGAAAAGCCTTAGTATTTCAAAAAATTCTAAATTTTGTAAACAGTTAATTATAAATATAACCATATCAATGATAATTCATGTCAGCACAAACAGTGCTGACTACTGGGCTGGTAATGCCTTCGGGGAAATAAATCTCCGCCAGCAGTGGCATGACCCAGTGGTAGTAAATACACTCATCATAGATACCAGGACTAAATTTTGTATATACGCCAGACGCGCGTTTCGTCTACAAAAGACTCATCAGTGTCGCTTGAATCCAACAAAGTCAAAAAAGCCAAATAAAGTACGAAGTTGAAGAACATTGAGGCACAAAATGCCCAAAAAGTTTGCCAAATCCAGCTAAGGTAATCTATGCCTGAGGTGGAAAAGCCTTGGTAAAATTCTAATTTTTGTAAACAATTAATTTATAAATATAACCATATCAATGATAATTCATGTCAGCACAAAAAGTGCTGACTACTTGGCTTAAAACCCATACCACCTTTAATAATGGTTTCGAGGTGTTAGTATGTTCTTCAGATGTTTTTTTTTCCAATTGCAAAAATATATTATTTTGATACAGTGATATGTGTTAAATGGTGTTAAATGCCAATCAACAATCAGTTATATATTTTGTATTTAAACATACCATTAATCCACGAACATGCTCAGTATATGATACTTCAGTTTTAAAGTACATGACATTTTGCCAGATAATATAAACAAAATGTATCGTCATATTAAATATACTATCTTTGTCATGTTTATTTCAAAGTAAGTTGGTCTTTTATTATAAACAAAAATCTTCATAAATCTCAGTTTGTTTTCCATATTCTTGTTTGATTTTCAATTCACATAGCTTGATTGCCAAAGGATGATTCGTCCTTCAAATATTTTCTTTAAAATGTCATGTACACCAAACAGGGGCAGATAAGACAAGGAAGTTATGTCAAGTCAAAATCATATCACAAGGAAATAATTATGGTTTTGACACGACACCTGTAAACACTACCGCATAATAGCACATTAACGAGATAACGTCATGTGAATTTAAATTATAACGCTTATTATTTTTCATAAGGTTGTTGAATACAAAGTACACAGTCTTAAATGCATCTTAATTCGTCACGAAATTTAAAGGAATGCAAAATAACGTATACATAATTTAAACTGAAAAAACATTTCGGACTTGTGTTAAATTTGTGATTCCCGATAAGCTATAATTCAATTTTTTATATCTCCCTTACCCTTGGCAAACGAGATATTCAAATGTATTTTGTATATTACACCATTTTCACTGTCGAATCTTTAATTGAGAAGTCGTTAGAAAGCAGTTAACCGACATATAATTTCTGACACAAATGTATTATGATGAACCCAATAATAACGAATTTAAATAAACTCATACCAATAAGATTGTGATAAAATTAAACATTATTCGATTTTAAGCATGAAGTGTACACAATGTAATGCAATCACATCTAGTTTTTAATGTTTATACGTATGATGCCATGCTTTGTTATAATGGTTAACTACTGAAATCATTAAGGATGTACTTTGGTGAGGTTAAGAAAAAAATAAGAAATTAAGAAATTAAAAATGATACTATAAGCTGGTAGATCATCAATTAAGGATAAAGATAACCTAAAAATATTGATAGGTCATGGACTTCCTTTTCGAGATATTTAAGATTTAAAATATGGGGGGAAAAGGCTGACTCGGACTTTTACCTTATATTTGCATTGGTATTATTTGGGTCTCAAAACAAAAGAAAAAAAATTAAGAATCTTCTAAAAGTTTGGTAAATGATCTTTCATGAGCTATTTAGTCTTATATGAAAAAATAAATGGGTGTTATGGGGCAAAATATTTTACATGGTATTGTATGGAAAAACACCAAGGAGTCCGAACATTTGACACAAATTTCAAAACCTCACTTAAGTACATCCTTAAGTTTGTGTCCTGGACATTTTTTTTTCTTAATTTTCACATTTTTAAAACTTTTCGTACTTTGTTTCTGTGTGTTATTCCTTTTATTAGGAATACAAGTAACATACTTGAAGAGTTGAAATTATTAAATTAACGGGGTTTGTGTCACCAATACATCTGCATTTTCTACCGTAAGATTCTTTCAATGACTGTAATTATTGATTTTCAGGACTGTCAGATATGTAACATATAAACACGCCTGTATATAGAGTTCACATAAGTTCACTGAATTTTAAATCTTTTAAATCCTTATTGTATGCATCTTGACACATCTTTAAATCAATTACTTTGTTTGCTTTTTGTTTCTTTTTTTCAATTTTCAGTGGCATTAAAAGCAATACATTCTACAATAACATTCTGAATATGTACCATTAATAGATTGTGTGCTTTTTATAAGCATACTGCTCGTCAATCATTAATGTCTCATTAAATATTATCAATTTTAGTTTCTACGAACGAACAAAAGGTGTTGAATGTGCTTTTTGACCTGATTGACAGTTTTCCCTTTCTCAGTGTATGACATGCTGATTGACGATAGATAAACTTACAAAACATAACAATTAAAACAACGCCTACTCAGAGGCGGAAAAAGATACCATGAAACGAAATACTGGAACGGTCGTAAACAATTATTGTTATCTACAAAAGTTACAAAAACATCTTATATTAGATAACGTCTATATTTCTAAAATCAGCTATTGTTTCACAAAAAAAGGAGTTTCCTTATAAAGATGTATTTTTATATGTTGATTTAATCAATTGATGAGGTGTAATTGTTTGCTTCAACTCTTATTTTGTCAAAAGACCTATATGGAAACTGGTTATTTTAAACTTGAAAAGCATAGTTCGACAGGGCAATATTTACTATAGAGACAAAACAAGTAACTTTATCCTGTAGGCTAGACAAGCGCCTATGCACCAGACTATTGCAAGGTGTCGGCCAATCTAACTCGTTAGTTTAACATAGAAAATAACATTTACAATTAACTACGAAAGGCATATCTACACACCATCATACATATAGACGTGTTATTTTGTTATACAACTAGAATCAGGGAAGCATCATTTGACTGAAAACCCTATCGAAACGGAGAATCGGAGAAACCTAGTCTCACGGGTTGCTCTTGTTCTGAATTGGGATTTATCATGCGTAGAAGAAAAAACGGAAAGTTAATATGAATTTTTATATGACATGTTTGTTTTCGCTTTGCAAACAATACCCTCCGAAACATTCGCAATATATCTATAGTAAGCGCAGATTCAGAGATTTTATATAATAATGACTGCTACAATATATATCCCATGTAAATCCACATGTATTAGAAAAATAGACAACAGTAGTGTACCGCTGTTCGAAATTTATAAATTCGAGTAACAAACTAAAGCTAAGGGAGACACGTCAAATATAAGAGGAGAACTACGACACAACAGAAACACAGCATTAAAATGTAACACGCGCAGACACGAACTATAATAATATTATAGTAAAACAAAGGCCATTTTCCTGACTTGGTATAAAGGACACTTTAATAAAAAAAAAATGGTGGGTTGATCCTGGATTTGTGACATACCAAACATCCTGCTTATATTGCAATGTTTAATGTGACATTAAAATGACAACATTACATGATAGGACGACAATACAAATAAATGAGATAACATATATAGTACTGAGAAATACACGAATAATAGCTCTAGCTCACAAAAGGTGTAAGGTTTAAGATTTAATACGCCAGACGCTTGTTTCGTCTACACAAGATTCAATAGTGACGCTCTGATGAAAACATTCGAACGCCAAACAAGTACAAAGTTGAAGAGCATTGAATTCCAAAACGTTGTGCCAAATACGACTAGGGTGTTCTGCCTAGGATAAGGACATCCTAACTATTTAGAATAATTCCTAATTTTGCAATCAATATTTTTTTATAGAATGGCTATATAATAGATATACATGGTAAAACCGGTGACTAACTACCAAAAAAAATGGATAGATAAATAAACCAAACCAGCATATAAAAATCCACAGCCGCGTTAGCCAAATTGGTTAAAACACACATTCAAGTGAGGTCACATTTGAATTTCTAAATATTTCCCCAAAATAGGATAGAATTAGATAAGAATGCAAGATTAGGTTTGTAATGTTAATATAACATTTATTAATTACAATGAAAATTACAATACTAACTTCTATCAAATTTTGTTAGTAATTAGATTATTAATTCATTATCTAGCTATGTCAGTGTTTCTTCTAACTCAAACTGTAAACCAAATATATCGTATTAATTTAGTTGAACCAAACTAAAATCTAATAAATGAACTGGATGATGAATTATCTTTTCCATAACACACGACTACAAAAGAAAAAAAATAAGATAACAACTAAACCTATGATAAACGATATGCCGATTAAACAGTTGAAAAATTGCAAAGAAGGATCTGTATATAACTCTACAAAATTCCATAAGTGCCTGTGGCACATGTAGGTCATTTCAAAACCTGACGTTATGCGAATGGAAACACTATAGCTGAATGTTTTTGCATCACGTGAATCCGCAACATTAGGTTAATACTACAATTAAATACAGTTTTTAAGTAGGTGTTGCTTCATTTTCTATTTTATTGCAATATTTGAACAAATTACAGATGTTACGATAAATTAACTGTGGATTTGAATGTGATTATGAAAAATAAATGTAAATTAAAATTAACAGTGACAAACAACTCAAAGTTCACCTATTGACAATGTTAGAGCTCGAGTTATGCGTGGGAACTCTTCTGTTAAGAATATGTACTACTTTCTTGAATTTATTTTCTAACCGGGCCGGTTTCCGGAAATTTGATAGTATGAACAACAGATTAAGTACGGTAAAAGTGCCGTCCTATTATAATTGTATATACTTTTTGTTTTATTCAAAATAATACGTTAACAAGTGTTTTAAAGTAGCCCGAGTCCCTAAGCTTACATTTGATACCAACAGTACCCAACTATTTGACCTATTGACACAGAGAGAGTAATGCGTAAGAACTATTCTGTTCACAATATGTACTACTTTCTTTAATTTTCTTTCTTACCTGGCCCAAATTAGTGGTTTTATACCTTGACTGTAAATACTTAAATACAAACAATAGAAATATAGCAACTGTTAACATGTTTAATTTTCAATGAAACCTGAATTTTTTTTTTTACTTTTACTATAAAAATGCAAAATTAAAATAATGGGTCTATCAGAGAGAAACATAACAATTTGGACGTGAAATGCAAGGAAATCTGGGATATTTGTGTGATTTAAGTGTTGTGTTCCCAGAAATTCAATTGACTATGAGAAGTGTATGTTATTATAATTTACTTGATGACTGATTCCTTTTATTTTAAAAATGCAAAATTTGATTTCTAGAATTACTTTCGGCAAACATGTCCTGGTAGTATAGTGCCCAGTATCGAAAAAAAACGCCTTTTCTCGTGCCGTTAATCGTTTTGTAGCTTACACTATCATATTATTAACTAGAACAATTGTCACGAAATTCATTTCTCTTTTTGCTTGTTATATGGTCGATTTGTATGTTTTGAATAGTAAAGTTAGTTTGAACATCGATGTATTGTTTTAGGAAATATTCTATTTGTTGGTTTTGTAACTTTTTTTTTTTTAATTGATAGTTTTGTTATTATTGTAATATACAAATCAAAACCTTCGGTCACGTTTCAGACCCTGAATACAGCACACATTCACAGTCCTTTTAAACTTTGCCCATCAAGCTCTAAACTAAGTATCAATGAAATAAAATGGGATAAGTGTCTTATGTCAGGGGTCTTCTAATAAATTACTTATTAATATGCGAGGAATTAGCATAAACAAAAGCTTAATCGCAGCTCTGGAAGGACGAAAAGATCATGTATATTTTAGTATATTGCATGATGCTTCAGACCTAGACCATCTTCGTACTGATGATTACAAAATACTGTTCTACCATTCTTGCTATAAATCTTACACTAGTAGACAGAACTGCAGTTATTTAAAAGCTGAATCAAGTTCTTGTTCTTCTGTAAAAGTGTTGCAAGTCATGTATAGAAGGTCGTCAAATGTCTGACTGGAAAAAGTTTCTCTGAGTCGATGAGAACCAGCAGGCCATTTCTTGCGATTTGATTGTTCAGCATCATTGACGATCAACAGTAACTATGATATATGAGGAAGTCACTTATCTACCTCGCAGCTCGCGATCTTGATGTTACGATGAATGATCTCAAGTCAAAACTCAAAATAGATCATTGTGACCTCACAAAATTGAGCGTAAAATTGGCTAAAATTGTCTGTCGGGTTGCTGTCTTTTAGAGATATTCCCCATTTTCATACTCATTTTTACAATTGAAAATTTCTTCCTTGTCAAACTTCCTCCTTGTGAATCTACTTTAAAACAATATGTAAAAAGAGCTTCATTCCAGAGATAAATTTGATGTCTTCCCATATAGCAAAACTACCCTTCGATCATTGTCCTCTTCAGTTCGGATGGGAAAAGAAGAATGATTTGTTCCTGTGTATCTCGAATGTCAGATGTCATTTGAGTTTCTGCAAGATTTTGTTTGCATTTGCTTCAAACAAAATCTATCATGTACTGATTTACGCCCATGCTAGGCAAATGACCTATGTCAAAATGTAAATACTCGTCTAGTTGCAGTTAGAAACTTTGATGACGACGAAGATGTAGATGTACAAGATCTCATTTTTCTGGTTGTACAGTATGAATCATTGTTAGCAATAGAATGAAAATTAAGCAGTCAATAATCTTTTCTAAACAATAAATATAACATCTACAGGTACTCAATTTTGAAATCGTGGGAAATATAGTAATAATCTGTCTAGTGGGGAAAGATATGTAAAACAAGAAAGAAAAAAAAACCTGCCATATGGTCCCTATGCTTGACGTGGTTAGTGGGTTTAAGCTACAGGAGTCCATAGAACGTAGGTAATACTAGATTCGATCATAATTGTCTATTTGCATTCGTCCTTTTTTTTCGTGTTTTTTTCCATGCTGTTGTCAGTTTGTCTTCATTTTATAAGTTTTAAATGTCCCTTTGGTTTCTCACGTCATCTTTGTTTGCAATTCTTTGTAAAATACATCTGTGCTTTACATAACCCCCTCCCTTATAATATGTTTTGGAATACTTGTATACATTATAGTCAATTGTTGCTCATTTAGTCATCTGTATATGTAAGATTGGACGTTTTACCTGTTTCTAATAGACGTTTTGTTTTCATAACTTTAACGCTCCTTTTTCTCTGTTTGCATTTTTTTTACTTCTGTAAAGCAAAGCTCTACAGAGAGTTTATATTCAACCAAGTTTGACGTTTATGTTACAAAAATTTCGAAACAAATCATGTATATATACTCTCTCACATCCAATAGCAGAAATTTGATGTTTATATAGAAATTGTCGAACACCTTACTATCATATTGTGTTCGACAAATTATTAAAGTTAAAATCTTGAAAACATCTTTAGATCTTACTTGTAATGAGTTGAATACAAAATATTCACATTTAATAATTAAAATAGCTGAAGATCATTGTATTTAACAGCTGTTTGAAAATCTCGAATTTGCACCCACCATGCAAAAAAGTCAATCTAAAGTCATTTATTGAGATGAAAATATAAAATAAGTTCAAAGTGTAGATACAAAAGATATTTTCAATAAATTAGTTGTTTTTATTTTGCTCCAAAGACATATTTTATAGGAGAAACAAACTATCTAATGTGACTGCATTTTTCTGGAATATTTGCTTTGACCTTGACCCTGATTTAAAATAATAACGTGACCACGGCAGACAACGACGACAACGGTATTTTGATGAGGTTTGTTCTCCTCTTGCCAATGATATAACATATAGCCGTGTGTTATTCCGTTAAGGAGGTTCGCGGGTATAAGATTTTTAGAAAAAAAGTTAACGTTTTTTTTTTCATTACAAATTTTATTAATTACCTTTAGTAGTTGCTACTTTATCATATGGTACAAAAATTATTCCAAAAAATCAATTCGTGTTGACCCTAGGTGACTTTTAAAATGTAGATAGCATTGAAAAAGCTCCAAATTATCTCCCTTTGGTGCAAAAATGCCATTTTTTGCATTAAAATTGAAATATCTTTTTCAAATCATCGGTGACCTATATTTTTTATTATTGTTTTCGAATAAGCTGTACATAAACTAAATAACTCTAAAATTTAAGCGATTTCTGTAATTTAGTTCTTTTTTTTATTTCGATACTACCGCTATTTCTCCTACAAGTTCAACAGAAAAAAAGGACATTAACACAAATGTATGCTTCTTTCGAAGGCAGATTGTGAGCGTAAATGAACCGTGACCCCATTTTTTTATTTCATTTTTCCATTTAGTATAAGATAAAGTTCATTTATAGAAAAATATAGCGAAATCCTATATTAAATAAAAAAAATCATTTAGACCCGCGAGCCCCCTTAAGGCAAATTGATCAAATGTGTTGATTAGGCACTCTACTATGGAACGTTTCGTAATTTCCACTCGTGCATATAACCAATAAGGAGTACAACTAAATAAAAGGAATGCAGTTATGATACGTTTTTATAGTCATAAAAATAAGTAAACAAAACAGATACATTATAATAACAAAATATTGTATTAACCAATCATGGTGCCAAAATTAAAGCTATACAATAAAATGAATTACAGAATAAAGCACAGTAATTGATTAGAATGATTAGAGTTATGAAAGTACCTGTAAAAAAGTAACACAATTTTAAACAATGTTATTGATAAAATATTTAGTCATTTTGAAGCAACTGTGACATACAGAAAACATATTTCTAAATCAATCGGTACACCTAGGACTAAGAGAGACATCTTTTGTTCAAATCTTTAGTTTTCTAGTTATCAAACTTTAATGATATGTCTAGGAGTTTTATTGGTTCTTATACAAGTGATCTAAATATTTTTGAAAATCAAATAAATCTGCTGATGGAATAATATAAAAAATGACATATCATCAGGTTTCTTTTTTTTTTAATTCATAATTTAAAGACAGATGTTGTGATCTGCTATCTTTAGAGGAGGACATTCAAAAAGAAAATGAAAAGCATCTTCGATGGCATGTTAATATAGCCCTTCGATTGTGCATCAGAGAACAATAAGTAATAGTTTAGTGTATATATGGATTGCAATGTTATCAACACTACCGTTTGCAAAAAAAAACCTGAAATAAACCATGATATTCGCTAAATCATTTTGTTTTCATCAACTCATTTTGTTCAAACTATTTCATTTACTATCTAAGTAAAAGAACAGCTATTGCATACGTTATTTCAAAAGTATGTTCAGATTAATTGAAAAGAAAATGTATAGCTCTAATTTATTTGAAAGTTGTACTGCACTCGAATAACTATACATTCACTAGTCTGAATTTTAGGAGTATAACGATAAATGCGGTTACTCAACACGTTTGTGTACATGATGTCTTATAGGAAAACAACGGAAAAATAGCAACTTGTAACATGTTTAATCTTCCATGATAACTAACAATGTGCATCTTATAGTAGAAAAGTGCAAAATATAAAGATTGAGAATTCGAAAAACAATATTTTAGACGTGACATGCCATGGACCTCTGCATATCACTTGCATACTTTACATTAATCATTTATACGTCTGAATTATTGGAGTATACAACTAAATTCGTTGAATCAACAAGATTATTTACATGACATCTTTTAAAACAATCCTAGCATGCCTCGAGTCATTGCTTTTTCTTTCTGAGTTGTTGTGTCCTGACAAAAATCCATTATTCCATTTCATCTATTTTATCGGTTTTCAAATACTTGAAATGCATATTCTTGACCGGACTCGTTATCTCGGACAGGATTTGTGCATCGCTAAATCCTCGAGGAAAGGATTTTCTACCGGTTAATACTCGCGGAAAGTACTGTATATCAGCAGATATTCTATCCAGTGAATGATCGCTTGGCGTAATATTCATGATATTGAAATCACTATCCACTTAAGTGTGTTGGTATAATTGCCCGACTTTTTATGGTTGAATAATTCACTCATCTTCATTGCAATGTTTATTAGAATTAAACATGTTAACGTGCCATTCTTTTCACATTCATACATGTTTTTGTTCTCAAATTAATTAAGTCAATTTCAATTTTTTGAAATGTCTTTCGTATAATTCAATGGATTTATAAACCCCGGTTTGCGGCGTTATAATCAGTGAGACCTACAAAAAAAAATATTAATACTATGTTATTGTCATTTCCGTAGTATTAGATAAACATTTATTATTTAGATTGAACACAAATTATTAAAAAGTACTGATGTTAGTTTTCTTAGACATGATATAATTTGACCAACAAACATTTACACGATTATCAATAAAGGTTTAATGGCAAAGTATACATGCACTTACAATATTGTAGGCAAATATGTTTGAGTTTATTTCAGAAAATAACTACCGTATATTTTTTCTATCAATGAACTATATGTTACCATTATCTAATCAACACTTTATGCGTACCTTTATATCTAAACTTTTAGTTTTGCTTGACAATATACACAATTTAGTCCTGGTATCTATGATGAGTTTATTTGCATAATATTCCACCACTGTAGTTCAACCTATAAAGTAAAACGTCTATTATAATTTGCGCACGGGTATGCCTCATATACGCCATACATATACCCAAATATCATATTGGACGATCTTTATTAAATGACTACAGACGTATGAGTTACAGCATTTGTCAACGTATTTTGATCCTTACATGATAAGACATAATATTCATTCAGAATAATGATTACTGCTAAATAGCGATACGTTGAGGTAAAAATTGAGAAATAAGTACATTAGTTTGTTTATAGATGTTTTAAATTCAGCATTTGACCGTATTTCATATTGATTGCAAATCTTGTCAATAAATAGTACAAATGTAGTTGCATTATCGTTTGAGTGTTCTTATAATTTGATGGCACTCTGTGAAATTAACATGAAGTTCATGAAACAAAAACAAATACGAATTTCAACACTTATCACTTTAACATTTTCTTAGATTTAACGAGTTTGCAAAAGTCCTCATTTTGAAACAACTAGAAACAAAGCATGGAGATTGAACACAAGAAACTTATAGCATTCAAAAATAGTCAACACACGACAAAGCAAATAATGTTACAAGTCTTGACAATTTCAATTTCCTTTTTATTTTAACCAAACCTATCAAACATCTCTCAAACAGTTGTTACACTTACATGCCAAGCTGGCATATTCAATGTCGTCTTTATTATCATGAAAATTACTGTATTAGACAAAACAGAAAATGTCACAGCAACAATGATTGGTTACATCAAACTGCTTTAACATAATTTCAAAAATGCTCATTTGTTATGTTGTACTGTTATTCCACTGTCCCATATTAGGGGGATGGTTGGAATCCCGCGAACATGTTTATCCCCGCCACATTATTTATGTATGTGCCTGTCCCATGTCAGAAGCCTGTAATTCAGTGGTTGTGTTACATATTTGTTTTTCCTTCATTTTTTTCATATAAATAAGGCCGTTAGTTTTCTCGTTTGAACTGTTTTACATTGCTATATCGGGGCCTTTTATAGCTGACTATGCGGTATGGGCTTTGATCATTGTTGAAGACCGTACAGGGATCTATAATTGTTAATGTCTGTGTCATTTTGGTCTCTTGTTTACAGTTGTCTTACTGACAATCATACCACATCTTCTTTTCTATAATCATTAATATTGTTCAACTGTGATTCAGAAAAATCTTATCGCAGGTAGATAAACAAAAACCATGCATTCAATGTTGACCAATCTAATAAAATGATATATATTTATGATTAATGAAAATGGTTTTACTTCCACTGTTCCGGATTCGGGGAAGGTACATTTCTTACTCTTCAACGTTCTACATGTGCTGGTTCCAGGTCTGTCTGACACCTGCCATGCATTGTTTTGTTGTATGATACTGTGTATAATAGTTTGTTTTCGTTTGATATTTTGTATGATAATCACGCCGTTAAGTTTTAGTTTGATATGTTTTACATTTGTCATTTCGGGATTTTTATAGCTTTCTATACAGTATTGGTTTTACACATGATCGAAAGCCATAAGGTGAACAAATTTTGTTAAACTTGTAAGTCATTTGGTCTATTGTTGAAAGAGTTGTGTCATTGGCAACCATTCGACATTTTATTTGTATATGGCAAATAACTGACAATACCGAATAAATTACCTCTCTTTCTTTTAATTCATGTCGTCGTCTTACAATATAATCTAAGTTGCTGTAATAGAAATGTAATGCCATACATCAACGCACAATAATATTTTTTGGCTTTTAAGTAGCTTTAGATGCGAGAACTCTCTAATCGTTCTGTTCACGTGATACGATTTTCCATTCGAATTACCAAACAAAATCCGATTTAAGTGTTCATTTGATGCGATTTTTGTCGAAACAACATTATAGGTAACATATTTGATTGGCTACAAATCAGGCTGAATTCAAAGAATATCAGTCTAAAATGTTCGTATGGCATGACTTGAATGCCACGAGTTATTTAGTTAGGCGTTTCTTTGAAGTATAATTGTGTTGTCCAGTCTTTGTTTATACGTGTTTTAATATTTCTCTTGGAAACACATGCCATGATACCATATATTCATAATTTAGAGCAGATTTCATTTGCCATAATTTTTGTGTTTTCTGATATTTCTTCCTTTTTTTAAAATATTAGTAAAACATTAAAGTTACTGTTAGAATAAAATTTGAAAAAAAAAAAAAAAGTTTTGGTAATATGTTGATATAAATAACACAAATACAGTATTACTAAAGACTACTATATGAAAATTGATACGGTACAGTAGTATATCAATTTGATATAAATCAAAAATTTAAGTAAAAATACATACCTCTTGTTTGTGTCGTACAATTTCATGAAAATCAATGTCAGTCGTACAAATTAAAGTTATTTGATTATTATAATTGTCATATCTTGATCCAAGAAATCATCAAAAAAAGATTTACGAGATTGAAAAAAAAACTAAGTTAATTTATTCAACAGCAACAAAAATCAATATGGATACTTTTTATCAGTAAACACAATACATAGATATAGAATACATACATATAGAATACATATATATAGAATACATGCATATAAAATACATACATATAGAATACATACATATAGGATACATACATATAGAATACATACATATAGAATATATCTGTAATTGTAACATATATAATAAAAGCATTACATTAACAACTTGCATGGAACGCAATGAAGCTAGTGTTAGGATGAAACTACACACGTACATTTGGTTAATCAGCATAACGAGATATGTATATACTAAGTAAAGAGCTGAATATAAAAGATATGAAGCAACTAGCAAATAAAAAACCACATATAGTCATATATAAGATGTCGATACACATATACAATTACATGCATTGATTTAATTATTGCAAGATAACTTGTATCAAATTCAAACTGAGCGCAAACGTATTTGTTCTTTCATATAGCTGTCTTGGTATTATGTGAAGTTCGATTGCATTCATAGATTTTATACCAATATATTTAAACATCACCAAAACCAATAAATCATTCGTGCTGTACTACACATATTAAGGTAATAACATACAGATAACAAAAACATATGTGGTGTTATTCGGTAAGGATATAGATACAAATCAAATATTCGCATTATGATCTAATCAGAATGTGCATTTAAAATCCATGTTATGTTGTATTTCATATACAAATAAACGTTTTTAGTTTTTTAAATCTGTTTTGTGTATTGATCCTTTTTCCGTGTTTGTTATAGTACTTCAACTGACATTGCTAGTATCCATGTTTAAATGTCGAGTAGCGCATGGGATAATTTTGCAAAATCTGCCACTCTTATATGTCTAAGCTTTGGTGTATTATTACTTAAGACGGTATTGTAGAGAAGTTAAATTAAGTCAATTTATGACGTAGGTTATTATTACAAATGATTATTAATGGTCATTAATATACCTTTTGAATTAAAAACAAATATACTGTCAATTCTGCTGGTATCGTTATGTAGAACAGTCGGCTTTGATCCCTGTGATTTGTTTACCATTAACAACTGATGTGCATAACCATAGTATATGTAACTACCAACGACACCGATAGCATAGTAGTATCTGTACACATGTGTTGAAAGTATTATTTTAACATCAGAGCCATCGTCTTTACATGATTTCATCTCGCCATCGTGATTAATCCAGTACAGTCTGTTCTCTTCAGTGTCTACAATGAGTTGAATCATGGAGTGGATACATCAGTATTCATTCGAACAACAATAATATATCAATGTACTTATGTTATTTAAAATCTGGTGTTTACGTCACGATTGATTCACCTCGATTATCGACGACACATACAATTCAATACAATAAGTTATAGATAATGCATATTAGAAGGTTTTTCTTGTCGTATAACACACCAAGGGAAGACAGGATTGATCAAATGAAAGACCGACCGTAGGGAAGTCTTTCTTTGAGCAATTCTGACACCCCGAGGTGTGTTCTACGACAAGAAAAACCTTAAATAAAATTGAGAAAGGAAATGGTGAATATGTCAAAGCGACAACCACCCGACCATAGAGCAAACAACAGCCGAAGGCAACCAATGGGTCTTCAATGTAGCGAGAATTCCCGCACCCGTAGGTGTCCTTCAGCTGGCCCCTAAAATATGCATAATAGTACAGTGATAATGGACGTCATACTAAACTCCGAATTATACACAAGAAACTAAAATTTAAAATCATACAAGACTAACAAAGGCCAGAGGCTCCTGACTTGGGACAGGCGCAAAATTGCGGCGGGGTTAAACATGTTTATGAGATCTCAACCCTCCCCCTATACCTCTAGCCAATGTAGAAAAGTAAAAGAATAACAATACAATACGCACATTAAAATTCAGTTCAAGAGAAGTCCGAGTCTGATGTCAAAAGATGTAACAAAAGAAAATAAATAAAATGACAATAATACATAAATAACAACAGACTACTAGCAGTTAACTGACATGCCAGCTCCAGACCTCAATTAAACTGATTGAAAGATTATGTCTTCATCATATGAATATCAGGTACAATCCCTCCCGTTAGGGGTTTAGTATCATACTATCATAAAATATATGAGAAGAACATAACCCGTGTCATGCCAACAACTGTTTATTTAAGAAATAAATGTGTTTAGTTCCGATGCAAAGACCCTATCAGTGAATCAATGTTAAAGCCAAAATATGCAATCTTCAATGACCTGACAACAGTATCGTAACTATATCCCCTTTTAATAAGTCTATTTAAAGGTTTTGTTAGTTTCTGAGGAGAATACTGACATTTTTGTGCTTTATAAAGAATATTTCCATAAAATTTTGGATGTGAAATACCTGAACGTATAAGATGTCTGCATGTTGAGTTATATTTACGAATTATTTCCTTATACCGGTGATAAAATTTAGTAAATGTTTTGACCAGTTTGTGATATCGAAAACCCTGGTGTAATAATTTTTCAGTAATACATAAATTTCTCTCGCTAAAATCTAATACATTGTTACATACACGAGCGAATCGTACAAGTTGAGATATATAAACACCATAAGATGGTGACAAGGGAACGTCACCATCTAAAAATGGATAATTAACAATAGGAAATGAAAAATCATCTCTTTTATCATAAATTTTTGTATTAAGCTTCCCGTTTATGATATAGATATCAAGATCGAGGAAAGGGCAGTGGTCATTGTTATCATTAGCTTTATTTAAAGTAAGTTCTACAGGATAAATTTCTTTAGTATACATACTGAAGTCGTCATTATTTAGAGCCAATATATCATCCAAATATCTAAAAGTATTGTTAAATTTTTGTATCAAATGTTGTTTTGATGGGTCTTTGCTAATTTTAGTCATAAATTGTAACTCAGAACAATACAAAAACAGGTCCGCAATAAGTGGTGCACAGTTAGTCCCCATTGGAATTCCAATAACTTGACGATATACGGAATCTCCAAAGCGAACAAAAATGTTATCAAGTAAAAATTCAAGTGCATAAATAGTATCAAAGCATGTCCAATTGACATAGTTCTTTTGTTTATTGCTACTAAAAAATGATCTAAAAGAGTTTGAACATATGTACTCGCATTCCGACTTTTTAAATGCCCAGTTAATTAGGGATGTGAATTTTTTCTTAATAAGAATATGAGGCAAGGTGGTATATAGGGTAGAAAAATCAAAGCTTTGAACAGATTCAAAATCACCAATATATGCATGCAATTTATCAAGTACTTCCAACGAGTTTTTGACACTCCAAAAGTAATTAATTCCACTATTTTCAAAGGCCTTATTTGAACAATTTATTATCAGGTTTTTTATTGTACCAAGTGTACTAGTAAGTAAAACAGACAATTTAGTAGTTGAACAATGGCTAGAAGATGAAATAAATCTATATTTGTAAGGTTTTTTGTGTGCAGCTTCGGAAGCCAGTACATAGTTGGGACTTTCATTGTGTTTGGTTCTGCTTGTAAATGCATTATCTGACTTATATACTGTCAAAAAAATATTTTTTTTTATAAAGATTTGCAAAATTTAGTATCCAATTTTACCGACAACACTAAGCGGCATATTCCTTTCTAATACGTCCAGGTTTTAATACGCCCTACGGCACATTTAGAATGTGAAATAAAAATCTAATTAATCTAGATATAAACCTTTTAAAAAATATTACACGATACAAATATTACTGCAACTGCATAAAGTAAGACACAAATGTATTGTTACCATCCGATAACGTATGTATGACAAATACAAGACACATTGTAAGTAATTTAGTGTACCACTTAGCTTATGGAAAAAGGGGAGGGTATGCTTTTTTCTATTTGTAATGGCATTTCTATGGCGGAAAAGTGGTTATTTTTTTAACAATTTTAATTGAATCGAAGGTTAAATTCGGAAAGATTGTCTTTAGAATAGCAATACATTTTATTAACAGATAATCAGGATATAATTATATACCCTCCGCACCCGACCCTTTTCTGAGTTACGTTAATATTATTCAATAGAATATAAGATTATCTTATTAGTTGATCATTTGATAGAGTAAAGGGTATACATAAATTTGAAAAAGTTAAGAACTAACACAAAGACGAATATAAATACATGTAGGTCACAGTACGATTTCCTATTCAGCGTTTATCGTCCTGAACATGCATGAAATATTTGCCACTGGACGTGAAGCAAGCAACTAAAAATCAACCAACCTATTCAGTGTGACTCAATAAGATTTTCAAAATCTAACACACGAATATGTTAAATCTGGCTTTTTATTTATGAAAGTCTATATTAAAAAATCATCTCACATATATGATAATGTTTCTTTATTGTAGATATAAACTAACAAAACTTCACGTTATTTGTTTCTAAAATTAAAATGCGAGCAATGAAGGTTTCTTTTAAATCTATCATCGATCGAGCTTTAAAATATAAATTTCTAAATCGGCAACAAAAAACTATCAGACGAATAAAATTTTGAAGTAAATTATAGATTGCAATTTTATCAAGGAAAATAATGACCTCACACAGGTCATTATTTTATGCCTTTGAGCATATTTCATTGAAACATGGTATCGTCGGGTTGATTCTGAAAAAGAATGACCTGTCGTTCTGAAAGAAAATAACTCCATATAGGTATATAAATGTTTATAAATTGTATCACGTTTTGTTCCTTCAACGTGTAGGTAAAAACAAATTGATCAGTATTTCGAATGTTTTGAACACTAATCCGTGAACAACAAATGTCAAAACAATGACAAATTGTCATATTTTAAGTAAGTTTACTACAAAGCTATCTAGTAACAGCATACCTATATTCATGCAATGAACATATATAGATGTGAAGTTAACGATCGTTCGCCTTTCGGAGAGATCAAATCTAGACTTCAATATTTCTGTATTCCGTTCAACTATATACATCCACCTGTATGACAAATCAAAACTTGACATTTTAAGGAAATTAAAGTTTCAGGTTCAATTTGTGTTTAAATATGTTCGTGATGTTTTAGTAATAAACATTAATGAGAGAGGCAGACAATGCTACATATAAGGATTATGATAAATAAAACATGTGTTACATAAGATAACGTTGTATAGTACTATAAACCGATAGGTAAATATAGATTGTGCATATTGAGTCGACTTGAAAAAAGGATTTGTATATAACAACACAAACTTAAAAACGAGTATACTGGAAGGAACTTACAAATTGCAATCGAACACTTTCTTTAACTCAAAGATCGATTTTCAATGCTTCATTTTAAAAAAAGTGACACTTTCCTATAAAGATACATTCAATTTAACAAACTACTCGCACAGAACGAGTTTGCTAGTGTTAACATCCCGAACAACAAAACAGCCCAACCTAGCCTAAGTTAGCATGTATAAGTCATCATGACTGTTTTTTCTTTATAAATCAGTCGACCCTTTATTAAAAAGAATATGTATACTGTGTATATATATATATATTAATGATGTCAGAATTTTAATAACGTATAACACATTCATGGATAAGAAGATATGGGATGAACATAATTTTTTAAATTATATATAAAGTACGCCCTTTTAACAAAGAGTATTTATAATGGGATCCTATATAATGAATCTGCAAGACTTATGTTGATATATAAATATCAATGCATTTGATTTAAGAAAATAAAATCGTAATGATAATATTTTCATTGAATTTCTTCTTTCATATTCAGGATATTGAACGGCATGTATCACAAACTAAGATGTGCATGCAATACTACTAATAACAGAGAAACTTGTAATGATTTAACATCTCTAGTGCAATCAAGATATTTTTGAATTATAATTAAGGTAATACGGCAACCCCCCCTCCCTACACCCCTACCCTATATCCCCTCCGGTTGGATAGGCGAACGCGCGTCTGTCAGTCAGGGGCGTTACTTAAACAAGTTATTTTTTTTAATTACTTATGTAAGTAATTTTTTATTTTAAATACAATAAAATTACTTAATAGAGTTATTTTAATTTTCAATAGAAACATAGACTAAATGTAGTTTTCATGATTTTAAACTACATTTTATATCATAAAATAAAGAATTTATCAAATTTGAGAGGAGTATAGAGATGAAGGGTTACTTTGAAAATAATAACAAAAATATTACTTGAATAAGCTATTTTAAACATTTTTGAAAAAAAATAGCAATTACACTTATCTAAGGCACATATGTAATTGATTTAGGTTACAAATTATAAATAACTTCAGGTCTTAATTAATTCACAAGTATCTATCTATTTATATCAGTCTACCTTCAAGATTTTAGAGGAAAATGATAATTTAATAGTCCCAAGAGACCAATCTTTGACCCAGAAGCGTCGGTATGAAAGATAAGTGCGTCGGAAAGTTAATTAGTGTTTCTGAAGAATTTGTTTTTATATACCAAGGGAAAAATAACCAGATAACTGTGAAAATTATTTAAAGCTAGTAAAATCTGTATTCTTGGACACCTATAAAAATAATATTCAGAAAAATAACTTATATAAGTTATATTCAAATAAGCCTCGTTTTCAACATTACTTGTATAGGTAATTTTAATTGTTACTTGTTTAAGTAATGCCCCTGACTGTCTGTAGTACATGATTTCCATATCCTGGATTCACAGTGACTGTTGACCTTGGTTTTGACAAAAAAAAACGTGACATGCGAGCTTAATTTAAAAAAAACAGGTTTCTCAAATAACAACTTTACTTTAGAAAAATGGCCAAATGTCGGACAGTAGAAAGCAAAAGCAATGACCTTGTTAAAAGCACACCTTGGTTTTTGGCGAAGACAGGTATGATCTAAGATATTAAACTAATTGGGAAATCAATGTTGTTATTGCATTATATTAACAACAAACACACCATTATGGAAGTATTTGTTTGAGACAGATCGTACTGCTTGTCAGATATTCAAGTTATAAAATAGTCTTCAATTTAAAACATATGATTTTAAGGCAAATGTCCATGACATGTCGTGATACCCGATAGGATATGTCAGTGCATCCGAATATTTGACCTAGTTTTATGTGTACTCTATGTGTCAATTCATTGTCTCAAATAAATACATATATTTTATGCAAACTCTAAGCAAAACGATATTTTATCAGAAAGTAAAGTTGTAAAGGTTGAGTATATCAATTGGAATACAAAACTATAGAAAACTGATTTGAAAAAAATCAATTACAGCATTACCTGTTAAAGTGAAAAAAGCAAAACCGTATAAATGAAGGAAATGAAAATAAAAAAATAAATAAAAGGAAACCAAATCACACTGGAATATTTTACACGTTGATGACAACAAGGTTAACAAAACTAAAAACTAAACCAGTCTTACAAAACCACATGTACTATGTATCACATCTTAACTGTAATCAATACTGCTACTGAAGTTGTGCTTTGGAAATAATGTTTCTTCAAATACTATAGAGGCTATAATTATTGAAAAAGACTGATACTAATGTCTTAGAGTTGTTTATAAATTATCAGTGACAGTTGAGACGGTTAATTATCATGTTAAGCAGATGCTAATAATGATCCATTGTATTTAATCATTCAATTTAAGTTTTGGTTGATTACTCGTTCATTCGATAAAGGATAGAAATCATGTAAAGCCTAATGGTGATGACATATAGCCAACCAGTTTTATTAAAATTTCTATCATAACATTAACAGTAACTTGAATCCTCTCAAAAAATAAAGCCAATCAAAACTAATTATAGAGTGCAGTAAACAACTTATTTCTCCGAAGGCGACAATGGTAGCCTTTCTGGCATTTAAATGCATTTATAGCAACACATGAATGATAAAACGTGTGTATTGTTCTGTTCACAAAATAAATCCGTAATCGCTCAATTTCTTAAAAAAATTAATAAAACTGTATACCTATTTGTAAAATCAAGTCGTATTACCACAGGATAGATAAAAGTTGATAGCACAGTTACATTGCTTCCATCTAGATTGCATCTTGAGAGTTGGTCTCCTTTAAAATCAATCCAGTAGATATGATTATTGCCTGAATCAACAGCTATTCCTGTTGGACCTGACAATGACTGGAGAACTGTCTGTAATGTTGTATTGTTTGAGGGATAAGCAAATCTATAAACATTATAAAAAGTAATTGACATTAAAATTTGTTTAACCCGGCCACGTTTCGCACCTGTCCAAACACAAGAGCCTTTGGACTTTGTTATTCTTGTATGTTTTTTTTTATTTTTTATTTCATTTTTTTTTGTTAAGTGTAACGTTAATTTTTAATAAACGTGTACGCATTTTTTTTATGAGTTCAAGCCTGCTTCTGTATGTACGATTTTCTCTCTGTTTTGAAGGCCCATTAATGGCTTTCGGCTGTTCTCTGCTTTTTAGTTTGGTTGTTGACTCTTTGACATAATCCACATTGCAATTCTTAAGTTTATTCTTAACTATGCCGTTTTTACTGATCTTGTTTGATTTACCAAACGTCTCCGCTGACTAATTCTTAAAACACTTACAATAAATTGAATCTGTTATGTAATGATAGTGACATAATGTATAATACAATGACGAATTGATGTTGACGGTATTAGTTTAGACAGGTAACAGGCAATTTTGCTTCAAATGTTTAGACATATATATCGAACACATCAATTAACGCTGCATCAAAACCGAAAAATATCCAGTACTTGCTGAACACATACATCATAATCTTGTCGAGACTAATTATCGTAGTTTTGTCTTTTTTACTCAAAATCAACTTCTGTAATCTTTATTTGTAAACTTAATTAAAACTATTTATACAAGTTGTCATATTTCAGGATAACGTTTTAAACGTTATAATGTTTCCAGAAAATGTTATATTATGATCTGCACAGACTCCATACTAATAAGACTGTAAATTTCACATATGTTGAGTAAAGGACACAGTAATAGTATGAAGTAGTTGTAACAAATTCCTGGGATCAATTTAAATGTTTATTAAATCATGAATCACAGTAGCGAGTAATTTTAACTAAAATAAGCGGTATGCTTTAATTTTGTATATTATTATAGTTATTAGATTTATATAAATGAATGGGAAACATCATATTAAATAAGAAATATACTTAAATCAGATGATAAAAAGGGTTTGTATTTTCAATTATTAAAGAAGCTAGGGGTAGTGGAAGTAGAGGTATTTATGGTGGCGGTAGTAGTAGTATACGTAGTAGCAGTTATAGCAGTAGTAGTAGAAGAAGTAGTAGAATTAGTAGTAGTAGTAGTAGTAGTAGTAGTAGTAGTAGTAGTAGTAGTAGTAGTAGTAGTAGTCGTAGTAGTAGTAGTAGTAGTAGTAGTAGAAGTAGTAGTAGTAGTAGTTGTGGTAGTAGTAGTAGTAGTAGTAGTAGTAGTAGTAGTAGTAGTAGTAGTAGTAGTAGTAGTTATAGCATTTTATGACTTATATACTATCGCAGGTACATTTTTGAAAATATAGTTGATACAATCATATAAATTGTTAAAAGATGCTTATCTATCTTTACTTGTTGAACACACATTACGAAAATATAAATGAAAGAACTTTTAGATAAAATTTATGAGACAAAAAACAAGTAAGACTAAACAGTTAACACCCTTTTAAAAAATTAACATAACACACTGTAGTAAAATGTACTGAAACTACAAATTAACAAAATATAACTCAAGATCCAACCAGTAAAACACTCCATATCTGGATTAAAAAAAGAATAACTGAACACACATTTTTGTTGAAAACGTTATAATGAATTAAGAGGGGAAAAATCACATTATGGATAACAACATACATGTTCATCCAAGTTTAAATTAAAAACAACGTTCAACATATAATTGCGTTGGATAAAGACCGCAATATGTATACGTTTTCATGCAAAACAAATTAATTGGTAGAGGGGTTTAAATACAGCACAAACAACATTTTCCAAAAGACCAAGAAAGTGAAAGAATATAATTCAACAAAACGCTTTTGAACAGACGGTGTTCTTAAACCCTGCTGACTGCCATTGGCAAATAAACTGATCACCAAATGTAACAAAATGGATCAATGGTTATAAATCATAATAATCTTGGCTCAACATCATGTACTTGTAACTGTAATTCGTGTAGTTGCAAATAAGCATATTATAGGGAAATCCTTTTACGACATTGTACTGATAAATTATCAGGATACCGTAGCTTAAATTCTAGAATGCTCAACGTTGCATCGTACAGCTTTAGGTCAACAAACTATATTGGAGACATATCGTAATATAATAGTTATATCATGTATATGGCATCGTACTATCTTACATGTTGCTTCACAATTCCTCTGTGCATTTTGTAGTTTTAAGTAAGCATGTTTTATGATAACCCTTTCGTTTCATTAAAGTGTTGAAGCATCATTTTATCTTTACTTTGCATCATGCACTTTTTGTAATATGTGCATTACTAAGAATGGGGAATAATTTTGAAACGTTGGAGAGTATATATATATAATAATATTAACTGAGTACAGACTTTAACATCTTGAACGATACATGTAATATATATCGATCTGCTAGTGGCATTTAAAAGTACTTGATGTTATCCAACAACACATTAGAACTAGCAACATCATACATGTTTAATGTGAATTCGGTAAATATTACATGTTTATGTTTGGATGTTCTATGTGTAAAATAGGGTGTCTGTATATATAAAGGCAACAGTAGTATACCTTCGTTCGAAGGTCATAAATCGACTTAGAGAAAACAAATATTGTTACAACCTAAAACCAAGGTAAACACATTAATCATAAGACGAAAACAATGAAACAACAGACACACTGAAGTGCAACAAAAACAAACGATTATTCTGAAAATGTTGACTGGTCATACTTTAAAAATATACTTTTCTTGACATAAGACATATTGTTCATTTCATGTTGTGGTAAATGAGAACATTGATGCTTATAAATATCACTAGAAATTCCAATTACTTTTAATAAAACTGATGTTTTTTCTTTAAACTTGATTTTACCACCTTCAATCTTTGTTTCTCTTACTATTGACGTCATCAGAATAAACGTTTACCTACCGAACGATGTCATGATAATTGTATCTTGGAAAATACATGTATCTGTTTTGGTAATCATAGTCTATGGCATACACATGATAACTTCCATGATCTAACAGTACATTCACACTGCTTGTATCAAAATCAAATTCCATAATTCGATAGTTAATTGAATACAACAGCTTAACTTGATAAGCTGAAACAAAAGCAATACGATTAGTAACATAATTATTTCATAAAATCCTATATTACAACAAATCAAATAGAATAAAACCATGACTTTAGTCTATATTTTATCAGTTTAATGAACTGCACGCACTAAGATAAATATCGATGGCATACTTACTGCTCACCTGCATTGACTCTCCTTCTGGTATATTTCACCCCCCCACCCCCCCCCCCCCCACCCCCGTTTTAGAAATAACATGTAATGATAATAGACAATACATTTTTTTTCAAACAGTCCTATAATCATATATTGTCCGTTTAGATACATCTCTTGCATATAAAACAAAGGAAAAAAGACACACACACTGCAGTTACACAAGATAACACAGTAGCAGTATAGCTAACAAATGTACTCAACTTTTGAATTTCAAATCTATCAGAATGTTATCTGTAATACAAAAATGTATTTAACGTGTAGACATTGATACCTTTTTAAATGTGCGATACACGTTAATTTTGTTTTTAAAGAGGTTGTCAAAACGCATTCCAACACTAAAGATCTTGAGTACTTGACCGGTGTACCACATTGTCAGGGTCGTGATTTTTGTTGATGAAAAACACAATTGCATGATTTAGTGTTTATAAAATAACAAAACTGTTTTTTTTTTAATCTTGATATTACCATTCACATATGCTATAAAGGTGAAATGGCAAATTTAACATGTTTTAACAGCACAACATCATTTTAGTTAGTCGAGTTCGTTTATGAATGGAACTAAACACAATATCAACGCAGCCAAAATGAACGAAACACAGAAACGGACTGAATGAAAATCGTTACAAAAACGAAAAAAAAAAAATCGGGACTTTGAGTGGTTCAGCAGCCGTATGTCATGTATGTTTGTGTTAAGTTTAAAAACAAATATATACCACAGTATAACATATACATAAACCATATAAAACAAATACTAATGACGCAGTATTGTGTCGTCATTGTGACTTATCTACTTTAAAAAAACATATATAGCAAGGGTTGATTGTATTTTTCGCGTTGAAATTCCTTTGTCATTATCTTCGTTGCGATATGTAGATATAAACATTTTGTTCGTAAATTTAACCATTCTATTACCTTTAAAATGATTATTTAAGTCACTATCCACCCTCATTACCTTGTTGTTTAAACTTTATCCTTCTATTAACTTTAAAATGATAAAAAGTCACTATTCACCCTCATTACCTACACGTTTTATAATGATTTAATAGAAATGGTGTCCCATAAATACAAAACAATCACTTTTATGAGGCATACATACGATTTCAAAAGGGTTGCTAGACGTGATCAAAAACTGTTTTTTCTTAGATCAGTTCTAAATTAACTCTATGATGTCGTTATATAATTGTATGTTATTTATTTATCCTGCCTATGAACAACAAATGGCTGAACCATGGCAAGACCACACTCCTATTTTTTGGAACATTATCATTCTGCATTTACATTAGCATAAATTGGTGTAAAATATAATTATGCATCTATACGGTCGAACTTCCTCGAGATGCATACACATATTGCTATCTAAAGCATACACATACTAACCAGTACACATATTTATAATTAATGTTAACATTAACAATTATTATTCTTTTAACATGAAATAAGGTAATTAAATATGATTGCCAAAGAATTGATTTCCATAAATTGGGTTGTTTTGGTTTTAGTTTTATTTTGGTTTCTTTTGGTTCGTTCAATGGAAGTGCCAACATTAAACATACGCAAATAAATACCTGTATAATTTGACAACACTATATAGTTTTGAGCTCATAAGAATAGCTCGTATAATGACCAGTTCTTACATTACATTTATTCAAATTTGTTTATTGTCGTTTATTATTTGTTGATATCTTGTAGAAATGTCGTTCTTTTTTTATATTGTTTTAACACCAAAGTTGAAAGTATGAACCTTTGCATTTTTGCCTGTATATTTAATTATTTATTTTATGGAATTTAAGGTCTATTTCCGTATTTGTCTTTAATTTTTCTATCCGTTTCAAAACTTCCGGTAGATAATTTAACAAAAACTGCAAATTTGAAATACACATTTTTTAATACTTTTGGTAAGAAGTAATTGGTTTTCAATCTGGTCTTCGATTTAAAAACTTCCGGGCCACTTCACTGATATGAAAAAAATACACCGAACACCATCTCCTCCTGGAAATAGAAGTAAATTCTTATCTGTTCTCTGTGTGAATAATGAACCGTTAAAAAATGTCTCTTAGACCTATAAATTATAACTATAAATTTGTCCTGGTACTACTTCAGAGTAATCCCTGCACATAAGTGTGAGATTAATAAACAAACACTTATAAAATGAAACTCTTGCCAATACATTTTATCATACAATAAATGTTTAAGTGCTAGTTCCACTCTGGGTAAATACAATATACATGTAACACTGAAATAAGAGATGCATGTACATGTACAGTTAAGATGGGGTCAGCAATTTTAATTCAATTGTATATATAGATGGTTTTTAGAACTATCGTATAACTTTGGCAGCAATATATGGACCGAATAATGATGAACCAGCCTTTTTGACAACATAAAAAACAAAATATCCCACTTTGGCAACTCGTCAATTGTAGTGGTGGGTGATTGGAATGTTGTTCAAGAGTATAAGATGGACACATTATATTATAGAAATGAAAATAACCCCAAGTCAAAAGCTAAGATACATGAGATTGTGCATGACCTTGATTTATTAGATATATGGCGCCTGCAACACCCTTCTGAAAAGAGGTACTCATGGCGGGGTCCAAATCGCAAACAAAGTCGTTTGGACTACTTCATGATTACCTCTGATATAGAAGCATTTGTAATTTCATCAGATATAGGAATAAGTTATAGATCGGATTATTCTCCAGTACTTATTAATTTAAAATTTTCAAGCCAGATTTGAGGAAAGGGTACATGGAAATTTAATAATAGACTTTTGAAAGAAACTGAGTTTATGGAAAAAGTTAAAGGGGATATCAAAACTGTCATTGAAGAATATGAGTCTGATCCATCTATTGATATTAAGACAGAGGATAAACAGTTTAATATAAGCTATCAGCTTTTATGGGATATGATTGAGATGAAAGTTCGTAGATCTGCAATCTCATTTTCGTCTTTCCGGACGAAGGAACACAATAATAAAGAAAAAGATTTATTATACTAGATATCATTATTAGATAAAAAAAAAACAAACTCATAGAGTACACCAAGAAAGGGAAGGCTTAGAACTAGAATTAAAAGTAATAAGAGAAAAAAATGTTAAAGGGATAATTACAAGAGCAAAGGCAAGATGGCAAGTAGAGGGGGAAAAGGGAAGTAACTATTTTTGTAATTTGGAAAAAAAAACATTATACAGAAAAAAATATTCCCAAACTTATTCTGGAGAATGAATCTGAGATAATGGATCCATGTATTATTAGACAATGTTAGAAATGAACAAAAACAATTTTATAAAAAATTGTATACTAGTTCTAACCCATTGTTACTTGAAACTCACAGGAGCACATTTCTTCAGCATGACAATCCTTTTATTACAAAACCTATTGAGGAAGAGGTGGAATCATGTGAAGGACCTTTATCAGTACAGGAATGTCTGTCTTCTCTTAAACATATGAAAAAAACTCTAAATCACCTGGTATAAATTGATTCACTGTGGAGTTTTATAAAAAAAATGGAATGATATTAAAAAGTCAAATCACAAAAATACTGAACTCAGAGGAAAATCAATTAGGAAAGCCCATAATCACATGGCAAAATCAAATAACAAAACGCATCAAAAACGAATGGACCACTAGTAAGATGTTTAAATGAGTCTTTAGAGTATGGAAAGTTCTCTATCACTCAAAGGCAGGGACTCATTACCTGTATACCAAAGGAGGGTAAGTCAAAGTTTTATCTTAAGAACTGGCGATCTATCACTCTGCTGTGTGTAGACTATAAGATAGCTACAGCCAGTCTAGCAAATAGATTTAAAAAGGTCTTGGTAAACATAATTAGTCAAACATAAAAATGTTTTCTTAAAGGTTGGTATATTGGCGAATGCACTAGATTTATTTATGACTTGATGGATAGGTGGAAGAAGACGAAATTCCTAGACTTTCACTTTTAGTCGATTTCGAAAAAGCTTTCGACACAGTCGAATGGTCTTTTATATATGAGGCTTTGCAGATTTATGGCTTTGACCATACATTTATAAATTGGATTAAGGCTTGCTACTATGATGCTTCTAGTGCAGTGTTAAATAATGGTTATATTTCAGAATTTTTTTCATTAAAAAGGGGAGTCCGTCAAGGGGATCCTCTGTCTCCTTACCTATTTATTTTAGTGCTAGAATTACTAAGTGCAGCTATTAAAAATGACCCTGATGTTGCGGGTATAACAATTAATGACTCTGAATTTTTGTTGAGTCAATACGCTGATGATTCTTCCGTAGTCCTGGATGGTGACCAAAAATCCCAAAATCAGTGCTTATACTTGTTTGATAAATTTTCAGAATCTGCTGGACTTAGGTATAATGTTGATAAAACCGAAGCCGTATGGATTGGGTCAACAAAGGGTAGTATGGAAAAACTTTTGCCAGAAAAAAATCTTGTATGGAACCATTCTGGGAGGTTTAAACTACTAGGTATATGGTTTGAGCTTGCTAAAATGGATAAAACTCTATGTAATTTTACAGCCAAGATAAACAGTATCAAGTCATTACTCAATACTTGGGCTTATAGAGAACTAACATATATTGGGAGGGTTGTAGTTATGAAGACTTCAGCACTTCCAATTTTGGTTCCAGTTCTGACTGTCCTTCCTAACCCCCCAGAAGGGGTTTTGAAGGAGATTCAGAATATATTTTTTTAACTTCTTATGGAAAGGAAAACCTGATAAAGTGAAAAGGGCAGTGATAATGTCCGAACACTATGATGGTGGTCTTAAGATGCCTAATATTTATTATGTTTGCTATAGTGTAAAAATGTCTTGGCTGTATAAGTTATTAGATCCCCAAAATTACTTTCCTTGGAAAGTCTCGCTACTTAGTTATATAAAGAAATTTGGGGGGACAAGATTTTAAACTTAAGTCAAGAAGGTTTACTTTATTTAGCATTCAAAGTTAATCCATTTTTGCATGATATCCTGGTAAATTTTTCCAAGTTAAAAAATAAGCTTCAAGCTAAAAACAATACTGAAATTTTGACCCAGTCCATATGGCTGAATCCGAATATCAAAATGGATGGCAAGATGATTTTGAGGTTCAAATATGTTGAAAATAGTATATTCTTCATTAATGATCTGATGTCAGATAATAATACAATATTCTCATATGATGAATTTAAAAAAAAGTATGATATCAATACTAATTTTGTAGAATTTTATAGTATTTTAAGTGCGTTTCAAAAGAGATGGAAAAGTATAATAGAAGGTAGTTCAAAACTGAAAATTATTGAAAATAAATTAATAGATAAAGTTAAAAAAGAACCAAAATCTTGTAAATTTTTCTATACATTATTTTTGGAGGATAATAAACGTGTTACCTTTATCTTCCCGTGAAAAATGGGAAAGAGATTTACATATGCAGATTGAGGATTGGAATGCTATTTATTCCATGCCCTTCATTATAACCAGAAACTCTTTTTTGCAAAACTTTCAATTTAAGATTGTTCATAGGATTCTACCATGTAATTCATTTTTATTAAAATGTAAATTAAAAGAAACTGAACTTTGTACTTTTTGTTCAGAAATTAAAGAAAATATTTTTCACATTTTTTGGGAATGTAATGTATCACAAAATTTCTGGCTATCCGTTATAGATTGGATTAAAAAATATGGCATTCTCCTGCCTTTCATTGCAATAGAAGTCATGTTAGGTGTGTCTGAGGATTTTGTTAACAGTAAAACAGTTAACAATATTTTGTTGTTATTCAAATATTATATATACAAATGTAGATGTAAGAACATATCTCCACAAAATGTGATGGGGTAGAATATTTAAAATATTGGATATATATAGAAAAATACTCTGTATGTTTCTTAGCCCCTGTACAAAAAGTAAAAATGGATCAAATCGAATCAAATCAAATCAAATATATTTTATTGTCAATTAAAGACGCCCATTACAGGCAGAATAATCACAAGTTAAATTTTGTACAATGATTACAAAATGATTACAATTATTCGAATACAATTAAATCAATGATTACAACTAAAAGACAAGAAAGACACAGTAATGTGTATTCATAAAATGTATCATGTTTCAACTTGACAAATACAGTGATCCTAAAAAAAATGAATATAGGAAACTAAATTTAAATATTCTGGTTTTTCACCTGGTGCTTTCATGATCCTACAATTAAAATGAGAAGCTTTATAAATATCTAAATTTCTAAATTATGCCTCTGTCTTTTTACAGTAAAATATATAAACTCACTAAGTTTCTAATAGTTGTTTTCGAACAACATTTAAATTATTAATTAAATTGCTTACTTGATTAAACATGTGACTATCTTCATTGGACGTTAGCCAAATAAATTATGATTGATGGTCTAAATTATGAAAGTTTTCGTAACTTTTAACTATGTTGGAAATAATGGAAAATCTCTCACTTTCCAAATATGAACATTTAAGTAAAAAATGGAGTTCATCTTCCACTTTTTTTTTACAAAGATTACAAATTATATCCATTGCCTGAAGTCCCCTGTATCTGCCTCTCTCTATTTCTAAATCATGATTACTAATTCTGAATTTTGTCATCTGAATTCTCAGATTCCTATTACCTATAGCAAAATAAGGTTCAAAATATATATTTCTCTTAAAAAGTCTGTATGTTCTAAGTTTATTTCCAAATGACATATTTTTTCTGTCATCGTTTAAAGATGAACACCACAACTTATTATACTTTAATTTAAGTTTGTTTAAAATAAATCTTTTCAAGTTTGATTTCATATTAAAAACTTGTGATAAATCTATGTCTAAGTATGTTGCTGATGAATTTATAGAATTAAACCAACTTTTCTTACTATGGTTTGAAAAGGATTTTGATACAAGGAGAGCTTCAGACAATAATTGATCCTCTGTACTTGTTAAACGTGATAAGTACGAAAACATATTAACTATAACTTCAATAAATAAAGGATATCTCCCAAGTTCACCTATCACTGCCATATGTGTGCTTCTCTTTCCTACTCCCAGTGAAAATTTACAGATTTTAGAATGAATTGATTCAGTTTGCAGTTCTTTACATAATTTTTCAAAATAACAATCTCCTTTTTCAGTTATCTTTTTTGAATCTAAAGCACCCCAAATTTCACTTCCATAAGGATCAGAAATGGCATTTGTTAGCTTTTATTTAATTTATTTGATTAATTAACAAAATCTTGTTGTAATATTTATATATATATATATCTTATTATATCCATATGACTTAATTGATTTATCAAGTATTACTTTATTTTTAAAATGTGTATCAAATACTGTAATATGTAATTTCACATGTTTCATCATCAAAAATAAAATAATTACAAAAAACAACACTATATAGTTTTTACTTTATAGTCGATTATCGAACTTGTACAGAAAACACAACACAAATTGAAATAAATATCAACTACATGGTCACTTTTATAAATTTCCAGTTAACGAAAGTAAGATTTTTTTCAAAATAATAGGATTTTCTTATCCCAGGCATAGATTACCTTAGCTGAACTAGCACAACTATTTGAAATGTTGGGTCCTAAATGCTCTTCATATTTGTAATTGATTGCTTTTATATCATTTGGATCTGAGCGTCATTGATGCGTCTTATGTAAACGAAACGCGCGGCTGGCGTATACAATGTATACTTCTAGACCTTGTTCTTGTTTTGTCTACTTATACATGGCGCTTATTTTGACATAAAACATTCAACTAGATATAAACCTATACCTGTCTTCGTTATTGATGCAAATTGGTCTAAAACACCAAGTTCTGGCATGTTGTACACAACGAACCAATTAATCGTATCTTATAACTAACCCAGTTGCATCCCTACAGTGTAGTGTCGATATATACAAACTGAATACACGCTTATACGATGTAATATTTAAGGTGTATTGTATAGTGCGTTTTATGAAATTATACAATCATGTTTCACACTCCACGAAAGCAATATGTGGTTAAGTTGATAAACAACTTGACAAAAGGACGATGACTGTTTAAACTTGCATTTTTTAATCTTAAATATTTAGTTTGTAGAATTTTGATTGTTTCATAACGACGGCACTTTTATTAAACAACAGCAATAATAAAAATGTTTTGTAAAAACTTTACATAGTAATTAAGTAGCAGTAAAGTTTCTTTTAAAATATGAAATACATTTACATTCGCAAAATTCACTCCAAACTTTTGTGAAACATTTCATATATTCGTTTCAAATGTATAGCTACTTAACAAAGTTTACCAAATTGATATCTGCTAGATTTATTGATATGCGTTGATAAATATCCAGGATGCAACAAAACCCGTAGATAAATACCAAGGATGCAACATTACCTGTAGATAAATTCGGTAACAATAATTTAAATCAACTCATCCGTATCATCTTCGTTGTAGTAAAAAAAATGAAATAATTCTGTATATAAATTTAAATAGCGCTCTCAAATTCATACACTACCCGTTCGTCTATATTAACTTACAAAAGCACGTACTGTAATTGCATGTAATATCATGAAGTCAATGTCAGCTGAATAATAGTTCAGTCTAATATGAAATCGACAATATAATACAGTAAATACCAACACTTACATAATGTCAGTAGTATGCAGTGAAGTAACACACTTAGATAAAACAACATTTTGACTCCCATGTTCTTTAATGCTAGAACCGAGTTTTACGTTTATCAATTGATAGGAACGTAACTATTTCGGCTTTTATATACTATCAATAACGTCCTTGATGTGTTTTAAATCATTGAGTCATTTACAATTTGTATCAATATTTACACAATGATCTTTTTTTATTATTGATCTATCCTACAATTCTAACCTGGATATTTAGGTTGCGACGAATTACAAGATTGAACAGGTTTCCTCTTTTTATTTCAACGGTATATATTGTTTTTTGTTTGCATTTGTCATCCCGGTGTTGGCCTTATTTTTAATATTTTGATTCTTATTATCTAATGTGGCAATCTTGTTCAAAAAATTAAACATGATCAATTTTATTCAAAAGAAAGACCTGTCTTCTCAACATCAATGTCTTTTCTTTGAAATCATAACACAAACATTTCAGATAAGATAAATACAAGTAGTAAATTATGTATCCGCAAAAAAACGACGACAAAGCAAAACAACATAACGGCTTTCAAAAACAGAATCCATTCAATTTACAATATATTCATCAAATTCTACCAAAGTATGTCATACTTATTTTCGGTTTCTATATGCAAGTACACGAAGTCGATATTACGATGGGTATATCTATAACGCATAGGTCGTGGACAAACTGACTATGCCGTGAAAAAATTAAGGAAAACCGACGACATCACCGAAAAGGTCGTAAAATGCTCTTTGAAAAACAAAAGACTGAGAAAAACGAGAACCAGACTGAACCACAGGTGTCCGGAAGCTTACACAGTTCCAGTTCTATCTATGGAGCCCGTCGTTTAAATCATACAAATAGCAACCTGCAGATTATTCTAATTTAATGAAAAAAATGGTGGGTGTAGTTACAACCCTTAAAGCATATAACCTATGATACTGAAATTTTGAAATTTTAACCAAATAATTAAAATATCAAAATTCTAATTATCGTTTTTTAATTTGATAGTTTGGAAATTTGATCAAACTTTGAAAATACTAAACCTAACCTGCAATTTTGATTATTTCACTTTTTGAATGTTGATTTTTTAGATTTTTAATTAAAATATCAAAAATAGAAAAGGGGCGAACAGAGGAGTATCTGTAAACTGCGAAACGAAATAAAAGCGAAACGGAACGAAACAAAATGAAATGAAAACGTGCTGTTTTTAAAGTTAATATATAAAATAAAACCACAGCACGGACAGTTCTAAGCGGTGATGAATAGGATGACAAAATAAATATTTCTCAAAAGAAGATAATTCATTTTAAAACAAGACCACGGCTCTGATAATGACCATATTACTTGATGGTTTTCCCAGCACCCATATTTTAGGAGTAACAGTAAAAACTGACCAACTCGTAGTAGGTCAAATAGTATGGTTAGGTTGAGTATGTATATATATTTTTTTCTGGACTGTAAACAATCAAATGGTTCAATACACGTTGTATTATCTCATTTGATTTCAAAATTTTCTGTTTTGCTCTACGATTTCTTACTTGCTGCAATCATGTCGGCAGATGAATATAGCTTTAACGATCATCTTTAACGTTTTAATCAACTATTTCTGTTCTTTATTAATTGTTGGCCTAAGATATTCAGCTTTGAGCGTTCTTGATCCAGAAAAACGCTTCGGTCGTAACTTTTAACGTTTTGTTTTCATTTTTTATCATCATATATTGCCTTGTATCAATGTTTTAGTTTAAAGTATTGGTACGGTTGGAAATCTGAATTCATGGTGTCGCAATGAACGGTGTGCTAGTCTGGAATGTGGGAGGTTTTTGATATCATTTTACACCGAAATTAAGAGTAAGATCAACTATTGGTAGCCTGTATACGTAGTCAGGAAATTGTTATAAGGTATCTACATACACTCTTCATAGATAGATACCCGGATATAAATTTTGTATATGCGCCAGACGCGCTTTTCGCGTACAAAAGACTTGTCAAAGACGCTCGAATCAAATTAAGGTAAAAAAAAAAAAAAACCAATAAAGTCAAATTAAATTAAACTGAAGGCAAAACAAAAAAAAACAACGTTATCATCCATGGTAATTATGCACTTTTAAGTTATCGTACGATAGTCAACTTTGAGCAAAGTAAAAGAACACAGGAACGTCCAATCAGAATGGAGCGTGTAAAGAGAGTGCCGAGCTGTGAGCTGCAGGATGGATTTTTCCATTTTTTGCCATACACCAATGTTGCTCTCGAAAATCCAGTACATTGTAAAACGCTGAATCTTAATTAAAGCATTCAACTACATAACGCTGAAAACTGAATATTTGAAAGTGAAGTAAATATAAGAACCGAAAAAATTGAAGAGGTGTTTCGCAAAAGTGAAGTTTATCTGATGTACAGTGCTTGTCGTCTGTTGATGTAATTCATACGTGTTTCTTGTTTCTCGTTTTGATATAGATAAGACCGTTGTTTTTCCCGTTTGAATGGTTTAATACTTGTAATTTTTGGGCCCCTTTATAGCTTGCTGTTCGGTGTGAGCCAAGACTCCGTGTTGAAGGCCTTTCCTTAACCTATAATGGTTTACTTATAAAATTTGTGTAATATATTTGCTATGTAATAATACAATCCAGTTTCTATAACTAATTTATTAACAAGTACATCATTTGATGGTCAGACTACAGAATGACAACATGTGTATAAGAACTTCAATTGATATTTAATTACATGTTTATTTAAGATTTTAAGAATGTGCAGACATGTAAGAGTTGCTGATCTTTCAATTATAATTACTGTAACAGATGATACGGTAATAAAGTGAGGTGAACTGTATAACCCTTTATTACTTAGATGTCGAGTTGCCTCATTGGCACCCATATTACATCTTCCTATATATATCTATTAAACATATCAAAATCCATCTATAAGGGCTACTTTGCCCGAGCGAGCTGAATCCTTAGTTTCTTTAACATTTGTTTGTAAAGAACCTGCTTTGAATTATCGATGTTTTGTTGCCAGTGACAAATATTTCATGAATGATAGCAATAAATACAACAGGGAGGGATTGTGCTTGTTATTCGTATGATGAAGAGATAATCTTTCGATTTGTTTATTTGAGGTCTGGAGCTGGCATGTGTCAGTAACTGCTAAGAATATATATAGTAGTCCTTTGTTAGTTTATTATCATTGTCATTTTGATTAGTTTCTTTTGTTTCCTATTCTGTCATATGACTTGTATTTCTTTTAAAGTGCGTTTTACTCTGCGTATTGCTATGTGTTAATTCATTCTACATTAGCTAGAGGTATTTTGCATTTGTGCGCCTGCACCTGTCCCAGTTCAAGAGTCTCTGAACTTTTTAATGCCGGTTTAAATAGGTTTGAATATTTTTTTTAATAGATGCACAATCTTAAAATTTCAGTATTGTTATCCCATGTGATGTTAAACATGTTAATGACTTCTTCTTTTATTTTTTTTTTATTTTGAATGTACTTAAAAACAAGATTTGATATATTTCGTGCTATTTATTCCTAACTAAGAATGATTATAATCAGAGCCGTTTTTATGTGTTCCCCTCTTTTCGACCCTTTTCTATTTTTTCTATCAAAAATTTAAAAATCAAACATTCAAAAAGTGAAATAATCAAAATTGAACGTTCAGTTCAGTATTTTAAAAGTTTGATCAAATTTATAATTTATTAAATTTAAAAACAAAATTTAGAATTTTAATATTCTTATTATTTGGTTAACATTTCTAAATTTCAAAATTTTTACACAATTTGGAATTTTGATATTTTAAAACTTTGATCAAAATTCCAAAAATCTAAATTTCAAATTTTTTTAAAACTTTGAATTGATAAGTGTTACACGGACACATATAACTGAGTTGTATTGTTATGTCCAATAAGGAGAAATATTTCCGTTTATAAACAACGTTCAACGCATGAATCAATTGATTGTAAATAAATTTCCCAAACCATTTTTGTTTCGAAGAACACCTAAACATAAAAAGTTTAATATAGAAATGCGTGGTCTGCTATTTGAGGTTGATATTGATTTATACTTATACTTGAAAAATCCTGGTTTTCCGTCCAAAAACTTCCCTGAAATAAAAAATGTATTTGCAATACAAGGTTTTGCCTTGCTAAAAGTTCGTTTAGTGCAAATCTCATTTTGATCATCTAGCTTTTCGTTTCAGAAATGAGACGTTGACACAGCACATTCAAACATACCAGACTATAATAACTTATTTCAAGTAAAATCGGTATGACAATCACAACATTCGTAAATTTATATGATCTTTGATATATTTTGCAGTATACTTGTGATTAAAAGGACACGATTATTGTGAACATCGCTTTCAAACAATGTTTAATCCACATTTTTCTACACTCAAAAATGTCTGTATCGAGTCAAAATGTGACAGGTATTGTTCATGCGTTTGATGTATTTTGACATTTGATTTTTTATTGGATAAAGGATATTCCGTTTTGAATTTTCCTCGGAGTTCAGCATTTTTGTGATTTTACTTTTGAAAGCTAGCTAGCTAAACCTCTCAGTCGTATGACAGTCGCATCAAATTCCATTAAATTGACAACGATGTGTGAACAATTATTACAGACACAATAGGTAAAAATGAAAAACAAATAGGGGGACAAATATAATCTGAATCTCAATAAAAACAAAATGGCATATACACAAGGTATATTAGCAAAATATTGAGACAATAATACACAAATTTACCAGAGTACAATAACACAATGATGGGGTGAACAGGGCCATGTCATACATGTATCCAAGACACATAAAAAGGCATACAGACAAAACACATTAGCAAAAATAAAAGACAAGAATACAAAAATGCTTTATAATAGCACAATAACGGGATTAGTAAGGACAGAACAACGCCACATGTATTAAAGAAACACAAAAAGGTATATATACACAGAGGATTAGCAAAAATAATAGACAAGAATACGAACATTCTCAAAGAACAATTACACAATGATGGGACGTAAATATACGGATCCACGTCTAATGGATATCAATAAAAATGGAATTGATTTTTCAAAATGTATAACATAATATTCATAATTTAGAAAGCTGCTTTAAAAGTCGTTAATATACAAACAATATGTATTATGTTTTGTTAAAATTTTACCTTCAATATAAAAATATTGAATTCTATTCTTCTTTATTTTTGCTAAGATGCCTTTTTCAAACAGTATCGATTATGTTTTGATGTTTTATTGAATTTTGTTATCGTCAATTTTCAAAATAATGTTTACTGTTGTTTTTCTCCTCTGTCGAGACAATTGATAAATATATTTCATATCGAATGTATTACATTTTGGTGTCTGCCGTCCGTAAACTTTTCACATTTTGAACTTCTACTTGCGAACAAAATGATCAATATATCACACTGTCCTTGGAGTATAAGCCATGTGGTCAATATCAGCCCTACGAGTCCCGTTCTTTTGCTTATATCAAAAATGAGAAATACCATGTAATAATCTTATTATGATCACGGGTAAAGAGGAAGCATCTGCTTTAATATCAAATTTTTACTCAACTATCCATATACGCTTATGAGTTCACATAGCTTGATGAATACAATAACGATTCATTATTCAACGTTTGTGTCATGCAATATCTTTTTTATATTTCAAAAAACTATAACTTAGATAAAAGCGACTTGTCAGTGATTACAAATCACAAGTAATTTTGAGATTTTGAATACGAGTAGAGAAGAAGCAAAATGTGAAGAATTATAAACATATGTATGTAAAGTGGATTGGGAAACAAGTTATGCAACTTTTATCAATCACTTTTACTTTGCGGCTGCTAATTCTGCCTTGTAGTGGCACTAAACTGTTCTTTTTCGAAATCTATAAGAATATCTTTTACGTGCAAGAAATATGTCTCCTTTTTAACACGGATCAGTCTAGTCTCTATCATCGTTTCTTAAGATCATCATAGAAGTTATTATTCATTTGAATGGAAATCAATTTGAAATCGTACCAAATAATGATCTTCCTAGTGTTATTATGTGGTTTATTTGATTTATGACTTTAAATAGATTTAAATATGGTAATGTCGTCTGTTGAAACTACATAAAACTATAACACAATATACTATAATTTCCTGTTCAATATTTAAAACGTCTTCATATTTTAGGCACCGGAATATATTTAGAAAAATTCAGAAAAACTTGTCCTGGTTTATAAGATTCACTGAACTCCTGTTGGTCAACATTACTAAGAAAAAAAATTGTCAACAATAGTCATTGTTTTGACAGAAAGAGTACATATTTTTTAATACATCAATTTTCTTTTTCTCATTCTGTGTTCCATTTCGCAGAGACATAACTTGGGAATGTTACCAGTACATATGCAATTGCATGTGCATATTGTTTACAGTGAAATCTGTGGTAACCTTTCATTCGAAAGGAGGAGTAGTTAAGAAAATTAGTGTTAGTTTAAACTCACCGTTGAAAATATGCCGCACAGCCCTATATTTTGACCTTTGAAAAAATTGTGGTGCATATGAACTTTCAATTCTAGGATAAGATTTTTTTTCAAAACTTCATAGTATAAGTGGTACAGTTTTAGCCGTAAAAGGAGTTCCTTTAAGGGATATTGTATTGTCAATATTTACAGAAATGCCACCTATATCATGTATATAGGATGGAAAAGGGGACCATTCAGAATTTAACCAAATTTGCTTTATTTCACCGATTTTAAAGAAATTAACTCAAATAAGAAGTTTTATAAATATTTAATGAAGATTGATAGAATCCTGGGCCTTAAACATGATGACTCAGCATAAATTCAAAGTTAACAGTATGCACAGTTTACTTAAAGTCCTGGATACAAAATTAATTCATAATATTTGCATATTTGTAAGTAAAATTGTTAAGAAGTGCTTATATTTACTCTTCGCAGTCATTGAAACTCATAGATCCATCCTGAATATTTTTTATGGGATGTTTGTGTCCTTTCGATAACCCAAAAATAAGCCGCAACACCTTAATCTGCTTTTTGTCACCACGGCATAATAAACACAAGCTAGAAAAACAAAAATATCTCAACAATACTTTCAATCGTGTGTTCTATCCTGAATATGTGCTAAATATTCCAAATTGCTAGAAATAGTAGAATTGCTTTAGGAAATTTGAGGCCCCAGGGTCAAAGAGCATAGAAAATTGTCTACCCCTGGGTCATAAAACAAACAATTTAACTGTGTAAATGCTATGATTTTATGAATTCAAACTTTTTGATATAGAAAACAATAACTATGCTTGGAAGTTATGCAAAAATCAGATGTTGGCAGTCATCTCTATAACATTTGAAGTGAATTTATATCTCAGACTGGTAGTTGCATACATACAATTATTGCAAGTATGGGTTTGTTTGAACACTTCTAGTATACATATTAGCTAAATTCTGTCAGATATATGGTTAGAGATGGTACTGTTGTGACAAGAATTCTAAATTGACCATTTGAGGCAGAAAATGTTTACTTTAATTGACAAAAAGGCATACAGTAAGATGTGGAATGGAGACAGAGGCTGGATTGGATACTTTATATAATCTTGAATGTTGTATACAAAATTGTTCCTGTGAAAGCTGAAAAAAATACTCAAGAATACTCATAAAAATCTATACTACAAAACCCTTAATTACATTTATACTTTTACTTTTATTTAGATATATAATGAACGTCATATATTTGCTATTTGCTATTTGATCAGGGTTATCTGGTTTTAAAAGGTAGACCTGATAATAATGTTTCCATCGAACGATCGATCGTCAATCAACATGTTGCAGTTTATCTTTGATCACTCAAAATAAGAAACATTGTTGAGGAGCATATGCATTTGTACAGTGCACATATACATGTACACTGTTACAACACTTGATTATAACAAATTCTCATCATAATTATGCATCTCATAAGGTTTGTTGGCTCAACGTTGACATATCTATATCTGTTTGTTTTAATAGTGATTAATATAATTACTATTTATTGTAATTTGAGTGCTGTAACGCTATTTTTCACATTTATACCTGTCATTTCTGTTAGTTTTGTTCGCACATCGATGTCAAAATAATGGACAAATTAATGCGACTGTCATACAAGGTTTAGTTAGTTAGAACATAAGGTTGAATTCAATATTTTCTACATAAGAAAATGCCTGTCTCAAGTCAGAAATACACTTGTTGTCCATTCGTTTGATTTGTTGGAGTTTCTGATTTTGCCATTTGGTTTCGCTCTTTCCGTTACGAATTTTCTCCGGAATTTAGTCTTTCTGTGATTTTACTTTTCAATACATACCGTTTTTAAAATATCGAGATAAAACGGGGATATACACGTTTAGAGGTCAAGTTTGTGACCCTGTGATGCTCCCTTTAAATCTATTTATACAGTGACCTTGCTTTAATTTCTAATTATATTCATCTAAATAAGTTTAAAAACAGAATGTTACTTTGAATGCAGACAAAATGGCAAACAACTACTGTAAAAATATTATTGTAACTGAGAACAAACATTTTTAAGCTTTTATCGTGCAGTCCTTTTTATACAGAAAGGTTGTTTTGACTTTTTTCAAGACCATTATATCTTGTTGACCATTTATCGAAGTGTGGGAAATGTTTTTGTTTTGTTTTAAAGACTTAGTAATTATTGACTTGCTATTTGAAACAGTTGTGCTGCATTCGAAATTTTGTAAGCGAACAGATGTGCTAATTTGGAGACTGCGTAATCGAAAATATGTGCTCAACTCGAAATTGAGTAAACGAAGAAATCAAAATACTGTGATATGTATAACAGGGCATGTTTTTCGTTCATTTTTTGTACCTGAATTAGGCCGTTAATTTTCTCGTTTGAATCGTTTGAATCGTTTTACATTTGTCATTTCGAGGCCTGATTATGCAGTTTTGGCTTTGCTCATTGTTAAAGGCTGTAGGGTGAACTATAGTTGCTAATGACTTAATTTTTATAAGGCAGTCTTCCTGAATCAGATTGATCGCTTAACATTTACCATGTTCTTAGTTGTGGTTTTTACATGATATGTAGAATATCAACACTTTACGGGAACATATCATCTATTAAAGTAAATGTTTGTAAAGATGCAGTATACGGATAAAAATAGGCAAACGGTAAATCACAGAAAAAGGTTAAATGTTACCATAACAAATTATTATACAAAAATATCAGGGTCAAATGTACTCTTTATGTTAGACGAGCTCAGATCTAATTCGCTGTGAAAATGGTATATTAATTTTATAAATACTTGAAAAGGGTACAGAATGTGAAGCTATTATTGGTTTATGAGTTTGAATGTCTCTCGGGTATATTTCGCCCCTCTCTTGGAAGTGTTTCAGAGTTTTTATGATTCAATGAAGCAAAGGAAACTAGTAATCTCACTAAAAAATAAACTCCTAGGAAAATTCAAAAAGGAAAGTCATCAATCAAATGGCTAAATCAAAAGCGAAATATATCAAACAAATGGACAATAAATGGTATACCCCGACTTAAAGAAAATTGTAGAATAAACCTAGTTTTAAAGCTAGATAAACCTCTCGCCTTTATTGGGGTTCCATCAAATTACATTAAAGTAATGATAACTTTTCACCAATATTCGACACCACTCCATGTGCTACACAAAGATACTACAATAATGTATAATGATAATTCACATGACCACCTTACATGAACGTTCCAAAAATGTAATGACTTGTTTTTTATCTTTTAACTTCAAACAAAGAATTATTAGTAATGTGTTTTTTGGGACGACAACTACTTCAAAAAATTGACGCTATAGATCGGAATGCCCATTTTGTTGTATCTTTTTAACAATCATCAGTTTCTACTCCAATGGCCATACGTTTACTTTTGTCACTATACGTGGATATATCGAATTGAATGCTGAGTGCACTTGGAAGTCCTTATTTATAAGATAATTGTACAAAGAAGTAACACTTGACATGTTTAAAATAATTTGAATAATATCGCTTGTGCGCTCTTAAAGAGAAAAAATCCTGTTAAAGAGATGTTCAAAAGTTATTTTTCTTTTTTCTACCTTTTGTTTGAAGTAATCAAAACTATAAAAGAAAAGATTAACCAATCAGAACAAAGTAGTAAATTTCTAAAAGAAAGAGGATTTCGAATGAATTTACTGACTCCTTTTCTACAAACATTGTTAAGAATCTATATTTATTGTTACGAAAGGTGCAGCTACGATATGACCACATATACACGCACAGGAAAATATAAAACAGTATACATATTCCATTTTTTTTAATAATGAATTGGGGAGTCAAACTGTCAACAATGACCCATATGATCACTAACTCATTTACATCATTAATTCCACTTGTGTGTGGGTATTTGATTTCCTAAGCTATAAGTTGATATATGTTAGTATAATTAGAAAAGGAGCCTCCATGTACCTTATGATCAGAACTTAATTATCGAAATCTGCATCTGGTGTAGAAAAAATGGTACCGTTAATGTTATAACTTTAATTATCAGTTCGTTGTATCTTTTTTGTGTGTTGAAGTATTGACATATTTTTGTTTTTTAAGAAAATAATACAACAACAAAAATACAGAACTCCCAGGTAAATTCCAAAAGAAAAGTCCTTTAGAAAATGGCAAAATAAAAAGCTCAAACACATCAAACACATCAAACGAATGGAAATTAACTGTCGTATTTCAAAATTTGTCATATAGTTTCTAGAGTATTCAAGCATAAATATATGGTTGTCATATAAATTAGTAGTTGTCACTGTATCAATGCGTATACTCATTTTGATAAGGGGTTTTAGTTTATAATTAGGTAACTGTATGCGTGCAATATAGAAAAATATAATAATCTCATAAATGAAAGGGAATTAGTAATTCACTTACGTTTAATTACGACTATACCATATAGTAAACATACCCCTTATATTGATATGAAAACAAGAAAACAGTAAATGTCCATACATAAAGGTAATTTTATAACATTGACTGCTAACATCTTGAGAAAATACATCTTTGATTGATAATGATTTTTCAAAGTCCTATGACTTAATATTAAAAAAATGGATACGTTTAGGAATGCGGCATCACTTAAAAGTAACTTAAACTAACAGTAAGTTTCGGACATATCCTTAATCTGAAATGGACTGAACATTTTAAGTCATATTTCAATTTACATTATCCCCCGTAGCCTAAACAAACGATACTTCAAATACATTTAGTTTATAAGCTCTGCTTCACTATCACATTTATGATTATAAAAAAGAAGATGTAGTATGATTGCCAATGAAACAACTGTCCACAAGAGACCATAATGACACACACATGACAAAGGTATTCAACTTTGTATTGACAAATACAAAAATGTCCATGCAAATATTATCAAGAAATCATCGTTTGACTGAAAACACTACTGAAACGTAGCAAAACGGCCTTACTAATTTCTCCTCTTCGTTAAAAGAACATTTTGAGTGTCGAGAAAAAAATCCACAGTTAATGTGAATTATGAACGGGCATGCTTATTTCTCTTTTTAACAACACAGTGTGAATATTGAAATCTTTTGAATTTATCTCTACATAGAACAGACTTATAGATGAACATACTAATGAAGGTCAAACTATACCTAAGGTAAAAATCCACATGTATTGCACCCTACTTGCATATCATATGCCGGTTTCGCAGGGTTTTTTTGCAAGCCAAATCTGTAATACCTATAGATGTGATGCAAAACAAAAAAAGTTTATGCATTTAATATAGTTCGACAAAATGTACAAATTAATTTTTAAATACAATTCTGCAATTTTTTATAAGTGCTCTAGACGCTAGATAGTTTTAAAACGTAATGAAAAACACATTTATACGTTACGGCTGAATGTTTTTATTGTAACGTGAACACTCAAAATTCGGATAATATTGCTTTTAAATGCAGTTTTGAGGTAAGTGTATATTTTTCACTTATTGCAAAATATGGAGTTATGAATAGGAAATATATTTTTTTAAATATGTACTACTTTCTTGTATTTTCGTTATGACAGGCCGGAACTAGTGGTTATATGCCTTCACTGCAAACACTTAAAGGGAAAAAAACGGACAATTGCAACTTTTAACATATTTAATCTTTCATGATATGTTATAATAATTTACTTATGTTTCATTCCTGGTATTCGCTAAAAAAAAAATCTTTGACGATATTTGTTTTCTAGAATCGCCATATCGTCGCTGTTATGCAAAAACCTCGTATATAAGGTTTTGATAATTTTACACCAGGCAGTAAAAACTGACTCAGATCGATCTTTTTAATTATATAAACCTTAAATTTGAAATGTGATTTTAAATTAAATCAAGTATTGATAATGTATGTAATTTTTTTCCCTGCTGCAATCTCATTGGTTGTCAGCTGAGATACGATATTTTTTTCTTTATACATCCTCGGACCAAAAAAATCTACAATATTTTAGACTCATATTGAATATAAAAAAGAGCAACATAGAGGACACAATCTTTAGATTTAAAGATAGTTTATAATTCCTTGACACACAAAAGGTATTTTGACGTTTATATGGGAAAAATATCAATCCTAATAATGTTTGAAATATTATCTGGACTATATTTCAAAAGAAAATCAGTGATTCAAAGGCGTCATGTTTTATTCATATAAAAGGATGGCTTTTTACTGACAACAATAAAAGAGATACGAACGCTACCAAAGAGACAACCAAGCTCAAATATGTAAACCAAACTGACAAACCCTGGCAAAAAATATGGAAAAACAAACAGCAGTCCACAAAACACACCACAGTAAACTAACAGCTGAGCAACACAAACCCCACAAAAAACAGCGGTGACCTTTGCTTTGGGTGATGCAAATTATAATTTGCATTGTTTGAATAAACACATAAATAACACATAATCTTACTGTTTATTCTTTAAACTGTAAATAAAAACATACAAACATAATCAAACGTACATGCACAATTCTTAATGCTGAATATAGAATTGTAGTAGAAAAAAAATAGACAATATAAAACTGTCAATAAAAAACAAGAATTAGAAAGTAAATCTGTTGTCAAAACAGTTTTTCAACACCGATCCTTTGATATTGTATCTAAATTATGATAATAAAAAATTACATTGGAAATGTCCATGTATTTTTTAAACAAAAAATGACTTTTCCTAAGTCAATTAGTATTCTTTGTTATTATGAAATTAACACGCGAGAAAGTCAAAGAACATCAGACTACAAAATATCCTTCTTTATACATGTACATAAAACATATCAGACAGTGTTATGCATGTCGTAAGTAATCATAGAATGCATGGAAATCTCTAGGAACAACACGTTTTAGTTCTTGAAGGTGCTTATACTTCGAGGCTATTGTATCTAAATTATGATAATAAAAATACTATTGAAAATGTCAATGCATTTTTTAAACAAAACATGACTTTTCCTAAGTCATTTAGTAGTTTTTGTTATGAAATTAACACATGAGAAAGTCAAAGAACATCAGACTACAAAATATCCTTCTTTATACATGTACATAAAACATCAGACATTGTTATGCATGTGGTAAGTTATCATAGAATGCATGGAAATCTCTAGGAACAACACTTTTTAGTTCTTGGAGGTGCTTATACTTCGAGGCTTTGATACACAAAGCAGAATCATGAAGATTACCTACTTGATCCGTATCTCCAGGTGCTGAAATTTTTGCCCGTCTTGGTAATTCTAAGTAATCCCCAGACATTGCCAGTTTATACTTAATTTCTCCTTCAGGTAAGTACATAAGAGCACGAATATCAGTGACAACATTATCACCAACCTTAGAACCCGGCCGAATAGAGTTGTAATAATTTAGATCAGAATACTTCTTGAAAAACTGATGTGAGAGATATTTTACGTCATATGGACGTTCAAGGCGGGATACTTTAAAGATATCTACATAATTCTGCGGCACATAAATTGGCTTGTTTTTCAGTTTACGTTCTATGACACTGTGAACGCTATCAACCTCCATTTGTGTATGACCCCTTTCTAGGTACTTTTGAAAAATAGTAATTTTTTTATCATAGGCTACTTTCAATAGTGCATTGGACAAAGTAACGTTCCTATTTTGGTACGTGCAACCGTCACTGTAAATTATTAAAGTCTTAATGCTATTGTCCAAACTCATGATGTAATCGACAACACATGATGAAAATGAATTTGATGTTAAGTCACCTTCGACTTCTGTCCAAAAATAACAAATAACATCTTTAGTTTTCATGTCAAATATTGTAAAATTATGACAGGACAGTTTTGTCTTGTAATACATTGCGCTCGCTTTTAATAAAGGGCACATTAAAAGAGCCTGTAGATCTAAACTAATGACTTTCATGTCATCTTTTGTCAATGCTGCTTCTTTGTCCTTATTCTTTTCAGCCCTGGCTGCTTCCTTCTTAACTATGTGTTGGTCATACATCACTTTATTGATGTTTCCGGCTTCATACCCACAGCAAGTGTCACATTGGTCCTTTCTAGGCTGAAACAATGAAATGTTTAATTCGTCAAGTATGTTGTGGAAAAGACTTCTACTAATCACAGGACTCTCATCTTTCTGGGCCTCTTTTCTATATTCCCTATGCAATTCTGAGATTGATTGGAAGACAGGTTCCAGGTATACTTTAGAGCTAGAGGCACGACAATAGTGACTTGGAAGTTTAGGCAGGCGTTCTAAAAATGATTTTGCATATTGTTTTCTGTCAATGTCATACTGTTTTGCAGGTCTTTTGACATTTGACTTATGAGGAATTCCATTCTTTGAGTTCAAAATCCATTCATACATCATCTTTTCTCCGATACCTAGTGTACTTAGGAACATGCTTTTGCACACAGGAAATTTTGAACCGTTTTTAGTCAAGAAATATGAGTACGAACATTTCCTTCTGCTTGCGCCAACAGTTGTTCTTTGTTTCACATCATGTTTCTCAACTAGATTACAAACAAATACTTTCTTTTCCTCCCATATGAGTTGCCAGAAACCGTTAAATATTTCTTCTCTTTCTTTTTCTTCAAATATTTGACACTTTCTTTTCTCTGATTTCTTACATTTGTTGGTACATCCACTAGGAGCCATTATTCTCTGTTCTTGGTCAATACAGTAGGTTCTTATTCCTTTCTCATTTTTTAGGACTCCTTTGTATTGTTTGCCTTCCATTCTTAGTCTTTTATTTGTATTCTTCAATCACTCGGCTGGTGCTTTTTTCTTTCTTTTAGTCCTAGTGTGTCCTGTGTTTTCAAGACCTGCATCATCTGTTTGGATAATGTTATTATCTGGCTCCAGAACTGATTTCTCTGATTGTACATTGTTCTGTTCCAAGTCTGAATCATCATTTTCTGAATCAATTGCATCATTATTATTTGAATCTTTTTCTGGTCCCCAGTCTGGGTCTTTTGTGGAATCATCTAAATCATGCTGAGAAAATTCTTTGTCTGAATCAAAATTGTCAGATTCATTACATTCCAAGTCTTTTTCTTTGATCTGACGATAATTTTGAAGTGTTTCTCCTTGAATGCGAAGAAACGTTGATGCATTTAACATAGAAATAGACTGAGAAGATTCCAAAGGTCTGTCTTCGATTTCTTTGTTTTTCAATGCAAGTTCAACTAACTGTTGTCCTCGTGATAATGTATTAGCATCCATTTTTGCAATTTGGGTGAAATTTCCACTCTATGCTTTGGTACTGGTCAAAATTATTTGGGTTTCTATCGATGACCTGATATCGAGGTGAATTTACTTTAAACCAAGTGTAATATATTGTCGGAATGAAGTCAAAATGCCGTCCCTTTGAAGAATAATGTCCACGTTCTCTCTTTAAAAATGTTTGCAATATATTTGTATCTTTATTCACACGATAATCAGTGTCTAAAGGAGTGTTTCTCTGCCATTCATATTTGGACATGATCAATTTGAATTGTTGTCAGAATCATAAGCTCCACTAGCAAACCATCCACATTCGTCACATAAATAAACACCTTCAGGAAAATCGTCGTCAGTTATGTTTTTAGGTATATTTGTGACACAATTCATGTGGTATCGTCTATCACATCCAGCACATTTTAACCATCTGGTTCCATTTGACTCAATCAATATAACACATGAAGCACTTAGTAGTTCAGTATCCAAAGAAAATCTATCATTTGCTTCAAGATTGCATATAAAACAAGTCCATTCTTCTTCGTGTTCAGTAGAGTCTGAATTTGCCGACTGTGACATCTTGTTTAGACATTATTCGATAAACCTGAGAAAGAAAATTTATTTGTATTTTTCAAGCATTTTATTTTCAGCTCACGACTAATTTATTTACATATTGTTTTTACTAAATAAATCTTGAATTAAATGCATTTTTTTTTTGTTTCCATTTAAAAGACTATAAATTTCGTATTTTTTATCTGTAAAGTTTATTTTAGATTCTTTGTCTTCTAATCATTTTTTTATATTTTCAAAAGGGGTGCTTTTCTTATGTTAGTTTTATTTATTTATCTGTATTATTGCACCTATCAAAGCAACAATCATTATCTATGATTCGGTCTAAAGCATCGTAACTCAAGTCAACATTGGAGCTAAAATGTCGGACAATAAAAAATCTTCAAATGAACGAATTACAACTCATATAAACACATCTACCGAATGAAATAACCACTACAATTGTATTTTTTATTGAAAATAACGTTAACATGTCTGTCAGCAACATTTAAGAACCTGTTTGTACCGTACAGAATTGTGTTTGGTATTACTACTTTTTGTTTTGTTTGTTTATCTTTCAAAACATGCATAAAAAGGTTAAATTATATTGTAATTTTAAAGCGTTTCATTATTTCTAAGTTATATCAGCTTTGAAAACCTTAAATTGATAAAACTATACCTGAAATTATGTCAGCTGCCGTGCCGAGTGTTTTTATTTTGAGATACGATATTTTCGCACAACAATATTTCTCACTAATCCAACTTCACTTTTTCGTCACATGACAGAACTCGGGTTAATGATTGGTTAGAAGGTCAGATATTTTCGCATATAGTGGAACATACATATTTAATTCTAAATAATCGATAAAAAGATTTCCGCAAAATTTTGAGATACGAGGTTTTTGCATAACAGCGACGATATGCTAACATGTCCTTAAACTATTTTGAAATTTCTACCGCTGAAGATAACCTATAAGAAATACAACTTGATGACAGGGATGCAGTTATGATACGTTTTATAATCAAACAGATAAGTGCACCATACACGACACATTATAATAACAAATTATTTTATTAGCCAATTATGGTGCCTAAAATTTGAACTATACTATAAAATGAAAATGTATCTGAGCCAAGCGCAGTTAGAGTGAGTTAAGTTGTGTATTTGTATACACATTTCTTTTAAGTTGATACAAAACCCCACAGTGGAAAATCTTTTGTTGATGTATGTAGCAACAATTGTATATAGAAAACTTGCCGAACTATTCATTGTTTATTTAATTCAATATTATTAAGGAAATATTTTTTTTGTGATAAACCTTTTTCATGTTCAAGTATATGTCAACACAATTAACTCATAATTATAATTACCATTTGAAATTGTAGAAGTAAATATATTTTTAAACACACATTCGACACCACTACTTGCGTATAAATAAACACAATGCAATGCATGTATGTCTTTTGATTATTCATGATCACCTTTCAATAATGTTATACATCGTTCCCTACACTGCATGGTATGTCTTCTTTTCATTAACATTTAACAACTAAGTGCTATTTTTACGACATTTAAAAGAAATTCGGTTAAGTCAAGGATCGTATTTCGCAAGTTTCACTGTATGTGTATTTAGGTAACCTTCTCACCTACTACACTGGTTAAATATGTATTCATCTTGATAATAGTACAGTCTCATATTATGTTTTTAAAGAAAACGGTTTAATAGGCCCGATATACCTTTTTATACATTAATCAACGGTTTACTATTGTGTAATTGTATTTAAATGCATGTAAAATTATAAGTCAGTATGATCGATGTGAGGGTCATCCGTATTTAGATGTCGAAAAAATACGAGTACTGTAGTTATTTTTAAAGTACAAAATCTGTCTATGAAACACAATAGATTAAATTCGAGTCAGAATAATATCGTCGTTCACACATGATGTACACCTACATTCATGAAATGTCAAGTTTCACACGTTTATAGCACTACCGATTTGTATCAGTTAATTTCATTTCTGAACGAAATTCGGAAGAATGAAAGAAGCAAATGGAATAAATAAGACAAGTAACGAAAACGAAAAAAGGGGGGTGTTGGGTGGTTCAATAGATGTATTCTTGTTCAAAATCGAAAGACAAATAAATAAAACACAAATAACGCCTAACAAATCAAATCAAAACAAACCGATACAAACTTATCACGCAATTTTGTATCTTGATTTCAAATGTCAAGCCCTTTTGGTTGATGTTTTAAACTATAAATGTCTGATTGTGTTTCCGCGCGCTGATTCAGAATCTAATTTCATTATCATCGTCGTGAAATTTAAATATATGTTTTGACCTTTTTTCGATTCCATCATTTTTTGTAAAAATTCAAATCTTATCATATAGTTGCAACACTCTTCATTCTCGTTACCCATACACGTTTGCGTTATTTATTCGATATAAACGATATAACACCTAAAAGACGCAAACAACACATTGTAAGACTTCACTTGAAGTTCTACTTTGTGAAGTCGTATCTTGATAAACACCTTTAAAAAAGTACATGTAATTATATCCATTTAATATTTCATATAATTATATCAATTTAATATTACATTTAAGATTCCTTAATATAAAACAAAAACAGGTTGTATGATTGATAATGAGACTATCAACCAGAGTCAACATGGTCAAGATGATGGATCTCACAATGATGTTTTTTTCTAAACTTTGAAATTTTTTGTGACAATAATACAGTACACAATAATACTTACACGATGTCAATTTTTGGCAATGCAGTAAAACACAGAAACAAAACAAAATGTGTACTTCCATTTAAGTCAGAGCTAGGCTTGTATCATCGTTTATTTGATTGAATGTGTAAACTGAAATCTTCAGGTCTTAATATAAACGACACAATGTGTTTCGTTAAGCGAATCTTTCTCATGGGTGTATTTTTACAGGCATATTAAATATCACTGGGATAGTATATGCGCACACAGTATTAAGGAACTTATTGACACGTACGCAATCCTGCAAAAAAGATTAAACAAGTATTGGGGAAGAGAAGATATCAATTAATTTCTTCATGATTTAATTTCCAATATATGTAATACCAAAACATAAATACAGATATACATAGTTACTGTATTATTGTATTCTCCTTTTTAGCGACACACACCATTGTTGTAGGCAAAGAACTGCTACCGTTTTGGGGAACTTAGTTTTTTATGTCATGCTTAATATTCGAAACTTTGACATACCGGATGTTTAGTCATTTCCTCCATTTTACAAAATGTTTGTCCTGTTAATTCGGCATCCTTTAACTAGTTGTTACTAAAAAAATAGTACTTTCACTACAACAAGATAGTCATCTTCTTACAATATATCTGTCTAAAAAGATTCAAATTATATCAGTGTTTATAACATGTTTGGCATCTTTTTTACAATTTTATATTTTGTTAAAAACTGCTGAAACATCTAAGCATGAACACGTTAAAATGATGCCTTTCTTTCAGCTGATTGTTGATGTAAGCTAAACATATATATTTTGAGAGATCAGGATCAGAGAAGATTGTTAAGCAGAATACGATTGCTCATTAAGGATTATTATTGTCGTGATATACTCCAGACTTGGTACAGGCATTTTCTTATGTAGGAAATGGTGGATTAAACATTGCTTTATTGCTAGCTAAACCTTTGACTTGTATGACAGTCGCATGAAATTCCGTCCTATTGACAACGATGTGTGAACAAAACAAACAGACATAATAGATAAAGATATAAAAAAATGCGGGTACAGAAGTCCACATTGTCTTATAATCTTAATTCCTATAAAAACAAATAAATGTGTTAACATAGAAAAATAAAAAGGCATTATATACAAGGCATATTTGCAAAAAAGGAAGACAAGAATACAAAAACTCATAATAACATAATAACGCAATGACGGGGTGTACTAGTACCGAACCACGTCAAATGCACACTACCAAAAATAACATAAACAGTAAAAGGAATACTTTGCAAAGATAAATAAAAGAATACGATAACACAATATTAAGATAATAAACCAGGTCAGTTGATAGTTTGAGAAAATGTTGAGCAATTTAATCTTCGGACATTTGAAGTAACAGTGTTAGTTTCCTTTATAACAGATTGTTTGAAGTCATTGCTGGTGGCACTGTTAGTCGACTCAGGATATCATCAAATAAGAAATCCGTGCATCTGTACTGTAGTGATTTATAATAACTCTCTCGTTAAATCATCCGTCGATGAATTGTCGATATTAGAAAAAAACAGTAGTGTGTGTATCTGTATAGAACACAGTATCTACAATGTCAACGATGTACATTATCTTTTTACTTTCATTACTCATCAAAAACAATACGTTTCTCATTTAATTATAGATCCCCTAGATTCAGACCCCTTTTGATGATAATTGGCTTTTTAAAATTGGCACACACATACATTGATGTACGTTTATAATGGTAAGGACAGGAATAGACATGCATACATTCCGAATGGAAAGGAAGGCGCGACCTTATCTATAACAGCTATTCCTTTATCCTATTGTTCGGCTGATACACAGATAACTTATGTAATAATTAAAATAGATAAGTTTCCAATTCATGTAAAGTAGACCTTCGATGATCCGCTAGGGGTCACTGTTTGCGATTGAAGCTCGTAAACCTACTCCTCATATTTATTGTTGATGGAAGTAGATTACTAAAAACTTCCGGGCAAAAACACACTAGTGCTATTTTCATTGAATACAAATGGATCGATACCACTGCTGATGAACTGTTACAAATAATAGGCATTTCATACCATAACAAATTCTGACTACCCATTTTATACCATCACAAAAACCATTGCGTACCATAAACATTTCATACCATGACCAGTTCGTACCATATGGAAGATCAAATTGTTTACCGTTTCGTTCCTTATGGGATATGTTTACAATTTAGTTCCATAGTATGCTTTTTTGTATGTATTTATACATGTTATAGTTCAGTACTGAAGATGAGTTTTTTTTTTATGTTACATTGTCTACCATTCGATAGAATTTGCGTACAGAAAACTGCATGATTTGAGTTGAGGAAAGAACCTGAATTTCGTTCAATTTTTTATATCCTGTTACTTTGTCTATTGATTGCATGTAATAACTGTCTGAATGGTGTATACTTCACATGTTGTTTTATTAATTCATTTCATTGAGCTGTTTTACCTTCCTTTTTGTCAAAAAGCACTACATGCACTACGTCAGTTCTTATTCTGGATGTTCAACAGTTTAAACTAAACTAGTTTTAATTAGGCGTGTCAATTAAGTGTTGCATCCAATTCAAACATAAAAGTTAGACTGTTTTGAAGTACTTGAAAATTTGAATACTTTGTGAACATTGATCAAATCTGTATGAAACTTATCAATAAACATTATTTTGAAAGACCAACATCTGTGAGCAAAGTATAGTAAAAATGTAGTACCACTAAACTCCATTAAAACTGTAATAATTTAAGTACTTGCAAGTTTAATATATATGTATTGTATATTTCTGTGTTCTAAAATTCCTTCAATGTGTGGGGGGATTTTTTTTTATCGTCATACATTACAGCATGTATGCATTATTCTTAATTGGACAAGTTTATTTTGTTCAATGCAAAATTGGAAAGATATATCTGTCATATATGGAGCAGGATCTGTTTAAACCCACCTAGAACACCCGCGATCGCCTCCAATTATTTGTGACTACATGTTATTCAACTTTAAACTTTTTATGTTGTGATTTGATATTGCTGTTTGGCCGTGTGATGCTTTTCTTTTTCAGCCATGGTGTTGCCAGTTTATTTTTTAATTATGAGTTTGCATTCTGTTTGGTATTTTTAGGCTCTCTTTACATTTTACTTGTTTCTTATTACTTGGTTAAGTTAAACATAGCATTTATTAATTTAAGGCAGTAGAAATGTTTCCGGCTTGCCGACAAGTAGCAAAACACATTTTTGTAACAAATACATCTACAGGTCATTCTGATAAAAAGCTTTTCTGTGGTTGTATGCTCTATCAAAGTTTTACATGACATTAAACAAAATATAAAACTGATATAACTTTAAGATTACATAATGTTTAAATTTATAGGTAAACGTATGGCCTTTAACAATAAGAAAAAACGCATACATTGTTATCGAATATTAAAAAAAAGTCCGGTCATGAAAAATATGAACACAGCTCAATTGAAAGAAACGGCCTTATTCATAACCAATTTTTTTTACGAAAAATAAATATAACAGATGAACCCAAAACAACTACTGATCATGGACAGTTGCATAACGAATGTGGCGGAGTTCAGCATGTTTACGAGTGCTCAACCCTCCACCTAATCTGGCACAATAACGTAACATCACAATATAAAAACGAATTATCAATGTTAATTACAAAAGGCGTAACTCAACAGATCAAATCTATTCAAAGCAGAAAAAACATCAAACATAAACACAAGCTGAAAGTGGCAGTATAGTTGTTCATTCCTCTTTCCTTACAACAAAAGTACACTTAGTATAGATCTCAGAGTACCCGCAGTTAAAAGCAAATAATAACTAGTAAATAAATCATATATATGGAGACTTAAGTATCATCAAAAATCCAAGGGAATCAGTGTAAAAACTTCATTAACAGGCTGGGAAAAACATAACTATGTACAAATAAGGATATCGACAGATGGTAGTACCAGTAAAGGCAATGTATGTGAAACAGTACTTTTTCTAGATTATAATTTACTGATAACATGATTAATATTTACATACAAACAAAAAAACAATATTCAAAGATCGAATAACAGTGTTGAATTGGTAACTTTTAGAAATGAGTGTATTTGATCAATTGATAAGTTTACCTAGATCGTACACAAATTTCCGGGGTCGTTTAAAAAAATCACCGTAAATGGTCAGAACCTGCTAATCAGTCTGAAATCTGTTATTTGCAGGTTCCACCAAATCTAAAAAATAAATCTGTGTATATAAAAATGATTTCGATAAAGGTTTTGAGTAATGTGTCGAAATGAAATTCCTGACTTACAATTTACCAGTCAATCATAGATTACGCTCGTTGAAATCCAAAACTTACTACGGACACAGGCATAACGAACTAGTTTGGATTTATAAACACCGTAATCATTGTTAATGCTCAGTGGTAAATATACAGCCGCTGAGGAATGCAGTAGCATACAACTATATGAATTACGTCCTGTGCAAATAATTATAATTGGAAAAGAAATAAAATTCCTAGAAAACTGAACTCCGAAGAATAATCAAAAGTAAAGTCACTAATAGAGCAGCCGTTTTTAACGATAAAGTTTCGTGATAAAGCATTCCGACAAATATCAGAAATGATGAAGTACAAACAATATCAACAGATTGACCACATACTATACATATTTCTTATATAATGTAACAATTGATGCGGTCAGCAGATTACATGATTTTTGTGTTTAATATGTTTGCAATGTTTATGTGATAATGCTTTTCATAGATTTTTCTACTAGCTATTTTACTTTTTATGAACATTCCGAGTCTCTGTAAATATAAGCAGATAATTACAAAAGGTCGACGGACGTACAGTGACAAACACACATGGCCTGATCTAGAAACAACGCATGTAAGTATACAGAATAACTCGCCTTGCGTCATCTCTCGTTGTTGCTGCTGTCGTCCTTTTAAAACAAATCTTTTCATCTCTATAATGATATTATTTCGGAGTTGCATGCCTGAAAAACGTCTACTTTACTTAATTTGGCATTGTTTCACTTTTCCACGATTGCTATAGGAGACAACTAAGTTAACGTTATCTCCAAAAACGACAGTACAAGTATTCTTTTTTTTTTGTTAAAATCATGCGTATATAGAAATAGATTATGCTTGATTAACATAAATTACAGTTTCAATGGTCATAACACCTGCACATGCAAAGCTATTTTTTCACTTCGGCTTCTCAAGTGATAATATTTCATTGATTCTTAACTTATATTATTTAAATTATACAGTGTCATATTCAAGCCTTTTGACATCTTAAGATCAAGTTTCGATGACAACTTCACGTAATTCCAGAACGCAGAATAATTTATATATAAAGGTATTATATATTTATTAATACATGTTTGTCATGAGACAAATATTAGTCTGGCTCTTCTCAAAAGTAGTCAACAAAGAAAAGTGACTTGTTATGAAATATATGAGGTTAAATTACTCATAAATTTAAGTGATCCTTTTAAAGAAATATGATATGTATTTCGATGGTACACCAGTCGTTAATAACGTGCTTTTATATATATATAAAAATAAGACTAATAAATATTACTTATTTTTATCAAGCATTTAGAAATATTATCCTCTGACTGAATAATTATCCCTGATATTACACGAAGATCAGTGCCACGTCATCTGTATAGGGTCTAATATAGTGTTAAGTAATACAAAGATGAAATAAGGAAGTGTTTAATAATAAACATATATTACGTTTGAATATTTACAAATGTTATATGTGATCGTGATTTATCTGAATAGGGAAAATATCTTCTTTCAAAAGATACGTTAATAATTTCATATTGAGAAGTGGACGGTCTTTAAAAAATAAATCTCAGTAATCTCTGAATTAAGTGTCCCTTCATGATAACTTCATATCAAATACTACTCTGACCAATTGGCAGCTACTTTAATTAAGTATTCTTAACATTACAAGATCTTTCCAATTGGCATATAGCTTTTTTATCAATAATCTTCTAAAAAAAAATCCAACTAAACTATTATGGGCAATGTTCTCTTGTTTATATGAAAAAAAGAAGTTGTGGCATATGATGCCAATGAGACAACTCTCCAAAAAGAGACAAATTGACACAGTAGTGAACAACTATATGTCACCCTTCAGCCTTCAACGATAAGCAAACCCCGTACCGCAAAGTCAGCTTAAGCATGTTCGTTCATCTCATATGCTTTGTAATGTTAGGAAAGAAACTTCAAGAAATTATTTGTCTGAAATACTAGTTCTATATTGTATCGGACTTACATTAAAAATCGTAAGGTTCTATTTTAACAAAATAGCACAGCCAAATCTTCAGTATGTAGAATCGTTATACCACGGAACACAGTCCATCTTTCAAATGATAAGATTTTTAGATTATCAGTGATTTTTGTGAGGAAAATACAATACTCTTTTTCTACCATGCTGTTAAAGACCTGATAACAAAAGTTATACGCGTACTGATTTTGGTTACCAACTAGTTTCCCTATAATGAAATTGAGAATGGAAATGGGGAACGTGAAAAAGAGACAACAACCCGACCAAACAGCAGATAACAGATAACAGCCAAAGCGATATAGTTTACTTTTACACATTGTGACTTGTGATAGGACGTTATGTTATGTCATTGAAACTCATGCCTCATATATTTATATCTAAATAGATAGTAATCAGCAAAAATGTAAAGATAATTAAAAAAGAACGTGACATAGACAAAATGTTGAAAACAAAGGGTGTTTGCCTTTTATACCTTACTGTTCGGTGTGAGCCAAGGCTCCATGAATCTTAACAGGAGATATCGACAATAGGAGGATGTAAATCATGCAGAAGGGTCAATTGCAAGTGTTGCAAAGTCGCCATCATTGAAACCCATTCGTCAGAAACAGTCACAAAGAAACACTACAACATACAAATGTATTTATAACATCCAATTGCGAAACGCAAAATTGTAGTTCAGATATAACTTTGGAACTTGCAAGTTGCAATGTTCTGGTGAAACCGAAACACCATTAAAATCCAACGAAGTAACCATCGGTCAAATTTATACAAAAGAAAGAAACTGCCCAATCATTAAATATCTTTTACGAGAATGACATGATTTTGAAAACTTCATATTTCAAATCATTATAAAATACCAAAGTTGTGATTACATGGTAGACAAAAGGGAGAGAGAGAGATTAATGGTGCGCCAGTTAATAACTCTTGAACCTGGTGGACTTAATGAGAGAGACGAAAAAAATTAAAAAACAAATCAAACTAATTAATTAAATTCATACAATTTATGAAATCAATTCAATGTTTCGAACAATAATAAATATGTGGATAGATTAGCTTAGCCGTATTTGGCACAATTTTGGGAATTTCGGGTCGTCAATGCTCTTCAACTTTGTACTTGTTTGGCTCTATAACTATGTTGATCTGAGCGTCACTGATGAGTCTTGTGTAGACGAAACGCGTGTCTGGCGTATTAAATTATAATCATTGTACCTTAGAAAACTTTTACTCCAACTTTATGTAGTTTTATCTACAAACATATGTGTTTATAGAACATACATATGTCAAATTTTTATACTCAAATTTTGTGTAGGTTTAGCTACAAAAATATTTGTTGGTCATGCATCCGATTCCACCATGAGAGATGCACATGCTTGATGAAGCTAGTTAATCTAGCGAAATACTGCGTTTTCCTGTTCAAAATCTTATATAACTTTGTTATGTATTAATAAGCGTGTTTAAGTTATATTCTTAGACATTTATATACATATAGGTTGCATTTCTGTAAATATTGACAATGCATTTTCCCATAGGAACTCCCGTTATGGCTAAAACTGTTCCACTTTTACTATGAAAATTTGAAAAAAAATTATATCCTAGAATAGAAAGTTCATATGCACTACTTTTTTTTTCAAAGGTCAAAATATAGGGTTGTGCGGCAAGTTTCAATCAATGTTTATATGCCCCGAACTTAAATATTGATATGTTTATCTTTTGGTAACTATCCCAAGTTATGTCTCTATGGCATGCAACCTACAGATCAGAACTGGAAACCAGTATGTAAACAAAATTAATTTTCTATGAATATCCTAAATCTCCCTAAAAGAGGCGTGGTTTGAGAAATAGCTGTATTTACAAAGTGCAACCTATATATATATAAACGTCTGAATGATAGACAACGATCTTTTCCACGAGGCTCTGGTAACGAAACATGTACAAAATAATTAAATCATATAAAAACCGATGTCAAAGAACAATTGAAGGTCTTTCCACCAATAAGGATCTTATTTGATATAAAAATATTAGAATTTGGTTTTAAATGTCAATTTCTGTTTACTGTACGCTGATTCCAAAAATATATGGTTTTTATACAAAAAGATATAAATAAGGGAGATATTTTTTTACTCCGGTTTGAAAAATGTTACTTTTGATGTTTTTTTTATAGTTTACTTGACTCTGATTCCAAAACTATATGGTTCTTTATACTTTTACATTAATTTAATACAAAAAAAAAGTTTCTTCCGGTTTAAAAAATGTAACTTCCTGTTGGTTTTTTTAAGTTCAAATAGCATGCAAAGATAATGCAAAAATTCGCAGGGCTTTATCATGTATACATATGAGGTAAAAGCAAAGGTCTAAATCTAGAACGTTAAACTTACCTTTGACCTTGAGCTCAATTTCAAGGTCATCAACCAAGAACCTCAAATCAAAAGACCCTAGGTCTTAATTATTACCATTGCTGTATTTGGCAAAACTTTTATGAAATTTGGTCCTCTTAAAGCTCTTCAACTTTGTACTTTTTTTGTGGCTTTTTTGTCATTATTTTTATTCTAGCGACACTGATGAGTCTTTTGTAGACGAAACGCGCGTCTGGCGTGAATATAAAAAAAACTGGTATCTATGATAAATTTATTTATATATGATAAACGAGATATATCACCATACGTTTAATTATATTATAATAGGAGAGAAAACTTCCATTTAATGTCTCTGTACCCTTTCACCTTAAATTTACCTGTTACCATGGTTACGACATATCGTAACTTATAATTGTGTGAAAATATTTTGTCGATATCTTTCTGAAAATAAGGGATAACAAACTGTTACGGCCAGAAATCGCCTTTAAATTGTAGCCAACAAAAGACAAAAATCAATAGTAAAATTTAACAATATTTATTATACAAAAGTTTATAAAAGGTATTACACAAATATTACTGTTAACTTAACTGTCAAAATATGAGTCCAATCTGTTATCTTTATCTGTATCCGGAAATCTTTCGGAATCCAATCTGAATATTATGTTCACTACTAAGGTCACAATCCAGTATGATGTTGTTTGTAGAATAAAAGTGTCAATCCAAATGCTGTGAATACTAATGTCTATCAATGTCTATGTCCAAGTTTAATTATATCTGGTTTGTCATGATTGTTCTCAAATTTAACCATGCCTAAAGTGGCAACTGGTTTACTATCACATAGTACATTAGTACGCTCAAAATATGGTTTTAACATATTAATATGACACACTCTATTTTGTTTGCGCCGACCTGGAGTTTTTACAATATAATTCAAATCATTAATTTTACTCTCTATTGTATAAGGACCACAATATTTAGCCTGTAAAGGATGTCCAGGGACAGGCAGAAATACAAGTACGCTATCACCAGGCTCAAAAACTCTGTCCCTGGCATCTTTATCATACCATATTTTCATCTTGTTCTGTACATTTTTTAAGTTTTTCTGAGCAATTTGACAAGCAGTATACAATTTTTCTTTAAATCTAGATACATAGTCTAAAAGATTCAAGTCAGTATGTTCAGTAAGCCACTTTTCCTTAATCAATTTTAACGGTCCCCTTACAGTATGACCAAATACCAACTCAAAGGGACTAAATCCAAGGGATTCTTGAACAGCCTCTCGAACCGTAGAAAGTGAACTCCATCATCCCAGTCTCGGTCAAATTGAAGACAAAAAGTTCTAATCATGTTCTTCAATGTTTGATGAAAACGTTCTAAGGCACCTTGAGATTCTGGATGATAAGCACTTGATCTGTTCTGAGCAATCCCTAACTGGTATACGACTTGCTGAAATAAACCTGACATGAAATTTGATCCCTGGTCGGACTGTATAGACTTAGGAAGTCCTACTAATGTGAAAAATTTGATCAAAGCTTTGACGATAGTAGGTGTCTTGATATTTCTGAGCGGAATAGCTTCAGGAAAGCGGGTAGATGTACACATGATTGTCAATAAATATGCATTTCCAGTCTTGGTCTTTGGTAAAGGTCCAACACAGTCAATTAGAACTCTGCTGAAAGGTTCGTCAAAGGCTGGAATAGGCAGAAGTGGTGCTGGTGGTATTTTCTGGTTAGGCTTACCAACAACCTGGCATATATGGCATGATTTGCAGTATTCTGCGACATCATTTCGAAGTCTGGGCCAGTAGAAATGCTGCAAGATCTTAAGGCAAGTCTTCCTTATACCTAAGTGTCCAGCCAAGGGGGTGTCATGGGCAAGACCAATAATTTCTTGCCTATAAACTTTAGGCACCACCACTTGGTACACCACTCTCCATTCCTCCTCTGGGGTAGCATCAGGAGGCCTCCACTTCCTCATTAAAATACTGTCCTGATGGTAATAGCATTTGGCCACTTTGTCTGCTTCCTCCTGTGGTTGAGCTCTCTGGCTGAGCTGAAGAACCTCAGGGTCTTTATGTTGTTCTTCAAATAAATTCTTTCGGTCTAATGAATGGCTGGTAACGTCTGGCCATGGCATAATAACATTTTTGTTAACACTAGGTGGTTTTATAATAGCCTTTTCTGAGTTACCAGGATCTTCAATATCAACTATAAAAGTGTCAGAAAGGTCCATGTAATCAAACTTGTCTTCTTGCAAATTCTCATTTTGTTGTTTTCTAGCCATCGCCCTAGTAACAACACAAGCTGGATACAATTCAGCATCATCTTCAGGTGATTTAACATCCACCACCGGTTCACTGGTAACAATTGGTTCAGCAACCACTTTGTTCCTAGCTAGATCATTTCCTAGCAATAAGGTAACACCCTCAACAGGGAGATTAGGACCAACACCTACAATAACTGGTCCAGTTATCAAATCTGACTTCAGATAAATACGATGGAGAGGAACATCTATACAACCTAACTCTACACCTTGTAACAAAACGGAGGCACCAACAGAAGTCTTCTCGGATATAGGCAACACACCTTCTAACAATAAAGACTGAGAAGCTCCAGTGTCCCGTAAAATCTTAATAGGCTAAAGAGTGGTATCATCAACAATAGCAACAAACCCATCAGACATAAAGGGTTTATATTCCTCCATATAATCACAAAAACTGGACTTAAAAGCCTGACTCGCAGGACATTCCAATGTACTGGTAATATAAGGTGTCGTACAAGCACTGGTCTTCGGCTTATTATCTCGTTCATTCTTCTTCTGGAGTCTAAAACAATCAGCCATCAGGTGACCAATCTTCTTACAATAAGCACAAGTCAGTGACTTCTTCTCAAAAGTATCAAATTTTGGACTAGACATATTATAACTGGACTGACTCTTATTCTGTGGAACAGGCTTACTATCAGTACGCTCAGTGCTTTGATTTTTGTAATTTCCACTGGAAGTATTAACATTTTGACTCTTGAAACTTCTTTTATGTGAAAGAGTATAATTATCTGAAATTACAGCCGCATCATGTATTGACTCAACAGTTTTGTCGTCTAAATGTGTTTTTAATTCTGAATGAACACATTGTTTAAACTCTTCTAATAACATCAATTGTCTTAGTTGATCAAAATTGTTTTTTGTTTTTTTTGAAGTAAGCCATTTATCAAATAGATCTTCTTTTTCCCGAGCAAATTCCACATAGGTTTGCGAATCAAACTTTTTATAAGATCTAAATTTCTGTCTATATGCTTCTGGTACTAGCTCATAGGCTTTCAAAATTTCCTGTTTCACAGTGTCATAATCAGAACTTTTTTCTGATGGAAGTGCGGAGTATATTTCAGCTGCCTTACCCTCAAAAACACTTTGAAGCATCGTAGTCCAATACGGCATTGGCCATTTCAAATTATTAGCAATTTTCTCAAACTGTGGAAAATATTTATCAACTGTTTTTTCACAAAATTTCGGAACCAAACGTATATTTTTTGCTGCATCAAAATAATCTGATTTCGACTGGACTTTAGTGTTGCTTTCTTCTTTGACCATTTCAATTTTCAGTTTTTCCATCTCTAGCCTTTCTCTCATTTCAAGTTCTTTTAATTTTAATTCATCTTCTTTTATTTTCTCCCTCTCCTTCATTTCCAGTTCTTTTAATTTAAATTCATCTTCTTTTTCTTTTCTCTCTATTTCCAACCTTTCCTTCATTTCCAGTTCTGCTTGTTTTAATTTAAATTCATCTTCTTTTCTTTTCTCCATCTCCTTCATTTCCAATTCTTTTAGTTTGAGTTCATGTTCTAATTCAAGCTGTTTTAATTTAAAGGCGTCAATATTTTCGACCTTAAGTTCAAGAGCCTCTTCACCTAAAATTTCTGCGTCAACTAATTTGTCTATAACCAAATTTTTTATAATTTGTTTTCTCATAGATACTTTAAAAACTAATTTCAGTTCTTTAGCAAGCAACACTAATTCCTCTTTCTTTAAATTATCAAAACTCTCCAGGTCTGGCGTTTTCAAAAATTTACCAGCATCAAATGCCATTTTGTAGAATTTTGTTGGCTAGTTATAATAAAAATATTGAATAAATTTTGAAAAAGATATTTTCGTTATCCCGGACGAGCCCCCAATTTCTGTTACGGCCAGAAATCGCCTTTAAATTGTAGCCAACAAAAGACAAAAATCAATAGTAAAATTTAACAATATTTATTATACAAAAGTTTACAAAAGGTATTACACAAATATTACTGTTAACTTAACTGTCAAAATATGAGTCCAATCTGTTATCTTTATCTGTATCCGGAAATCTTTCGGAATCCAATCTGAATATTATGTTCACTACTAAGGTCACAATCCAGTATGATGTTGTTTGTAGAATAAAAGTGTCAATCCAAATGCTGTGAATACTAATGTCTATCAATGTCTATGTCCAAGTTTAATTATATCTGGTTTGTCATGATTGTTCTCAAATTTAACCATGCCTAAAGTGGCAACTGGTTTACTATCACATAGTACATTAGTACGCTCAAAATATGGTTTTAACATATTAATATGTTAAAACTAAATTTTGAACATGACCTTGACCTTTGACCCATTTTCATTTTTAAGGACCAAGGACATCAATTCAAAAGATCCTAGGCCTCTATCACTTATGGTTTTCCTGTTAAAAATACATTTTACTTATATCAAATACAAAAGGGGAAATAACTCTCATATGGAATCTCTATACAGCTTCTGTCAAATAAAACAGAACATCCTGAGGATGTAACGAGCAATTTGGAAAAATAAATATGTCGGTTTCTTATACGGTTGCGAAGCCTGCAAGAAAAACAGTGTTCGAAGATATAAATCTTATATGGGAAAGTATTCGGTTACGCTGTGTCCGTTTCAAAAGTGTATAAACTGTTCTATATTATATTCCAAATGTCATAGCTACATATTGCGAAACAAAATAACAGCAAAGGAACAAAATTTGGCGAAAGAAAACAAAAATAATAATCAAAACAAAATCAATAGGTCTATCCTATAATATAAACTATTTGAAATTAGAGTACATTATACAAGTTTTGAGAATGGGTCTTGCATATTAAACTTAAGAAAAATTATTTCAGAGGTCAAATTAACTCATCGTAGATACAAGGACTTAATTTTGTATATACGCCAGACGCGCATTTCGTCTACAAAGACTCATCAGTGACACTCGAATCCAAAAACGTTAAAAAGGCCAAACAAAGTACAAAGTTGGAGAGCATTGAGGACTAAAAAATTCCTAAAAGTTTTGCCAAATACAGCGAAGGTAATCTATGCCTGAGGTAGAAAAGCCTTAGTATTTCAAAAAAAGAAATGTTTGTAAACAGTTAATTTATAAATATAACCATATTAATGATAATTCATGTCAGCACAAAAAGTGCTGACTACTGGGCTTGTGATAACCTCAGAGAAATAAATCTCCACCAGCAGTGGCATTTACCCAGTGGTTGTAAATAAACTCATAGATACCAGGACTAAATTTTGTATTTACGCCAGACGCGCATTTCGTCTACTTGTATTTCTCGAAGCGATATTTATGATTAGATGACACCTTAATGTTGTTAATCAAAGAATGTAAGAAGCGTTTTTGAATCTGAGGATGGTATTTTATCAAAATTTACAAATGCTTGATCATTGCTATTCGTTTATATTTTACGATATGTCTACATATAATTGACTCGGGACAACAATGTTTGTTATTCGTTTTGAAATATCTGCAGTTTGAGAGCAAGTTTCGAAGTGCTTCTCGATAAATTCATGACAAATTATGAACAGAATCAATGACTAAAATTGTGTTGATCTAATTATCTGAAAGTATTACAAAAAATGTACCGTACATGTCCGACTGAACAAAAATGAGTCTGAAATGTTACAGTACAAGGAAGAATTCGAAGAATGAAAACATTTGTTTTCCCTTACTTTTTTCAATTGATTCTAGAGCCACCTCTTTCTTTTTTAGCGTGTTTTTAACAACATCCAACTGACATCAATTAATCTAGGACGACATGTCATCAAGATATCAGTTTCTGTGTTTAAATTTGGCATGCCAGTACTTATAGGCTGCTTAATTTTCGGGGAAAGTCCTGTTCACAATATATATTCGTTTCGTTAAAATATGAAGTAGGACATCAGATTGCTCATGTAAACATATTGTAAATAAGTCTTGAAATGTGAAATATCATGATGGATCACATACAGATGGGTGCCGTCCTAACCTTGACAAAAGTTAACTTAGAGTTAACTTGTTGACTGCTTTTTAAGTTAACTTGAGAATTTTTAAGCAGACCAGCAAGTTAACTTCGTCTACGGTGGACCAGACCTACGGTCCGCTATTTTATGACTGCTGCAGACCTATCGACGGGTCTGTTCCAGACCAGACCTGTGGACAAGTCTGCTTTTGATCAGTCCTGAGGACAGGTCTGCCCCAGACCAGACCTGTGGACAGGTCTGCTCCTGACCAGACCTGTGGACAGGTCTGCTTCTGACCAGACCTGTGGACAAGTCTGCTATTGACCAGACCTGGGGACATGTCTGCTTATGAAATGTTATCGTTTTTGCGACTTTTCATATCAGACTTGAGCTTTATTAAAATATGTATAAACAACATTCGCATTGTTCTTCCCAAGAAGGCCTCTGATAGCAAATTTCTTTACTCGCTATACTCTACTAGACATTATTAATAACAACACAATTCTTTCTTTTTTTATTTTTATATATTCTTATAAACAATAGTCAATTACATAGAGCAATCATATTCTTTTAATTAGAAGGCGGATAGAAATAAGGGTTATCCAACGCATCGGAACAACATTCGTATATCATGGGATATCAACATCTTTGTCGACGTTACTTCGTTTCCCGTTTTTTACCTGTCCCTGCATAATTTTTACTTTACGCATTTATACATGCATGGATATTTCATTGTTATTCTACTTATTTGGATTGGATTTACTATTCTTTTTCCGCAGAATATTCTAACGAAAATTGTACAGTTGTACAGTGTCCGGATATGTACGATGTGGTAAAACTACCAACAATCTCGTCAAATTCGTCAGATTTGTCGAGAGATTTGTGCACATGAATGAAATAGTTGTCACTTGACGTTTAACTACAAACAAAATCAATCAACCGACATAATAGATTAACAGTATACTATTACCAGAAGAGAACCTCAAATACATTTTTTTTATTAAAAATCACAAATGAATTCAGACATGTCAGTGTTGGTACATGTACTTGGATGATGTGGCCTAATAGTTTCGTTTTACACACCCTAGTGACTGTTCAATATTATGAATACAGAGATGAAACGCTGACATTCTCAATGTATGCGAGAAAAAAATTTGCATTAATTGTTTTCCGTATTTGCCGTCCTACTAACATGTTCACATGAGTGCCAGGAGAAGATAATTAGGCGCCATCCCAACAGCGGTCATTTATTTTATACATTGAATCCAGACATCAAAAATATGGCTCATTTACTATGCGGATATATATAGATTTTTAAATTAAAGTGCACATATGCAGGTCAGTTTTTGGTCGATGCAGTCAAATAATTTTGTTGTATAAGTCAGCATGAGGTATCAAATCTACTGAAATTTTGTTACGTATCAATATTTTGAATTAAAGGAGGACATGCTGACATCCAAAATTAATGCGAACAAAAATTTGTTGTTATTATATTGCAATATTGCTGTCCATTGTATAATACATTGAATCCTGGCATAAAAAATAGGGCTTATTTACTATGCGGGTATACATGGTATATAGATTTAGAAATTAAAGTGCACATATGGTCAGTTTTGGTCAATGCGGTCAAATCATTTTGTTGTACAAGTCAGCATGAGGTATCAAAACTACTGGAATTTTGTTACGTATCAATATTTTGAATGAAAGGAGGACATGCTGGCACCCTAAATGTATGCGAACACAAATTTGTTGTTATTGTATTGCAATATTACTGTCCATTGTATTGTACATTGAATCCAAACACAAAAAATATGGCTGATTTACTATACAGTATATAACTTTACATATTAAAGTGTACATATGGTCAGTTTTAGTTGATGCGGTCAAATAATTTTGTTGAACAAGTCAGCATGGTCAGCATGAAGTATCAAAACTACTGAAATTTTGTTACGTATCAATATTTTGAATTAAAGAAGGACATGCTGGCACCTTAAATGTATGCGAACACAAATTTGTTGTTATTGTATTGCAATATTACTGTCCATTGTATTATACATTGAATCCTGACATAAAAAATATGGCTGATTTACTATGCGGGTATATAGATTTACAAATTAAAGTGCACATATGGTCAGTTCAAGTTGATGCGGTCAAATAATTTTGTCGGACAAGTCAGCATGAGGTATCAAAACTACTGTAATTTTGTTACGTATTAATATTTTGAATAAACGGATGACATGCTGTCACCCTTAATTTATGCGAACACAAATTTGTTGTTATTGTATTACAATATTGCTGTCCATTGTATTATACATTGAATCCTGACATAAAAAATATGGCTGAATAACTATGCTGGTATATAGATTTAGAAATTAAAGTGCACAAATTGTCAGTTTTAGTTGATGCAGTCAAATAATTTTGTTGTACAAGTCAGCATGAGGTATCAAAACTACTGAAATTTTATTACGTATCAAAATTTTGAATAAAAGGAGGACATGAAGGCACCCTAAATTTATGCAAACAAAAATTTGAAAAAAATTGCTGATTTAGTATGCTGGTATATAGATTTATGACTTAAAGTGCTCATATGGTCAGTTTTGGTCAACACGGTAAAATAATTTTGTTGCAAGAGCAAGAGGTATCAAAACTACTGTAATTTTGTTACTTATCAATATTTTGAATAAAAGGAGTACATATGCCGGCACCCTAAATTGATGCAAACAAAAATTTGTTGTTATTGTATTGCAATATTGCTGTCCATTGTATTATACATTGAATCCTGACATAAAAAATATGGCTGATTTACTATGCGGGTATATAGATTTACAAATTAAAGTGCACATATGGTCAGTTTAAGTTGATGCGGTCAAACAATTTTGCCGGACAAGTCAGCATGAGGTATCAAAACTACTGTAATTTTGTTATGTATTAATATTTTGAATAAGCGGATGACATGCTGTCACCCTTAATTTATGCGAACAAAAAATTGTTGTTATTGTATTACAATATTGCTGTCCATTGTATTATACATTGAATCCTGACATAAAAAATATGACTGATTTACTATGCGGGTATATAGATTTATAAAAAAAAGTGCACACATGGTCAGTTTTGGTCAACACAGTCAAATCATTTTGTTGCACAAGTCAGCAAGAGGTATCAAAACTACTGAAATTTTGTTACGTATCAATATTTTGAATAAAAGAAGGACATATGCTGGCACCCTAAATTTATGCAAACAAAAAATTGTTGTTATTGTATAGCAATATTGCTGTCCATTGTAATATAAATTGAATCCTGACATAACACATATGGCTGATTTACTATGCTGGTATATAGATTTACAAATTAAAGTGCACACATGGTCAGTTTTGGTCAATGCGGTCAAATAATTTGTTTGTACAAGTCAGCATGAGGTATCAAAACGAAACTAAATTTTTTTATGCATCAATATTTTGAATAAAAGGAGCACATGCTGGCACCCTAAATTTATGCGAACAAAAATTTGTAGTCATGTGTTAAAATGATGCTTTCTTCTAAAATACGTCCTTTAATAGATATACATATAAATAAAGTGCAAATATGGTTGAATTTGATAGGTATTGGAATATTCAGTGCCCGTTATCATTGTAACCAAGATCGTTTCTTAATTTATAGATTGGCAGATCACAGATAAATTTGTGTTTCAAGCAACGTTTTATGCGAACTTTATTTTCAAATATTTGTATTAAATCCTGTTTATATAACGGAAGTATTAGTTTTACTTTATAATATACGATTTTAAGTTTCTGTTTTGTTTGACAATTGAATCCAATTGCAGCACTCTGGTTCAATCTGTAAATGGATAAGGTAACCATCTCTTAAAATAAGCACCTATTTTCATGCCTTGTAATATAATTATATGTCATGAGTATTGCAGAATATCATGTTTTAGTGATATGTATTAATGGGCTACAGACATATTTGTTATAGCATTTCTTACGTTCTATTATCCTTGCATGATTAATCAAAAAAGGAATCTTATTCAATATCAATGATAACTGAGAAACAGAAATTGCAATGTGTAATGTATGGTACAAACACATTATTTTGTTTAGAGATTGTGGTATGAGTGCCAAAGAAACAACTCTCCATCGAAGTCAGTTTGTAAAAAAAACAACATTTTATAGATATTTTAATCCATTGTTAAGATTAACGGCAGTTCATGAAAACAAAGTTAATACGAATTCAAATTTTTTTTCAACTTTACCATGTTGTTGTTACTGCAATACGCACCACAAATTGTCGGCACGTCGTCAAAGGAATTACCAAAATATATATTATCCTATATCGAATGAATAAAAATTGCGTTACCATGTATGTAAGTTATGTATCCATGAAGGTGAAGTATAAAATTAATTTGGAAAGATTAGGGGGGATAAAAGTCAAAAAGTAAAAATATTAATTGTTTTAGCCAATGTTTAACATGTATCCTATCATGTCTGTACAACAAAGATTCTGTACATTTTCATATGTTTAATGATGTTTTTCTTTTTTTATGAGAAACTATAGGAACATGTTATATTCTAATGTTTACAATATAAAGGTCACAGACAGGTCACAGACTGTTCACAGGTAATACAATTGGGGTCAAATTTTGTTAATCAACATTCATGACAAAACCTTATAAGAAACAAACAAAATTCATATTTTACTTACCATTCTTTAGTATTAACAAACACTTCCAAAACATTGTATAAATCCAAAGGTATGAATTAACAAAAATTAACAGAAACAGTAACCACGCTGTATCTCATTCATATTTTCACATGTTTCAAAATTCTATTAAAAGAACCGATAACGGAATTTTCTCCTTACATTTCACAACACAGTGTCTGTAACATCTTTAAGTACTTCGATAAGATTTTATATGATATTATGTTTATGTATAAAGTAGTTATAGAAAATATAAATGTATTAAATGGCTATGTTTAAAATAAGATAAGTTTTACTGTACATGTATATTCTCCCTGGATAACAGTTATAATTGTATGCAACAGGGATACTTGATGGAATTCTGTACATTAAGTTATTTTCTAAAACAGCAAATAGTGCAATAAAGAATTTATGAATGTTAAAATAAAAATGCGTTACCAATGTAGGTAACATTTGAATGAAAGTGTAGAGACGACTTGCACGTTTGTGGTTTTCATGCCGCGTAAAACATTGAACTGAATTGAATAGAATACTAATGCATTTAATTCATAATGTTGTGTATTATAATGTGTGTCTACGTTTACAATAAACCATTTAAAAAGGTTATATGTGATTATTATTTCAATTACACGTGGGCGTGTTAGTCTTGATAGTTATCATCATCATGCTGATCAACCAACTTGACACAAAAAAAATCATATTGCAATATTTTCAGGAGAATTATTCGAAAAGACTTCCAAAATTTCATACATTTGGTGAAAAATGACGATGGGCATGGATAACATAAACAAGCTCCGTTGGAAGTTGTTTATGCTTCTATTTGTCTTTAATTTTTAAAACAGCTTAATAAAGTACTAACACCAAACATAACTGTTTTGTCCAGGTTTTTGTTAAAAAAAAGTGGTAAATCTAGAAAATTTAAATATTGTCGCCTATAAATAGAACCATTTCCCTTCATAAGTGTTTCACTATTGCACTTGGAAGCATGCGCTATAATATCATATGCTAACACTTCACAGCTGATTCAATATAGTCGTCTGATTTCTGATCTTTTTTCTTTTTTTCCAATAAAAAAATTCCTAGTTCAAGTAAACTTGTATTTATTTCACCTTTTTTTGTAATTTTTATAATTTCATTTTAACGTACAAAACATGACCTCTATTTAAACAGTGTCTACCCTCATTACCAATACAATATTTTTATTGATCCGATATAATTAGTTTTCAAAGGTTCCAGGATTATAATTGACTACGCCAGACGCGGTTTTCTTTTACATTAGACTTGTCGATGACGCTCATATAAAAAAAAATATAAAGCCAAATTATAAACGATGTCCCCCCTTGATGAAGAAGAAAAAACGACGCATAACAAGAATTATGAAACGTCATTTTAAACATTTCGTTATGAGTTCGTATCTCAATTTCCACATAAATGTCGTTTCTATACAGGATTAATACACCAACTAAAAATTACTCTAAAACGCCACATAATGACTTCATATAGTTATATTAACCATAAAATGTACTATTTGTTAACTACACTTGTGGTTTGGATATCTATTCAACTTTTATTCATGTTTCCTATAATAAAAAAAAAATGATTTCGTTATTTCTGCTCATAAATGTCGGTACCACATGCTGGATACCAGCCTACTTTTACGGTTGTTTAAAAAAACAAGAATGATAATTGGCATTTCCTCTGCAGAAAATGGTGGACTAAACATTATTTTTTAGCTAACGTAACGTTTTACTTGTACATGTGGTATGACAGTCGCCAACAAGCCTTTAAAATGAAATCAATGTGTGAACAAAACAATCAGATATCATAGGTAAAAATGTCCAAATAAGGGTATGATATCAACATTGTGTTATAATCGTCATAACTCTAAAACAAAACCAATAAAATGTATCACAATAGAAATAAAAATTGTCCCAACGCATCAGCAAACATTGCGACAAGAATACAACAAATAATAACACAATGACAGAATGTATAAGTACCAAGTAACTCCAAAGAATATTTTTCATGTTTTACCAATTTTTCAAATGATAAACAGTATTTTTAACATGAACGTAATTAATACTTTGGCATGATTTGCTTAAAAAAGAGGGACGAACGATACCAAAGGTACAGTCAAACTCATACTTCTAAAACAAACTGACAACGCCACGGCTAAAAATGAAGAAGATAAAAAGACAAACAATATTACACATGACACAACATAGAAAACTAAAGAATAAACAACACGAACCCCACCAAAAACTAGGGGTGATCTCAGGTGCTCCGGAAGGGTAAGCAGATCCTGCTCCACAAGTGGCACCCGTCGTGTTGCTTATGTGATAACAAATCCGGTAAATAGTCTATTTCGGTAGGTCACATTCATGAAAGGGAAGGGGATTGTAGTTACGACGTAAGGAACATATCCGATATCATTTTTGAAACGGTTATTCCATAACGGTCAACCAACTCGTGATGGCGTCCGTAAAATTTACGAAGGGATGATTTCAACTTCACCATTTGGAACTCTTGGTTTAATAGCGTCCTTGTGAGCAGCAACCCTCTATCAAGAAAATCATGATAGGAAATTCAAGCACGGAATATCGTATCAATTGGAAGATTAAATTATAATAGTGGGATAAAAACCTCGGTCAATTGTGTTGGCTAGAAACTTAGGGTGTGGAAATAAATGCAAATGCGTATTCCATAGAAAGTTTAATCTTTATTAAATCCAGTGAACACAGTGAATCATCAAAATAATATCTAATAAAGTTCAATACATCATCATACGTTCCATATTACGTTCCTCAATACGAATACGTTCTCTGATAAAAATACGATACGTTGAATACGATTTACTCAAAAGAAAACAGAAATATACTGTCATTCACTAAATTAAAAAAAAATAAAAACATGGCAAATTGCAAACAATTGAATATACACCAAAATTGTAAAAAATCGTGTTTTACCGAGTGAAAATACATAAAAACAATATTAACCATAAATCAATGAAACATCGTAGACATAAAAATGTACTTATCGATTCGCACTTTACAACCTGTGAAATATCTATTTATAGAAACATAACATGCGTCTGAGAGGACTTTGATACTTAAATTCATGGAATACAGTTCTAAAACTGATGCAATACAACTTAAACAAGTTACGGAAGGTTTATACAATAACATCAATACAAACAAAAATGTGTCCATAGTACACGGATGTCCCACTCGTACTTTCGTGTTCTTTGTTCAGTGGACCGTAAATTTGGAATAAAATCTCTTATTTTGCATTGAAATTAGAAAGATCATATCATAGGAATCATGTGTTCTAAGTTTCCAAATTTTCGGACTTCAACTTTATCAAAAACTACATTGACCAAACATGAAAAAAAACCTGAAGCGGGACAGAAGGACGAACAAACAGACGGACGAACGAACGGACGGACGAACGGACGAACGGACGCACAGACCAGAAGATATTATGTCCCTCTTCTATCGTAGATAGGGCATAAAAAGGCAACAAATTAGAAATATGTCTACACAAATTCAACACAGATGTTGTCAAGTTATTGGCGTCATATTCATTCGGAACATAAGAAAAAGTTCATGGGGGCTAGAATATACCGTGATTTTACCGCAGGTTGGCCCTTTATGACAAGTATATTTTACCCGGAGAAATAGCCAGGGGTAAAATATCGGCACATTGTATAAGTTGCATAGAAAAGTGAGATATCATCTTAAAAATTATAAATGGAGCTGGTTTAAATCAATAAAAAAAAATAGTATGGGGCATTGATTAATATAAGAATACTGCTCTCGTTACCTACTAAATTGTTAATTATTAGTGAATTTAGATTTAACTTATTTGTGTAGTTAAATTAGTCAGTAACAGAGGGGCGGAAAATATAAGAGTGACAGTCGAACGGACATTTTATTAATCAGATATTTACTCAGTGATTTGTTGTGCTATGCAAGGTTTTGTAAACTTAATTGTCCGAAAAAAAATTCCGTCTGCTCTCTGTTGCTTTTTATATTTACTTCATTTATTTCGATTATTGCATGATCATCATTAGCATGACTGAAAATGATATAAAAATACGCTTGACTTGAAGTAGAAATAAATTAATCTGCATTTAGACTTCTCTGCATCCAAATTAGTTTCAGCAACATTTGATGTAGTTTATATACAATGCATAGAAATAATTATTAAACTTAACTGTGACCTTATCGTGATCATTAAAAAGCTTCTATGCAAGATTGATAAAAATCCAGAATGGTGGAAGAAAATTATTAAAACTGTTAAAACATTTACCACAGAGTGAAGTTATGTTGACTGAAAAAGTCTATTTATAGGTAAAATACGAAAAAAAATAATTAAAAAGTTGTCTTTTGGATACTATATTTAGATCATAAACAAGCTTCTTTAAAATTCAGGTAAAAAAATCCAGGATAGTTCAAGAAAGTTAATAAAATTTGAAAACATTTAACCACAGAGTGAATGTTATAGTAAATTCACAAAATCTAAGTCCATTTTGGTTATAAATAATATATGGAAAACTGGATATTTTTTTTTTACAAAATCTACTTCTTGATATTATCTGATGATAATAAAAAATCTTATGTCTAAATTTGTTTAACGATAGTTTAAGAAAGTTGTTATGAACACTTCAACAACATAGTGAATATTTCTGGACGACATAATGCAGGATCGCTAAGTTTTGCTTGCTCGACAAGCAGGTTCAACAAAAATGGGGAAAATGTGTTTAGATATTTTCCTCTGAATATTATCTTTTGATTGTAAAGTAGCTTCTGTCAATTTAAGTAAATAAATCCAGAATGGTGTATGCATCTAATAAATGTTTTAAAATCTTTAACTGTACACTGTATATATTAGTAACTTGAAGAAAATTTTAGTACATGCATAAGTAGTTTACGGACAAACAGGAAATAATGATTTAAAAAATGTCCTTCTAGATACTAACTTTTCATCATAAAGAAGTTTCTGTCAAGTTTGGTACAAATCCAGGAAAGTTTGAGACAGTTTTTAAAATTTATAAAACTGTGAATGTAATGTTAACTTGAAAAAAAGCTAAGTTCAGTTATAAGTAAAATGCGGAAAAGCAGGACTTTTTTTTACAAATATTTACTTCTGTATGCTATTGTATGGTAGAGAACAAGCTTCTGTTCAGGCTTGGTAGAAAATGAGGATATTGTAAGAAAGTTACAGAGAATTGAAGCGGTGAATGTGTCAAAAAGACATCGACCCTAAGAAGGAGAAAAATAAGGCCACGGCCACCAATGGATGCTTTCGTTTGATTGTTTGTACCTTCTTCATTCCTCGATCTTTAATGGCTGACTATGCTGTATACGATTTGCTCAGTGTTGAATGCCGTACGGTGACATATAATTGTTAATGTCAGTGTCATTTGTTCTCTTGTGAATAGTTGTATCATCAAAAACCATATCCTATCTTCTTTTTATAAACAGACCTCAATATGCACAGTAACAACCAGTTTAAAAGACGTTTAAGACCAATGTTATAATAGATGACAGAAGAAGTATGTATATAATACTTTCTTTCACTGTTTGTTACGTCGTTGTTTCAAATCTATTGGCTATTTTCGGACTTTTACTTTGGTCAATTACGTGCTTTACTTATTGGCTTTCAACTAGCTCCAAGCAACTGCGACTGCTTTGAGATCAGTACTGTGTATGTTGTCTTTATTTTTGAACTCATTTGTGCTCCGTTCCAATTTCATGAAACGAATTATTTCCAATTGATATTTACGGTTGCTCCATATGTAATGGTGTTACACCACTGTCAAAAGAAAGGGAAAGTTTTAAGACTATAAAACTCGCAACATTTTTTTTATATTCCTGTATTAATTTCAAGAGGCTGTATTTTTAGTGGTATGTTGGTTAGTTTCTGTCATATCTATTTTGGGATGAGTGTAATATCATAAATCAAGTGGCTTACTCTTTGTTTTGCACTTTTTCATGTCGAGGGCTTCTGTAGTTTTGAGCATAGGGATTAAATATTGATTAAAGGTTAAACTGATCATAAAATCATAAGAGACTACATTATCTATCCAAAAAACGTATACCGTTATTCGAAACAAATGTATGGATGAGGAAGATGCAAGCATTGATTAAAAAGTAAAATAACAAAAATACTCCGAGGAAAATTCAAAATGGAAAGTCCATAATCAAATGGCAAAACCAAATGATAAAACACATCAAACGAATGGACAACAACTATTATATTCCTGACTTGGCATAGGCAACTTTCTCAAATGTAGAAAATGGTGGCTTGAACATAACGGAAGTACCAGGCAAAGCTATGAGATTAAGATTTCCTTCACCTCAAATAAAAAAAAACTATGCTGTTTTCAAATTCATTGATCAATCTGAATCGCTGTAAAGTATAATGTTTCTTAAGATGTATTATGTATACAAATGTTATGATATAATCATAAATAAAAAAATAAACAGAGCCAAACTGTTATAGTTCAGACGATATTCTTTAATTAACGTAAACATTTATATCAAACTAGTATACAACATATACATCCAATACAATTAATAGGTCTAATGTTTTGTTTGTGTGTTATGTGCATTCATGTTTTGGAGAACGACAATAAAAATAGCTCATTTTGAGCTTTCATGTGCAGTTTCATTCTATTTTGCTAACGTGCAATTTGCCATAGTAATACAAAAATCGTTCTATTATTCTAAACCCAAATCGATTTTTGATGACGCCATTTACTACATCATTGAAAAATCCAGCCTTCTCTTTCGTTATATCAAATATAATCCATTTATCATATATAATTGAGATGATAGCCCCTCTATTAGCTATTATAAATATAAATATTTCAGCAAAATAAATATCATAGTATAAAAAGATTTAATGCATACAATTGTTTATATAAAAAAGAAGATGTGATATGATTGTCAATGAGGCAACTCTCCACAAGAGACCAAAATGACACAGACACTAACATCTATAAGTAACCGTACGACTTAAGTTCAAATTGAGTAAGTAATACAGTACAAGGACCGAATATAAATAAACTTGTCTGCGTGTTTGTTTTGCAAAGACTAATCCGAAAACAAATTTCCGCTTGCATGACATCTGAAATCAAAAATATTTCTTTCTAAGTCGATGTTTACTTCACTACATCCTATCGATTGTTTTTATTATCTGTGGTAACGTATCATTTGGTATAATAGTTCTTTACCTAGTAAACCTTGTGGTTAATCACAAGAAAAAAGTATTTTTATATTATGATTGTGAAGGTGTATGGTATCCATCATTTAGTTGATTGTATAATGCATACGTCAGTAGTTCATTCTTGATTACGACAAATATACGTTAAAGCCTTTCGTTGACATTGTTTCACTAGAGGGAGTTAGCAAACACTATTATGCAGTATTTTAACTAGTCAGATTCACCATGTTCACCTGGAATTTAAACAAAAATGTATATGATATATGGAGACACTGTCAATCTTTAGTGATAGTCAAAAGTCATCAGTACATTAAGTTTGTGTAAAAGTACTGATGCCATTTTTTTCAGACGTGAGAAAGATGGAACACTACTCCAACGACAATTGTCACGACTATCCGTTGTATCAAAAATTTTATGGTCAAGTTTAAATATTTTGTTGAGTTCGGACTTGTCGATTTTCGTCTTGTGTAGACGAAACGCGCGTCTGACGTATTAGATTATTAACCTGGTATCCTTTGATAGCTATTTGTTGTGTGATTCCCTGTCCTATGTATTCTCCCATTTAAATGTATTGTAGTCCTGTCATGTACTGTTGTCATTTTAATTATATATAACATTGCAATAAAAGCGGGAGGTTTGGCTAGCCACAAAACCAGGTTCAACCCACGTTTTTTTTTTTTTTATTAAAATGTCCTGTACCAAGTCAGGAAAATGGCCATTGTTAAATTATAGTTCGTTTATATGTGTATTATTCTTTAGTGTTGTGTTTCTGTTAAGTCGTTGTTCATCTCTTATATTTGATGCGTTTCCCTTCGTTTTAGTGTGTATCCCGGATTTGTTTTTTTTTCAGACCGATTAATGGATTTCGAACAGCGGTATACTACTGTTGCCTTTGTTCATGGCAGTTGATATACATAGACATATACAAACGCTTCTCAATATGACAAAATGGTATTTACTACATACATTTCAATTGTGAGTCATTTACAAAACAAAAAATTCGTGCATTTTTTTTTAATATGTGCATTGATTTTCGTTGCTATCAAATAATGAGAAATGTTGTGTTTTCTATTTCTATTCCAAACATTTGTAAATGTACAAACATGTATTTTACAAATTAATAATTGGTTGTATTGCTGGAAGTTGGCATGATTGAACAGTTCTTAAAACAAGTGATATGTGCCGTGCAAAGAGTTTATATACAGAGAAAAGAAAATAATCACTTTATACCGTAAACCATCCCTCAAATCCTTTATATTTCAAACGATTGCTTTGGAGATACTGTATATCTTAAAAAGGTCTTGGTGATCGTTTACATCTAAATTGTTAAATTTAAGTGAATCTGAACTGGTAACAATGAGTACAATGTAAATTATGAATTCAACTTACCATTAAAGGTTTGAAAAAATCGAGCATGTTTCAATAGATACACATCAAAACTTTATCCACAACTTATTCGGTCAGTCAATCATCCTAAAAAAGTACAATCATAAAAATGCTAAACTAAGAGGAAAATTCAAAACGAAAATTCCCTAATCATATGGCGAAATCAAATGGAAAAAAAATCCAATGAATGGACAACAACTGTCATATTCCTGACTTAGTACAGGCATTTTGAAATGTTGAAAATGGTCGATTGACCTTGGTTTAATAGCTCTTAGTATTTTCACAATTATAAAACAATAAGATAATGGCATATTATCAGAGAAAATGTAGTGACAAGCATTTCGAACAAAGTGATATCCTGATCTGAACATGATCAACGTTTCGAAGTCTATGTGGTCATTTTTAAAACTTTTCTGTTTACAAAACCTTGAATTTTTCGAAAAAATAAGGATTTTTAACCGAGACATAAATTACCTTATACAGTTCTTTGTCATCGTTTATAGTTTAATTGTCAAAGTTAAATTAATATAAACTGATGACAATGAGGACAATGCCTGACAGGCACCAATTAAAACATTGACTTTTTATATCAGTTTATTTTTTATTGATGTAATAACAGCGTACTCAAACTATTCTTCAATGTTGAACCTCTCTTACTTCCAATCGCTTAACTTTATATCAAAAGGGGAATAACTGCAAAAGTTATATCTTGAATTTAATTTAGGAGTGTAATACATTTTACATTGGCTTCAAATATTTACAGTATATTTTTGTAATCTGAATAAGTTGCCTATGTTAATTACATAGGTTTTTCAAAAATGAAAGACCAAAACATGGATACAAGATGATTATGCTGTACTATTAAATTTATTTATTATATTATAACGTAATTAGATAAATATTGACTCGGAAAAGAAGAAACTCAATGCGTAATGGGCTTTTTCAGTTTGAGTGAATATGAAGTTTTGTAGAGGCACATCTGTCAATTTATTTCGATTGGTAACAATTGATTAACTTTGACCATTTTATATTACCTTTGATTAACAAACAAGATTCCTATTGGACATTTGACATTATTTGATCGATCAATGATTTTCGACTGTTGAAGTTTGACTCCGATTTCAACACTTATATAAAAACAAGACAAGTTGTTTTACAACCGTGGAACAAACATCCTTCATTGAAAGAGCAACACAGCCATTGCTATATTCGTGCACAATTTGTAAAAACATGATGAGGAAAACCACACGAAAAACAATGATAACATAAACAAATGGACTTAAAACTGGCATTTTACTGTATTGACTATTCTAAAAACAGACCATGTTATGTCCGTTACGCCTACATTGGGTGCTCTATGGGATACATTTGTGTTTCGGATCTGAAATAAAACATGGACGTGACGAAATGTTGAGAGTATCGTATGTTGTTAGAAATCAAAGGTCTATATAGAATACAAAGATCTTCATCATTGATAGGTTTTACATGATACAGTGCATCATATTTTTAGTTTCTGGGGTGTTATGGTCGAACACCACAATACTAGATACGAGACTGTACACTATATCATATTTATATACCAACAGTATCACTTCTGTTCTATAGAGCTACACAAAATATAACTTGTTGAGGCTTGACAGCTACGTTCAATTTGTCATGTTTACGTGGTAAACCATTCCAACATAAATATGATGGAGTGGAATATGATTTGTGTAGGAGTTGTAAAAGCTGTGTTTAAGAACTATGAATATCATGGCATGACGTTACACCAATGTTCAAGGTATGGACAGGATTGAAGCCTTCAAACATGGTTAACCCAAAACATATATATTCTCTTCCAAGTAAGGCGACTGTTATTCAATTGGACACTATTGTGTCGGTGTCATTTATAGCTCACTGTATGGTATTAGTGTTGCTCATTTCTCATCTCATAAACTAATACAAATTACGGAATTTTAGTTTCGTTTGATTTAATTAAAATGGCGACCCGTGAAATTCGAACGTTCAAGTACAACTGATAATTTTTTTGTATTAAATATTTATCGAAGTTTTATGAATTGAAATGAAAAGAAATGTACAGATAAAACCTAAATTAAAATATCATCTTTAAAGAATAGTCTTTTTCGTTTTTGTTTAGATTATATATTTACAAACCCGGCGAGTGCTAAAACGGTGTCTGTATCGCGATTTTGATTTTATTATTTTCTCTGGAAAACAAAATGAAAGGATCAGTTATTGAGAATGTTAATACATATTTTAAATTTTCGAATCCTTATCAACATATAATTCTTTAAAAACACTTATCACAATCACGGACTTTCTATATTCCTGTCACAATCGAAGCCTTTAAAATAACAAATTATAAAAAAAAATCCTAACAAGAAATATGAATAATTTTACACACTGCAAACAACATTACTTTTTCTGATTACCTTAATAAAAAGATAACCACTCCTAAATAATAAAATCAAAAATCCAATAGTGGTCAATATATTCCATGAAAATAAAAAAATAATTACATGTTTGTTCAACTCAAACAAAACTTTTAACAGATGTATTCTTGAATTATTCACATTTTCTACAAACAAACAACATATGTAATTCATTTATAACAACTGATTGAAATTGAAGTTACAATATTTTCCAATATGAGAAGAAATATTTGCATTTTAGCTGAGACTACATATAACACTATGTGTTAAAGTAGTCTCAGATTTTAGGAAACCCGTACAAAAATTTAATTACTTTTTCCTTAAAGTAAACATGATTTATGAAGACCAACCATTCCTGATGAACAAAAAGTACTGAAAGCATATGACAGTTAATAATTTGTATCAAAATAAAGCAAGAACTGCATTCTTATTCCAAAAAAATAAAAGTTTAAGTATTTTAATTCTTATTATATCTCCACTCTAATAAAAAAAACTTGTGTTGAGATGTTAAAAATAACTAATTTCAAATAATGTATAATTTTAATAAAATCAAGAATAGTTTTGGTAATTTTAAATAATGCCAACACAATTTTAGTAGGATTTTACTGACATTCTTTTCATTCTATGAAAACAACCTATTCTAGACTGTTAAAAGTACAAAAAAGCAATAGCGGTCAATAATTTTCAGTACAATGAAGAAATATTTCCATTTTAGGCAACGCGTACACAAATTTAGTATCTTTTCCCTTAAAGTAAGCATATTTTATTGAATCCAAATAAAGCAAGAACTGCATTTTCATTCAACAAAATTAAAATCAATAACAAACGAAAGTGAACCAACGTCTGGTAAGTCTGTAGTACGGTAGAGTCCATAAAGTGGATACCTCGGGTATTCAGGGTCGTTATGATAAAATGTAGAGAGTCTTATAACAACAACACTTTAGGGACTGCTGCAGTAATTTATTGATCGACATGTACCGTCATGCACCGTCATCATGATAGAAACAAATCATGCTGAAGTACAAAATCGGGCTGTTAAAATTTAAACGTCACAATGTTACAATGGTAAGTAACGTTATGAATAGCAACTGAAAGTGAAAGTGAAAGTTCATTGTAAGTAACACTACGAAGGGTGTCAGGCTTGATCCCAACGAAAGACCGACCATAGTGAGTTTTTTTTAGCAACCCTGACACCCCAAGGTGTGTTCTATGACAAGAAAAACCCTTAGAAATGCAATAACTGACTTTAACCGTAAAAATTATTATTTTGAAGAAAGATTTGCAGAATTAGTATCCCAGTTACCAACCACAAGAAAGTGGGATATTCTTTGATGATGCATTCAGGTTGTAATACACTATGCGGCTAATTCAGAATGTGAAATAAAGCTCACTAACTAATCTAGATATAAACGCTAGTCACAATACAATCATTACTGTAACTGAACATGCTGAATGCAGTAACACAGGTCAAATGATTTGTTACCACCCGATAAAGTTGTATGAAAAAACATTTTGTAAGTAATTTATGGTACCAACTTAGTTTAACATGTTTAAGGAATGGGATGCTATGTAGTTTTTTTTATTTGCAATGACTTTTTTATCGCTGGAAAGTGATTATTTTTTCAGCAATTTCAACGAACCAACTTTTCAGAATAATTTCCTTCAATAAGATACTATCAGAATAGTTACCTAATTTCTAAAATGAGTGTGCATGCACTAAAAATATTACAGTCAAATGGTTACTTTTTTCAAATGTCATAGAAAAAAGTGAAAAAAGGACCTCCATGAACGTTTTTATTTTATAAAACAACAATTGGATATTAAGCTATATATGAACTATATGTTACAATAATCAAACCAACACGTTATGATTACTTTACATTGCCATTTTATTTTAAAGATTGCACTGTTTTGCAGCACTCTAGGTCTATATGTAAATGAATTATGTAAATAAATATGATAATTAGCGTACGCACATATTAGTTATTTAATTTCTCATGTTGTCGGATTTGATGTTCATTTTTATAAAGATAAAGACACTGTTGGTTATTTATGGCATAAAGTTGCTAAAGATCAAGTGAAACGTATTACGATTAAAGAGGATGTAATTACCAAAGGAGTAGGTCCGGTAAGGACCGATTTTGGCCTCAAATTTCAGGTTCATCTTACGAAAGATTTTGACCACTTTTTAAAAACTTAAGTGTCTATTTTATTTGAATCAATTAATTTATGTGAAAGATTTAAACTGATTTAGTCATTAAAAACAACCCGATTCAAGCTCAAATATGAAAAATCTAACAAATATGCCAGAAAGTGTCACTTTTCAGATGATTTTTGTCAAAAATGAAAGTGGCCGCATCCGTGTTCATCCTCAACCTTTATATATGTTATGTTTTATCATAAAATACAACTTGCATTTCAATATTAAGGATGAACACGAATGCGGCCACTTTCGTTTCACACGAAAACTGTCTAAAATTTAACTAAAATGCTAGAATTGTGAAGATTTCAGTAATTTAGCATGACTTAATGGTGCTAGAACCCGATATATGTGCATTGTATTGTCAAAAACAGCCCATATTTATGTAGCAGAAGCATTATACTGTCTAATAAATAACTAAAACTTTACATTTTAACAATTTTGTAAAACTGCTATATTTTGGGGCCAAAAAGGGGTCTTACTGGACCTACTTCTTTCCTCCTTCTATACATTATAATTCAAATCAAAAACAATTTCTGAATTATTTAAGCATGATTTGATTTCATAGGAAATTATGTTAAGATTTTGCTACTTTTGTTTAACCATTGACTCTACTTTGGCCGAACGATTCAGTATATATCTAGAATGATAATTATCATAACGTTTTTCAATATTCAATATCTTTATATAACAATTCATTTTTTTGTTTTTATTTTTTAAAAGCTTCAAGCATCGATTTTTTTTTATCAAATATTTTTTATCATAAGGGAAATCTCATGACAGTTACATTTGGATCACCTACAGTTAACAGTACGTATATTAGATGACAGAAATACGAAGATGTGAACTGAGTGCCTATGAGACAACTATCCATACAGGTTTAAAAAAGTGGAGTAAACTATTATAGGTCGAAAAGGGCGCTTAACACGGAGCATTGGCTTACACCAAACAGAAAATTATAAAGGGCCCCAAATTTATTTTGATAACAGTTGATGAAATTATTTATAGACATCATTTACAGTCAACAATTGTGTAATAACACATTTCTGTGATGATCTGTATTAAGTCAGCACTAAACATATATGATACAATACTTTTTGATATTACAATATTACACATGTATATGACATATTTTATATTGGATGCAATACTAATCATGCTAATCATATTGCATGAATCAAATCCAGAATACTCATATCGACCTATAAATGAAAATACATTTCATGTAAAAAAATGTCCTATAAAAATATAAAACAACACATTTAATAATTTATTGCATCCGAAGCGCTTTTTTGGATTTACCTTCATCAGGAACGCTCAAAGCCAAACATTTGAAATGCGAAGATGTATAAGTACCGAAAATCGTTGAAGAGCTATATGTTAAAAATACCTAAAATAAATAGCCAAATTCATCTAAAGCTAACTTTGCCTGAGGGAGTTGAAACCTTAGTTTCATAATAATTTCAAAATTTATAAACGAACAATTTTAGTAAATAGTGTACCGCAAATAAACAACGTAAAGAGTTGGGTACATTTGCTTATATGAAAAAATAAAACCGTAGAATACTCAAACGTGTATATAAAACTACGGATTTAACACTGAAATGTTGATACTGAAAACAATTTGATTCATACATTTCGAAGTAATACCGAATTAGAATATATATTAAATGAAATGGTCATACTTTGTACAAAATAATTTAATGCTTGTTTTTTATCAGTATTGAAAAAAAACATGTTTTACCCAGCGGGTAAATAAGGAAAGTGTGTCAAATACTTTATATCATTAGAAAGTATTGTATTAATATGGTTGCTTATACACATACATACATACAAAGACTAACCAGGTAAATTAGGCAACATGCCAAACACATTTACATCTGCATCACATGAATGTTGATACTTTTTTCAGGAATTTGCCGTTTCTGCTTAGACTTGTTGCTGAAACTGACCCATTTGTTCCAAAAGTAATCAAACGTTGGCTATAAAATAACATAAAATATTGTATATTTGTATCATCATTACCAAATACGAATTATCATCGAGTTTATTTTTGCCGTCAGTGGAGCAAAAGATTCTTAAGGTTATGTCTGTGAGGCACGTGTTGCCTAATCTAGTTTTAAATGAGGTGTTTTGTAAACAGTTGGGTATTTTAATTTGTTTTTGAACATTTTGTTATCTCCTTAACGTCTGGCGTACTTAATTATAATCCTGGTACTTTTGATAACTAATTTAACTGGAACGATAGACTTATAATTGCATCTTGGTATTGGTACTTTTTTTACTATTTATCTATAATATCAATCAAACTTCACTATGTGCTGTTTAAAAATGTATCATTAACAAATGTCATAATTTACACAAACAATTTAGTCGTCACTACATATTACAATGTGTCAGGTTTTTTTTTAAAGAAACTACGAGGAAGGCAACGTTTAAAAACATGTCAATCTAGTGTTTAATCTTTTTTAAATCGAATTCATTACTAAAATATTTTTCATGTCTTTAATTTATGTGTATCTGTCTCTGAAGTTGCTTGTCTTTACCTATATCCTTCATATGTCTTATAATATCTTTTTTGTTTTCAAACTAAAGTTAGTCCTTTGATTTTGGCGTATATAAACGTTGTTATCCTTTTTTTAAACTTTTTGGGATTCGAGCGTCACTGATGAGTTTTTTGTAGACGAAACGCACGTCTGGCGTATATATAAAATGTAGTCCTGGTATCTATGATGAGTTTATTTACAACCACTGGGATTTATTTCCCCGAGGTTATCACAAGCCCAGTAGTCAGCACTTTTTGTGCTGACATGAGTTATCATTGATATTGTTATATTTATAAATTAACTGTTAACAAAATTTTGAATTTTTTGAAATACTAAGGCTTTTCTACCGCAGGCATAGATTACCTTAGCTGTATTTGGCAACACTTTTAGGAATTTTGGATCTCAATGCTCTTCAACTTCGTACTTTATTTGCCTTTGTTTATTTACGTTTATGGATTCGAGCGTAACTGATGAGTCTTTTGTGGACGAAAAACGCGTCTGGCGTAAACATACAATTTAGTCCTGGTATCTATGATGAGTTTATTGGCAAAGTGACAACAACTATTGAATATATAATAATAAAATTAAACAGCACTTACTGTATTTGGAACTACTCATGTGTGTGTAGATCGTTCTTTAATAAAATCTTTGTCTTAAGTATTACATGTATTAAGCTATTCAAAATTATTGATAATTGTGAAAACAATATGTTCTGCGATAATAATAACCATGCTAAACTATAAATTCAATTTAACTATATTTCTAATCAATTATCGCTATCAGAACACTTCATTTAAACAACATGGCTTTATTTTCAACTAGCACTAACAAACGTAGACATACAATTAGGTATTTTTAATTATTTAATTTTGTAATGGTATAAAGCATATTCTATGTAAAGACGAAACTTGAAAATTCCAAACTATAACAATGCATTAATATGCATGCAAGGTTAGAACAAAAATACAAAAGCAAATTAGCAATATCAGTACTATATAATTACCATATATGAACAGTATATATTGATTTCAGATCAACATGAAATACATAAAAGCATTTATCAAAGTCAAGCAAGCATCATAAAAAACGTCAAAAATATGAAAATAGAAATGTGTACAATAAAATGAATTGTAACGTAACGAGTGAGGTCGATAAAACAACATTTTCGTGAAAAATCATTTGGTTGACGTGCATACCATTTACATAGAAAAATATTTACACTAGTGAGTGTAGTATTTCCAAATAAACGGTTGTTTACATACCTGATTGATCAAAAACAAGTATACTGCCAATTTTGGTGGTATCGTTGTATAAAAGAGTCGGTTTTGATCCTTGTTTTTTATTTAACCTGAATAAATGTTTGTCGTTGGCATAGTAAATGTAATATTTAGACACACCGATGGCCAAATATTCTTGATGTACACTTATTGAGATTTTTAGTTGAACATCAGTACCATCAACATTAGCTGACTTCATGTCACCGTCACCATTAATCCAATATAGTCTTTGTTCATGACTGTCTAAAAAATATATATGGAAACAATATGTATACAAATGTACAAACACATCCGGAAACATGGGACTCGCGCAAAACTTTAGAACCTTATACAGAATGTTTAGTCAAACACCTTACTGTGGTTCTGAAATGCAACAATTTCATCTTTAATGGTGAACATTACCTTCATAAAACCGGGACAATGATGGGGACGAAAATGGCACGGTCTTACGATACTATTTTCATGGGCAAATAAGGGAAGCAAAACATTTCAACATCTTTATCCAAACCTTTGTCTTTGTTCCGTATTATCGATGATAATGACATCAAATGGATTGAATACCAACAAAAATTGGAAGATTTGATCAGAAATGCAAACCACGCCCACCTGTCAATTACACCCCGACTCTAAGATATTTTTTTTTAGACACAACTGTCATATCAACATATCTTTACTGTAAACCTACAGATAAACTTCGGCAACCTTCGACCCAAACTCTGTACAAAAGGGATTCCGTACGGTCAAGCTCACAGTGGGGTTGCTCCCCCTTGTAAAGGCTGTCATTAAACGGTGACACGAACTTTGACGGGTGTTTGACCAAACGAGTTGATGAGAAATGGGACTTAGATGTGGTTTTTTTTATTTAGCATTTAATCCAATCTTGCTAACATTTCACGTTTGATCCGTTCGAATAGACAAATTATTGCCAAGCACCCAAAATTATACAAAATCTTTCCCAAACATTCTGTTTGAGCTTTTCGAAGACCAGCAAGTCGGAAAGACCTATTTGTGAGAGCTGACGTCTTCTAAAAACAAACTGTTCAACTGCAGGATTGTGCAAGTCATGTAGTAACAGAAGATGCTCAAATATTTACTTGCAACTCTACTGGGTCTGTACACGATATTTCGCGATGCAACTTGCAAAACTCAGAAAGTTGTATACCTTCTTCAGTGTCATTGTTGCATGCAGTATGTTGGCATGCAGTATGTTGGCGACATTCAAAAAACGCATTAATGGTCATCGAAGTCACTGCACCTCCAAGCCCGAGCTCCCCGTCAGTCTTCATGTGAGATTACCTGGGCACGCCAAAGCTGATCCAAAAAACCTTATCATCACAATCATATACCACAACGAGGATTGGTAAATGGCCGCCAGACTTTCTCGGGAATGGTTTTGGATAGGAAAAGCTAAGGTACAGTCGTGATATCTCAGTAGCATGAGTTCGAATCCTGGCGAGGGAAGAACAAAAACTTTTCTATCGCAAATTTACAGATCTAACATTGTTGGATTGATGCTTAGACTACTTCCATATTCAGAATGTATTGTCAGCCTTGTATCACCATCACTGCTTGTGATCCGAGGGATGAAATATGTTGTAGAGTCATCACTGCTTCAGACGATCCAAAGTAATCATGATTAACACATAAGTAATCTAATGTAATCAGTTACTTATGAATGTCGATGTACTTGTTAAGCATTCGATTATATTTAAAGACATGTAGCAAGTAATTGTAATTTAATCTATAAAAATAAGACGTAATCGACCCCATCCCTGGGTATATCGGGTAGTGGTAGTCCTTAGGGGAGGGGATAACAATCTAGTTCTGTAAAAAATGAAAACAACACGTTATGAGATTAAGTGAACTTAAAATAAACATTATATTAATATTTGACTGGAAGTTTAATGAAAATCAAGCCTATGGTTTAAACTTAACAGTAAAGTCTGCTTTTTTCTTGTTTAAATGCAATGTATTCTTCTTTGACACATTACCTTTACTTTGAAGTCTTTCTAATTTTGAGATTTTAACAACTATGTTCAAAGCTTTACTCGTGGTCGGTGTTCATGTGAAAACATGCAAAGCGGTTTTATTGACTTTCACCAGACTTAAATGTTTCGATGTTTTGATAAACAACACGTTTTTGATATTAAAGATATGGTTTTACTATTAAAAGCTATTTGTGTTATAAGTTAAGATGGAGCACCGTATTTATCAAAGTAAGTACACATTGTTTTCATCTGAGATGACCGTATATATTATTCTGTGCATCTACATGTATGGTCATGTTACGCAACTTCCTTTATTCAGATATCCTTACAAAATTTAAATTCCACGTAGACGCCAAGGTTTTTCAAAAGCTGTCCTGTTTTCTGAGGTTTTCGTACGTCCAGTGTTTGTACATATATTTCTATTAACATAACTATACAGACGATATATAGGATTGGCCTGAGTTATTGACAATGACAACTTGTGACATGTAAAGCAAAATAAAAATAAACAGGGATCATTTGTGGTCAAATAGTTATATCATGCAATACACATGTTTTAATGCATAATTGACGATTGATTGCTTCTTGGTTAAATCTTACTTTATACATTCATATATCTCCTGGGTACAGTTGGTCCCTAACAATACATTGACATGTCTCACAATTTCGAACTAATAAAACATGCACTTCTATATTGGTATTTAAGTTCGTATGTATGTTTCGCTTTTACTATTTATTAAAACAAAGTAACGTATCCTCTCTGTTGGCAATTTGTTTTTAAATCGAAACGGAAAGTTCTTTATAAAATGACAAAACCAAAAGAATAAACACAAATTGAAAACAACTGTAATATTCTTGACTTGGAACTGGCATTTCCTTATGCAGAGGATATGAGCTTAAACAAAGGTTAACAGCTAGCAACAACTCTCACTAGTATGACAGTCGCATAAAATTCAGTTATATTGACAACTATATGTTAACAAAAAAATCAGACATGGTATGCAAAAATGTCAAAAATAGGGGTACAGCGGTCAACATTGTAAATTGTCTCTCTGAAGTTTCTGTACGTACATATATATGGACAGCATAACAAACGGGAACTAAACAAATGATATTTTATTTTGAACAGATCAATATAAACAGGTATAATTGGTTCACATGACACTAATCTAGAGTCATCGTCCAACGTACTTAACAAAAATACAACACAACTGAATTACACAAAAGCAACAAATTTAAATCTTACAAATTCCTCAAAAAAATAAAATAGTAGTAGATAGTACAGTTTGGTAAAAACTAACTTACATACACACATTCCTGATACAGGAATAATTACTAACCTTTGGATAAAACATATACTCGTGCAAACAAAATAAAATGACACAATGAAAACTTCATGCTTCAATAAGCACCCCTATTCATGTGTAACAATGACTCAAAAGCAACAAAAGAATTGTTGCACATTACGAACCTACTCAGGAGTCATACGAAAAAAAAACCTTACTTGGTACTTAGAAAAATGAAGAATACTGTGAAATGGACAAAATGACGTACAACGTCAGCGCCTATAATAATCTATAAACCATCCTGTATCATTTGTGAAGCTGTTACTGAATTTGTATCTATTAAGTCGTGTTACCTTCCGATGAACTGATATTGAAAAAAAACGAGACATTCTCAGACGAAATCATGGCATGTGTTTATATATTCATCAGACAGCAAAATCGATAAACAGACATTACTTCTGCTGGATTTACTGTTCCCTAGTAGATAATTTCGCTTCTATACGTACTACGTATTTGCAGTGTGGAAATGTAAATTACTTATATATATATGGCCTAGTCTTTTTAAGAATTAGGAGTCGTCCGCTTAATCAGTTTTTTATTTCACTTTACCTTTACAACCATTATACATCTGAAATTAGGTGTCTTGTTCAGAATTCCCTAATAGTATTCTGTGTTTGTATTTTGTATGGTCATGCTTGAAGGCAAACTTTTTTATAAGAACTATTGTAATGTCTATGTTTTGTTACATCTTTTGCTTTCTCTGTTTTTTGTTTTAATTTTTTGGTGTTTAAGAAGACTTGCACGTCAATTGTTTGTACACACTTTCGATAAACAAATACAAATACATATCGAATGGTCATAGCTGTAAACAAATACGAGATATCATTATAAAATACAAAATTGCGACATTTGAGAAAATGCCATAAAAAATTATTACCGATAACGTACCTATATCCATGCAACTAGCAGGTGTTGATGTAAAGTTAACGATCGTATGCTGTTCAGTTGAATTGAATCTAGATTTAGATATTCCTGAGTAGCGATTAGCAATATACATCCACCTGGGGAAAAAATGACAACTTTAAACTACTGAAGATTCTTGATCGATATGTATGTTTATGGGCGTGGTTGCATTGTACTTGACTCTTAAACAAACAAAAAAATAAAGAATTTCTTGCTGCCTTGAAATGTTAAAAGTTAAAATGCTTAAAAGTCTTATTTAATTATGAACAGAATGTTATCTACGTGAGTCCATAGAACAAAGCCTCCCCCCCCCAATAAAAAGAACGATAAACAAATTGGAAGGTTGCGTGTATCGACTTGGATATAAGGCTGTAAATTCGATATGATACATTTGTACTTGAAAATAAAGTTACATAGAAAGGAGCTTAAATTTGGTTATTAATATAGACACATATTGACCTCTAAATTAGATTTGACAATGGTTTATTGTTATAATTCTCAAGAGGCCAGCAAAAAAAAAATCATCAATATAGAAATATGGAGTTGCGGTATAATTTACAATGAGACAAATATCAACCAAAATTTAAATGAAGTAGATGTAAGTAGTTAAAAGCAACCACAGAGCCTTTAACAATTAGAATACCGAACACATGAAACGAAGACATCCACTGAACTACAGGTTTAAGACTTGAGACGGACATATTTATAATGTGGTATGGTTAGAAATGTTTGAAATTGGTGAACCATACCCTTACCTGGGACAGTGGTGTTACAACACAACAATAAGCCATAAAAATCAACTCAAAAAAGCGTAACTCATCAGATCGGTACAAAGCAGTAAATATCTAACAAAACCCAAACCGGACGTGGCAGGATTTTATACATACTTATCAACAAAAAAGACACAAAGTTCTGATCTTGGAGTACTAGCAGGTTATTGGCAGCTAGTGCAAAACACAAATAATAAAACAGTTTTTACATATTAAGACTAAACTATTACTCAATACCCATTTGACATCCTAACATATTTTGGACGGTCTCATTTCATAAGGGATATCTTTTGTTAACGTATGAACCTAGAGATAATGGCGTTGTCAGTTTATTTTCGATTTAGGAGGTATCTTATTATAGTAACTACTTATTACTTATAATTGTAAACTCACTTCGTTTTGTATTGACATTCGTCTTGTGTGATGAAAAAAAAGTGGGTTAACAGCTTAACTGACGGTGGTCATGATTCTAGTACGGCATTCGTTTTACCTTTACTCAACGTTCCATCTTAATAAAATGTTATGAAAGTGTAACTTTAAAATTGTTAACATTTGTTTCAGGTCGTCCAACTGTTCATCTTAAACATGCATGGTGTGTTTCCTATTTGACGTTAAGGACGCAATCAATTAATCAGCTTCATTTAGTGATGTTTAATCATAAGTGTGAAGTTGATAAATGTCTAACACAGTTTTCGTTTTCTTTCTTTTATTTAATGATTGACTTTTGACTTTTGATAAATTTTTTTCGCGAGGTTTAGAAGACCTATAGTCTTTGAAATTGCATTTATATAGATGGGTGTAAAGACGTATATAGTCAATGAGAAAGTAGTTGACTGTTATTAAAATTTAAAAAAATAAAACAAGAAAAAACAAACAACCGTGCTTTGACAGGAGAATTCCATCAGTCTGTCAAACAACTGTGTATGCCATATTTAATGAAATACAAGTCAAACTAATCGTTGATAATAAGATATTTATGTGTGACGTGACGTGTTTGCTTTTTGCAAAACGAAATGTTGTCGAGCGTTAATCCGTAAAGGAAATGAAGGAGCTTTATGTGTGAGGATTTAGATTTTTCAGTCCAAATGTGGCCAAAATGCCAAATCCAAATTTTACGCCAAATAATGTAATTGCAAAAGATCAGGACAAATATTGTGTAACAGTTCTGTCATCCAAACATTTTGAGAAATAATAAATCATTGGGAGTTCTGTACTTTTCATAAATATATCTGCTCCGATGTTTAGAGCTTTCAATAGTTCTATTAACATTTCATTCTATATGATAATTTCAAGCATTTTGTAAATTGCCTTTCAATTTGTCCAGGCATTTTGTAAAACGTCTAGAAAAATTAGTCATTGTATAAACTGACTGAATCTTGCAGGCATTTTACAAAATGCCTAAATTTAGAAAATACCTGTAACATATATATATTTATTTATCCATATGTTCCGTGTCATTGACGATATTGATTTCAAATGGACAGATTCATAAGAACATCTAAATGAATTTCTAGAACATTTGTGCTCTTTCAACCATTCAATTAAATTTACATATGAATCATCGATGTAGAAAATAGACTTCCTCGATACTACGAGTTACATCAAGAACGGAACCATTATAACGGACCTTCACACCAAACAAAAGGACAAACATCAATTCGTTTCTCCGGCCTAAAGGTTGCCATCCCGTGGAACTAAGAGATTATGCTGATATGAGAACATTTATATTTATATATATATTTAGGTTTCAGACCAGTTCCATACATTGAGTTTCAGACTATAGTTCCAAACAGTTGGTTTAAGCAGTATCGGACTGAAAGGGTTTTAAACAGTTTTAATTTGACAGGTTCGAATAAGGTTGATAGGTGTTGAAATTCGTTTTATGTAGTACAGTATTTGTTTTATATTTGATAGTGATAGGTAAACTTTTTATCGACTTTAGAATTTTTGAATTACTTTTCAATTCCCAGGAAACTGGTACGAACCCGTAGATAAAAATATCTAAACGTCCCCGCCGGTTACACGTTACAGTATATAAACCTATCTAACAGGTATGACAATGAATGTCAGTTGTGAACTTTAGATTTGTACTTCCTAATTTACAAAAGATATAATATCTACTTTTAAACTCATTATTAGTCATAATAAATTATTGTTCAGACTCTGTATATATGTAACACTCAGAAACGTGTCCTTCCCCTCAAACGTGTCCAATTCACCCCAAATAATTTTAGGTCTTTTTTCGAAACCGACAGAATAACCTGGGTAAAAGTGTTCGTTAAGTTATGTTGGATGTAAATGTAAGCAGCCATGCTCAGTTAAATTGTAGATATAAAATTAGATACCCCGTGTAGGGAGAATTTCACAATTACTGCCTAATTCTAACTGAAGGCACAAAAAAATCGTTTTTACTCGCTCTTGAATTTTTTAATTAAAATCCAAGCTAGTGTTTATCCCGAATAACCGTAAACATTTAGGTACAATCCTCAATTCCTGCTATGATAATAGAACCTATCTACAGTATAAAAAAGAAGATGTGGTGTGATTGCCAATGAGAAAACTCTTCAAAAGAGACCCCATGCCACAGAAATTAACAACTATAGGTCACCGTACGGCCTTGAACAATGCGTAAAGACCATATCGAATAAACAGCTATAAAAGGCCCTGAAAGGACATAATGTACTTTTGCTAACATGATATCGTTCAAATAATGCAAATCATATTTGACACTGGACGTTATGTCTCTTGTTCGTGTGTCTTTAGTGATGCTCGAAACCTAACATTTATTAAAAACAAAACTGACAACCAGTTTATGATTTGAAGAGCTTTAACAATACCCGAATGAGAGTTGAAAAAAGGAAGTCAATTCTGCTGAAATCCCGCCATAAAATATTTGGATTAATATAAAAGCATCATCGGAGTTTATTAGTACAACATTTTTTTTCATAGTAAACGATGAATTCAACTGTACAAGAATAATTTGTATGTTCGCTCAAAATGAGCATGAAATACTTGCAACTGGCCAATGAGCAAATACAGTCAAAAGTTAATTCATATGTTACAGCTTGAATTTACAATTATGATAATCATTTATAACCGGCATTGAACAAACTAATGCTAATAAATGAGAACTTCATCAACTCTGTCCCCCATCATAGAATAGCCGTAAACGTTATTTCATTCGGGAAATGAGTGTATTAACGCTAAAAGACGTGAGACGTTCTGCCCTGTAATAGTTGACACGTTGTGGCGAATAACAATTTTCGGACACGTTTGGGGATATTGAGTATTACGGACACGTTTGGGGAAAATAGACACGTTAAGGGGGAAGGACACGTTTTGGAAGTGTTACATATATATGGAAGAATGCAAGTATAATCTATGAAAGAAGAATATATATGTAGAGTAAAAAAACGATGGGTTGGTAATTGATGTAAGTGCAACATGTGCAATGTGTCATTAACACAAGATAAACTTAAATGGCCTGATGACCTAATACCAACTCATGTGAAAATGTAAACCGCCAAAACTTTAAGTTAGCATACCGTTTATCATTGTTATCGTTTCGAAACATTGAATAAAAAAAAATGTATTTCTTAATTTTTCGAATGAATATATTCATTTCTCACACAACTCATGTCTTTAACGTTTTACCTGTTTGTAACATCGAGTCGTATTACCCAGGCATCAGCCGACGTTGACACAAGGATAGCATTGGATCCGTCTAGATTAGATCTAGCTAATTTGTTTGGAAAATCCTCGATCCAGTAAAGATGATTTTTGACAGAGTCAATAGCAATTCCTACAGGCCATTGTTGTGTATGAACAACTATCTGTGACATTCTGTTCTCTGATGGATACGAAAATCTACAAAGATTATAAACAATTGTTTTTGTTAAAGTTAATGGATCAATCAAATTGTTATCCGGTATTAAACAGTAAAGCAACTCTTTCCTTTATTACTCATGAAACAAAATAATCGAAAGAAATACACCCAACGGAAGATAACATTCAACGGAGTAGTTTATCTTCCAAATTAAAAACTGGGAAAATTGTTTTCAAACATCTTTTAGATATATATGTCAAAGGTCATCAATGAGAATATTTTAAGAAATGTTATCCATCAATTTGATTTTTTGTTCGTTTGCAATTTGCTCGGCCGGACACAAATACATATAATGATTTCAAGAATGTGTCAAAGAATCGTCTTTGATATCATTTAGATTGTATATCTAATAAAGATAGGCAGGAATGGATAAATGATATTTAAAAACCAGTATTTTGAGTATTTTACTTCAGTAAAGGGGGTAGGGTATAATGTATTTTTAACTGATATTGCAAGGTTATGAGAAAGAACAATAACACAAAATAGGGATAACAGTGTAGCGATGGCTTTAACAAGTGTATAAGTTATATGTTACAAGCGTCAAGAGCAATATAGTTTACTGATATGCATATGTGGCAGTACAACAATTTGTTAATAAATCACAAGACAAGATTCATGTTTTTTACCAGATACGAAAGGACCAGCATTACATCAGCTTAAATATATCTGTACAGGTTTTGTTTGTTTATTGAATTAATGAAACCATTTAATACATACAATCTATCAATGACTGTACCAAAACCACAATGAAAGAGGGACAAAAGATACCAGAGGGATAGTCAAACTCATAGATTGAAAATAAACTGACAACGCCATGGCTTAAATGAAATTAAAACTAAGTTTTGAAGGACTTGTTCTAAGGGGAAAATCAGAAAGTTACCATTTATTTTAGTTAAACACAAGGTCCGTTACAGCATCGACTCTCGACTGGATTTAATCCCAAAAAACAAAGTCGTCATTTACTTTTACGCAACACAATTTTTACAGTTGACACCAAACACTATTTTAGTTTTGTTTATTTTAAAGAGTACTAGTTTACTCCATCAACATAATCAATACGTTATATGATAACTCAATTTATATTGTTTTAATACGAACTCGCTGTTTTATTGATTGACACAGTAAATGAAGACCTCATATTTAGTCATACTCTATCATACTTTACCTTATTTTGTCTTTTTAACAAACATTGGTTTTCCTTTATATAGATTTTAAACAATATTATTTTAAACATCCCTTGATAAGTTACTTAAGAAATGATTGTAATATTTTTTCTGTCTATGAAGAAATAACATCAAAAATGTGGTGCACACTAAATAACCATTTTAAACCGGAGTAAACCATGAAAAAACGTTGATAACGTCAAGGTCACATGACAAAATTATGTATATGGTCTGATAAACAAAACAACGTCAGCCAATCAGAAGACGCGTTACATCCAACATTAAATTATTATATTATACAGTTTGTTTAAAAAAACAAATCTCTGAATATATGCCAAACATTGTATGCATTTGTATTTATTTAATTTAAATGCCTCTGTGAACGATAATGCGCGCGTTAACACAGATTGTTACACTGACCTAAAATATCTTATAAGGTTCATTGTAAAGCAAAATGACCAACATTTCGATTCGATTGACATATTGACGATTGCAATAAATGATATTTCACATCTCTAATTAATCGTTGAATACATGATTATCCTGGTACTGCATTACCTACAAGACTTTCTGTTCACATTCGTGAGAGAAAATAAAGTTTTCGAAAATATAAAAAAAACGCTATTTAAAGTTAATGGAACTAATATTTGTTTAAATCCAAACTTTGCAAAACAAATTAAAAAATATATATTTTGCTCATTAAGTATATAAAGGCACACATTCATATATATTAAATTGTATCCTGCTAGATAAAAGATCCCCATCGATTTAAAATTGAGAGTATCAATTATCTACATGCGGCAATATTGTCACATTCCCAGTATACGAAACCACTTGATATCTATAAACCAAAAAGGAACAAAAGCAATAACATAATTGAGTGTCAATGTCTTGCCAAACGAACGTTTTTTTTATCCGACAAGGAAAGCCTTAACAGTTAACCTGGTCACAAAAAATGATTATGTGCAACATTTCCTAACTTAATTTATACGGAAAAAAGTATGCTTTCTTGTATAAACAACTGTGGTCTGTCGTTCTTGAATCAAGGAATTTAAATTGGAATTAGTTAAAAAGTCCAAGTTCATAGTAAAAACAAAGTGTGAAATTGTTTTCGAACATATAAATTGTTCATAACTCTTTTTTTGTAATAAACGCATTTCAATCACTGCATATGCATGATATACGAACAAAAAGGAAATTTGTCCTGGAACTGTGAAACCTACAAGACTTTCAGTTTACATTCTTGAGAGGATATTAAGTTTAAGAAGATCTCGCAAAAACATTACTGAAGTTAGAGATGAGTTGATACGATCATATAAGTTTCAAGTTTCTAGATAGGGGATAAGTGCATTTGTACGACATTCCCGTCGGAATGGATCTGTTACTGACTTTAAAGTAAACACTAGACAGAAAATTTTACAGGAATCACATTAGAAATTATTGACGAAACAATTCGTAATGGCCGAGAAATATCCGCAAAAGAGGTTACTAAATTACTCACTGAACGCTCCACAAAACCTGTCAGCGAAACTACAATAAAGAGAGCACGCCAAAGTGTTTGGAACAGAATTTTTTTAACTAATAAATGTTAAAATTTCTAATTAAAAGTGGTTCGAATGTTACGGTTTTAAACACATATACGTAAAATATTAAGCCATTTTAACAAAATAAAGAAATGTACAAATGCGCACGACGATTATTTTATAAATTCAAAATTAGTTAACGCGAAAAGTAAACTCGCGTTTACTTTCAAGTGCACGTAAAGATACAAATGAGAAATCTGTAGTAAACGCCTGTTTACTTATACGTGCATGTAAAATTAAACTTGGAAATCTGAAGTAAACGACCGTTTACAACTGACTAAACGGACACAGAGTAAATGCGCGTTTACTCGATCAGACATTGGAAATTTTCATTTTGACCGCGTTAACGTAAATGAAGTTAACGGGCGTTTACTAGTAAACGCGAAATTTAAATTTAACTAAAGAAATATGTGCACGACGCGTTAACTTGCGTTTACTTTATGTAATGCTTGGTCTGCACCAACTGTAGTTCAAATGGTTCCTTATGTCAATTTTTCTGTTCTGACATGCATGTAATAAATATGCCACTTGATGTACACTACTTTTCCTCAAAAAAGATTTTTGAAGGTATAAAGAAACTTCACTCCAGATAGACTGATAGTGGGTGTATTACAGTTAGATCAGCTAGGGAGGTTGATTAATTTATTTCGTTAGACTGCGGGGGAATTAACCATGCCTAATATTGCCTTTTGCATAAAATATTAAATGAAAGTAATATAAAAAGTACCAAAAGTCGCATCTATCTGGTAAAAACGGTCTCACCAATTACAGTACAATTGTCATTCCTAATCTAAATAACAGACAGTAATTAAAATACATGCATGCACGCTGTAATACAAAGGGGTGCCGCAGTTGAATAGTATTCATCATAATTCATAAATCTATATATCTGCAAAACTAGAAAATCAGTATACATAGGTTTTATTATACATCCATTGCCATTTGTTGGAACCTTGAAGCTGTTAGTGTATCTTGTTGTTCATTAATGATTGAAGGCTTGCATATTTTGTTCAATTTCTTTAATTTAAGGTTTAATTTTGTTAGATACCATTTGCTCGACCATGGGTTTGACAGCTAGACGCACTTGTTCTAAAACCCTAGGAACTATTGCTTAGATGAAGAAAGGGTTTTGTATTACTGATTTCTGATTCCATTTCTGATAGCTTAATCACAGTCTCACCCTGGGCGGTTATAATTGTAGGTTGTGACATCTAGGAGACTACTAAGCTAGAATTCGGAGATGGTGAATCTAGAATAGTTTTTACTGATTTGCCTACTTGTAATTGTGAAATAGAAATATAAGATGCGACTACATGAGATTTCACTTTTCAAACCTGCTTTATTTGGAAGATCGTTCATATTTGTTTACGTGTCAAGTCTGTATGTCTTTTTGTCCTCCAGTTCTTAATTTTATTCACAGTTATATATTGGCACAAACTACGAGATTATTACTAAATATAAAAAAGAAGATGTGGTATGATTACCAATGAGACAACTATCCACAAAAGACCAAAATGACACAGACATTAACAACTATAGGTCACCGTACGGCCTTCAACAATGAGCAGAGCCCATACCGCATAGTCAGCTATAATAGGCCCCGGTAAGAATGTAAAACAATTCAAACGAGAAAACTAACGGTTATCTCAAACATAGTTATTCACATATATTTACAGTGGTAAACACTTCTACAGCTACTTCATATCTCAAAATTTAATGTTTCACTTTTTTTTTAAACAATTCTCGTTTACATGTTCATGTCACCATAACAAGGACCGGTTACTGAAACGTATCATATCTGTATCACAATTAGGCAAACATTTTGCTCTAGTTCTTTGTATATATCTTGCAAAGTGACAAAGGAGATTACAGAACAAGGACAAGTCAAAATTTAGAATTTGATCTTGAACTTTGACCTTGACCTAGTTTTCTATTCTTTGTACCAAGGACCTCAAACCAATAGGCCCAAGGGCTATATCACATATGGTTTATCAGTTACAAATGCATATCACTTATTTCAAATGCATTCGGGGAAATAAACCTCACAGTCGCTTCCGTCAGAAGTAGACAAAAAAATCCTGAAGAGCCACACCAAGGTACATTTGCCGAAAAGATTGTCGTAACAATTGACCATTTCATTTACACCTGCCATTGTCTTGCCTCCAGTTATCACCACTACATACAATTTGCATAAAATTCATTCAACTTTAGCACATTTATTTCAAAATGATGTCTGGAGCGAAAGCCATTTTTTTTAATATTTCCAATATTTAAATTTCCAATTGATTTTTTTTCTTATATTCTTGTTTTGTCCTGCTAATTGATCTTTTACACATCTGTAGAGTATTGACTCGCCATGACATGTTAGTTTGCTTAGGACTTTATATACTGTTCTACAACTGTTCGACACTATATTATCATATGAATTTAGGATCTAAATGAAGCTTTAACTCATTATAAAAGAAAATGGCTATATGCATGTATAGTCCCAGTCGTGATTCTCATGAATTTAAAAAAAAAACATATTTGTTCGCTGTATTGGTCTGAAATTTGAAGATGACTTAAAAAATAGATTTTTTTAAAATATTATAACCAACAAGAATCTGGGCAAATGATTACATATTGTACTGCAAAACCTTGAATGTGTATATGAGACATATTATTTTACGTTTTCCCCACAGTTTATACACATTAAGTGAGATCAGTAAAAACGTACATGAAAAGGATGCTTTTTTCGAATTTATATCTGGGACTATTATACTAAGTAAAGTTAGTAAAATATTCCCATATTATATCAGTTATAATTCAAGAGCTGATTATGCGTTTTATGGGCTGCCTATTGTTGAAGTGTGCATAAGTGATCTATGGATAGTTGGCTCGTTTGAAATCACATGCTAACATCACTTTTTATATTGCACGACTTTAAAACACAAAGTTTTAATATAATTTTATGCCAATAATCTGCTTTTTGAAAGCGGAAATCAATATCAACTTGATTTCACTTCTTAACTGGACGTTTCTAACCGCACCTTTAACAAACGTGATTTATGACCGCTTATCGGTGGGTGTGCACCTTTTTTACAATGTAAGTCAGGAACCTGTTGTTCAGTGGTTGACGTTTGGTTTCTCGTTTTACATATAGATTAGACCATTTGTTATTGAACAGATTTTACACGAGTCATTTTGAGCTCTTTATAGCTTGCAATAGCTGTTTCGTGTGAGCCAATTGTCCGTGCTGAAGGATGTACTTTGACTGATAATGGTATATTTTAAAAAAAATGTGACTTGAATGGAGAATTGACTCATTTTCACTCATACCACAACGTCTTATATTTATATTGAGCATAGAATATATTTTTTGTATTGTCGACATTTGAATTCATTTTGTCTTGATAACTCTTTAATGCATACACATTTTAAAAGCTGATCACATTATAATGTAATAGTTTATGCACTTCAAAGCTATGCACGAAAATAACTTTATCGTTAGAGAAATAAAACAAAAACAAAATTATTGGTCCTTTTTATGTTTTTAAATGAGAACAAAACATTTGATTTTACATATATTCAGCATTAGTCTTTACAATTGTTAAATGTGTAAAATGAAGAAAAAAATTAAGATTGTTTAACAAATTGTATATATAAGTTGGCTCGTGTCAATCGTTTCACTGTTTTTTGGCAATATCAAAAAAAAAAAAACGGCACGTGCCACTATATTTTGTTCAAATACTCGTTTTAGCCACTATATATTGTTTAAATACTCGTTTTATTTTTCTAAAAAAATTGGGCTTTATGTATTTTATATGCTCTTCAACTTTGTACTTGTTTGGCTTGATAAATATTTTGATATGAGTCTCACTGATGAGTCTTGTGAGGACAAAACGCGCGTCTGGTGTACTTAGTTATAATCCTGGTACCTTTGATAACTATTATGTATTTAATATCAATCTCTACCAATGTAATCACAATGAACATGTACGTGTAACAACACCCCTTCTATGCATATTTTAAGTCCTTAGCCTTGTTTAGTGTACAGATAATCTAATTTGATAATAATAAGTACTAAAGCCGGCATATATCAGCAAGTGCACTTTTGTTTTTCACGTTTTTGCATATTATGATGGGTGGCCAATTGTGACACTTGTTTATAATACATGTTTGGCTCATATTGCGGGCACAACAAACATTTAAAAGCTTACCTTTTAATAGGAAATAGTATTAAGCTCATTTCTTAGTATCAAGTTTTCTTACAAACATGACAGAACAAAATAGCTTATTTCTTACTTGTGTTTAAGATCATACAATACTACCTTGTATTCAACTTGTAATTTTGATTACACTAGGATAGAAAGTCATAGGACAAAACGTCATAGACAAAATATATCCCGAACAAAAAGTCAAAATGCAGTTTAAGATTATTTAAAACTATATAAAAACTATATGTGTAGAAGCGACACGAATGGCCCCGTCCTCAAAAGTTGAAAAATCTGCAATTTCAATAACACAGGTGGACACAAACATGATGGTAGTCTCACATAAAAAAAATCAACTCAAAATCTGGAGGCGTATAGATAAAAATCTGTATAACTAATTTTTAACAACTTATCAAAGTCCAAAGCCCGTAATTTCAGCAAAAATTAGCGGGGCGGAACGAAACTTTAACTTGATCCGTAACTCTTAATAATTAACTCACATTTCAAAAATCAGCCCAATATCTGATGGTGTTTAGAAAAAAAATCCGTATAATTGTGATTTTCAACAATTTTTTTAAAGTCCAAAGCCCGTAATTTCGGCAAAAAATATTGGAGCGTAACGATACTGAAACTTGATCTGTAACTCATCATGGCTAACTCACATACCAAAAATGAGCCCAATATATGAAGGTGTTTAGAAAAAAACTCTGTATAATGGTTTGTTGTGGAATGACGGAAAGACATAATTACGGATTTACGGAATTTCAGAATTTCGGAATTACGGATTTACGAAATTTCAGAATTTCGGAATTACGAAATTTCGGAATTTCGGACAAGGGTAAAACTATATGACACCGACAACTTCGTCGGGGTTATATCAACAACGAAAATAATGACGAGAGAAAAACAACGTTTAATTTGTTTTAGTTATTGAGCAGTCAAATCGCTGTATGTTATTTAATCTGTATGGTTCTTATATAGATAAAGGAAGATGTGGTGTGAGTGCTAATAAGACAACTCTCCATCCAAGATATAATTTATAAAAGTAAACCATTATAGGTCAAGGTGATCTTATATTGAAGAGTAACCCACATCTCTAACAGTTTGAGTTCCATTTACTAACTTTTAAAATCAGGGTTGGTTCCACGAAGCTCTCCTTATACCTGTAATAAGATATATCTTAGGAATCTTAAAAAAGGCCTTATGATTCCCTACTGACTATCCGAAGACATATCCCACACCTCAAATCGAAGCTGTCTTGAGATGATATAAGCTTATATATCCTAAACCTGTAGCAAGTTCTTTGAATATTAACATGGATTTATGGGGAAAATAATGAATTCCTTAAATTGCTAAACGTAATTAGATAATTTGTAAAATTAATATAAAACGTAAGTGTAATTTATGTCAATAGTTTTTTAATACTATTCCAATAAACGTGTAAAAAATACTAATTTGAGAAGAAATAAACAATGAGTGATGATCATTTGTGTTTTGTACAAATGAATTGAATTCAATTTGTCACAACATAGGTGATAACAAGGTTAAATGATAAAATGATGCATTATTGCTATACTTACATTGAATATTCTTTATTGATATTTAATTGTTGACAATCTGTCAACCTATAAATATTTAGTTAGGAGCAGGAAAAGGAGATAAGGTAATTTAATAATTATAAGATAATTTGATAGGTTGCTAAATTAGCATAAACAATAAGTAAGAACATCATAAGACAGACCTCGTCTAGTCCTTAATTTATGACCAACTTTAAAAGATTTCCTAAGTTAGGACCACTTTGTGAAACCCAATAAGGACTAACATATGTTGTAAGACCATCCTAAGACATGTCTTAATGCTAAGACAGATTCGTGAAACTGTCCAAAACTATTATAAATCACAAAGGTTCTAGATAAATTCCCTTAATCAATGAATATATTCAGTGGAAGATACATATAGGTATAAATGCTGTGTATTTTCGTATGACAAGACAAAAGTAGCAACAGCATCCTTAAAATGTAGAATTCATCATAAAACATTATGCCGACAAAAGCTATGTTCCATTCAAGCATCATCGCACACAAGTTCATTCTACAAATAAAGGCAACAGTAATAAACCGCTGTTTCAAAGTCATAAATCGATATATGACAGCAGATTGGATAAAAGGATACATGTGCATGCCTACATTAATCTGATGTCCAATCAAATGTGTCCAGGAACTTGTGAATAACAGAATGCTCAGCCTTGCAATAATTGACAAGTTAAGATTTGAATATGTATTCGATATTGAAAAAAAGAAAGATAGTTTCTATTCGTTCAACATATAATTGCAAAAAACAGGTTATTTATCAACTCTCCCTCTTTTTCCGTTTTCACATTTTTACTTTAAACAAGGTATTAAATAAAACTGGAAATCAACATCAATTCTAGAAAACCTCCATTTCTTCTTACCTCTTAATTTCATGGTGTTAGTTCAATTATTTTTTAATTTGATGTAATTACCTTTTTTTTCTGTTTAGTTGTTTTTTTTCATATTCAACCTATTAATTATGTTTTACATACATATTGTGCATTATAACTTACCTTAGGAAATAAATTGCAAAACTTGATAGTATGGCTTAACCTTTTCATGATTTGTAAACATGAAAACTTAGAAACTAAGCTTACTCCATGCATGCATGGACGAAGGTAACTAACGTTAACTTAGTCCATGCATGCATGGACTAACACAACAGACTTAGTCCATGCATGCATGCACTAAGGCAACTAACCCTAACTTAGTCCATGCATGCATGGACGAAGGCAACCAAGGCTAACTTAGTCCACGAAGGCAACTAAAATTAACTTCTTTAAAGTTTAAAAAATTTATAAATGCAAAATATTTCAAAAAAATTAAATTTTTCAAAAATTAAAAAAAAAAATAATTAAATATTTAAAAAAAAAAAATCTTTTAAAATTTAATTCTTATAATATAAATGAAAAAAACATGAAAAATTTTCAAAATTATTTTTTTCCAAAATGCTGAAAAAAGTTTAAATTCCATTTTTTTCAAAATTAAACAAAAAGAAGAAAAAAAATGGTTAATTATCACTGTGTATCATCACCACCAGATATAGGTACCCTTGCATATAGGTATAAATGCCACATGAGAATATTCACGTCTGCCAAAAGATTAGAATGTGTTCACATTTTATTTAAATGATAAAAACTCTTCACTGAACAGATCAGTTGGAGCTGAAAATTTGTTTAACATAACCTGGACAGTAGCTGCAATTAGTTCCTGAAAGTTCCTAATCATTTAGAAGTGGTAAGTATTATTTTAGTTTATTGTTATTATATCTATAATAAACATGGTTAATGAGTTTAATTGAGGTCTGGAGCTGGCATGTCAGTTAACTGCTAGTAGTCTGTTGTTATTTATGTATTATTGTCATTTTATTTATTTTCTTTTGTTACATCTTTTGACATCGGACTCGGACTTCTCTTGAACTGAATTTTAATGTGCGTATTGTTATTCTTTTACTTTTCTACATTGGCTAGAGGTATAGGGGGAGGGTTGAGATCTCATAAACATGTTTAACCCCGCCGCAATTTTGCACCTGTCCCAAGTCAGGAGCCTCTGGCCTTTGTTAGTCTTGTATGATTTTAAATATTAGTTTCTTGTGTATAATTCGGAGTTTAGAATGACATCCATTATCACTGTACTATTATGCATATTTTAGGGGCCAGCTGAGGACACCTACGGGTGCGGGAATTCTCGCTACATTGAAGACCCATTGGTTGCCTTCGGCTGTTGTTTGCTCTATGGTCGGGTGGTTGTCGCTTTGACATATTCACCATTTCCTTTCTCAATTTTATTTGTTGCCTTATGATTTTTTGCCTTTGTCTCAATAGCAGCTAACTTTTTGTATATATTGTACATGTACATGCAAGTCGTCAAAACATCAACCCAAAAATGTAAGATCTGTAAGTTTGCTTTCGCAATTTTTTTGTTCTTCCCATGCAGGAATTCTAACCCATGTAACTGAGATATTGTGACACCAAATCTGTACAATTTTTAAACACCAGAGAAGAGCAGATACTTTAAACACTTTTGTGTAATCCAGCATTATATAAGATGTTTTTGTGTCTAATGTTATAGTGCAGTTTGAGCACTCAAAAAATGTTCATTATGTCCACTGGTTGTGTTTGGTTGCTGTCTGCCATATTAAATGGATTTCCTTTTTTATGTTTTTTGCTTGCTTAAATTTGTCTATTAGCTTTCTCTTTTGAAATTAAAAGAAAACAGTTCACAAATTAGGTGTGCTGGGCTTATTTTAATTAACCTTCATCAGAAACATACAACAAAAATTTTACAGCAAATGATGTAGATACCATTATCTTGGGACTTAATAAGCCCATGTAAATCTTTAAATTAAGGCTTTTGCTTATTGTTGAAGACTTAAGGTGACCTGTACTTGTTTACATCAGTGCCCTATTATGCAGGGCTAGTAGTTGTCTCAATTGCAATCATTCCATGTATCCTTGCTTTTGTATCATTTAAAGACTTCAATTCTTAAATCATTTAAGTTAACACATTTTAATTTCAAAACATTCAACAGATATTTCCAAATAACAAATTTTGTAAACAACAGATGTAATTGGTAACTGGTAATTATTTTACAGTCAATATGTTTTTATATTTATCAAGAGGCATCATAATCATGTTCATTAAATTCTTTCCTTGTCAGACTATTACTGATCTCAAAACCAGTGAAAATTGCAAGTAGCTTTTAGTTTCTAGTAGTACTATTTTGATAAGATGTGTAATTTTTCGTCATTTCTTTTGATGTTCTGTCATAATCAGTCAGACTATTTCACCAAGATGTTATCAAATTCTCCTAGTACTTCATAGTGCTCTTTTTTCAATAATAATCTGAAATACACAAAATCAACAATTTAGTAACTTCATAATGTACAAACTTTAACATGTCAGATTAATATGATGAAGAAAATGATGTGCAGCGAAGCCTTGTTATTTGACTGACCAGTTGGTGCATGTTTGGACACAATATTCAAGCTTGATAGACTGTCTGTATTTGGATTTTGTTGAAAATTTTGAGGAGAAAAAAATCCCCCTCCCCCAATTTTTTTCAACCCCCTTTCAGTAATTACCCCAAAACTTAATCCCAGCCTTTTCCTTTGTGGTATGGTACTTTGCAGTACAATTTTAAAGAAATCCATACACTTAAACACAAAATATTGTCTGGAAATTAGAAAAATGCTTGTTTTTGACCCCCTATTTCCTGAACGTTTGAGGCAATTACCCCTTTAAACAATTCCAGTCTACCCTTTGTGATATGGAACCTTGAAGAACAATTTCAGAGTGATTAGTACACTGGCACACAAGTTAATGTCTGGAAACTACAAAAATGCTTCTTTTTTGCCCCTAATTTCTAAACTGTTGGTACCATCACCCCAAAAATCAACCCAACCTTCCTTTTTGGTATTAAACCTTGTGTAAAATTTCATGGATATCCATTCGCTTTAACTTTATAATTATCCGGAAACCATATGTGTCGACATACATCGCTAACAACAACATCATACCATAATATGACTCAATTTTATTCTTCGAACTTATAAAAATCAGGACGCTGTTTTTTACTTTTTAATTGTTTAACATTTTACAATGGGGGGCTTTTATTAATAGCTTATTACAATATATATGGTAATTATTTTTGCTAAAGGCTGAAAGCAAACCACTGAACTGTCATTGTTCATAAAGATAGTTTTCATGGGCAATCTTAGCACATCTCTTCATTTTTACATGATGATCATTTTGAAAATCAGTCATTGTTATTTGTGGAAACCCTTCTTGGAATTTAGTGAAACTTGAATATATGAGCATAACCATTTTTATGATAAAAAATTTCAAAATATTTTCATTTCCTGTATCTACATGATCTAATTAATAAAGGATTTTAGTATTTTTGCAGTTAACATTAATCTGTAGCTTCTTTCTAATGTTTAATATAAAACCACACGCTGAAATGTCTCGCCTTCTTTTGTAGTCCTTAAAATAAAGCTTTATTACAATTGAAACATAACCTTAACATTAACCAAAAAAACTAAAAAATTACCACTAAACCATGAAAATGAGGCCAAGGACAGTCAAGGTGAAATGAACCATACAAGGCACACATCTATACAGCTAATAATTCTTCCATACAACTAATATATTTCCATACACCTAATATAGTTATTATAGCAGTAGACTTATTGCATATAGTATTAGATAAAAAGACAAAAACTCAAAAACTTAACTTTGACCACTGACCATGAAAATGAGGTCAAGGGCAGATGACACATACCAGCTAGAAATGTACACCTAACAATCATTCTGTTTTTATTTCCATACACCAAATATATTAGACCTTTTGCAAATAGTATATGAAAAACAGAAAAAAAACCACAAAAACTCAACTATAATCACTGAACCATGGAAATGAGGTCAAGGTCAGATGACACCTGCCAGTTGGACATGTACACCTTACAGTCCTCCATACACCAAATATACTAGACATATTGCTTTTAGTATCTGAGATATGGACTTGACCACCAAAACTTAACCTTGTTCACTGATCCATGAAAGGAGGGCGAGGTCAAGTGAAAACTGTATGACAGCCATGAGGACCTTGCAAGGTACTCACATACCAAATATAGTTATCCTATTACTTATAATAAGAGAGAATTTCACTTTACAAACCAGATGCTCCGCAGGGCACACAGCTTTAAAGGACCACATAGGTCGAACCCTGAACAGTTGGGGCAAGTATGGACACAACATTTAAGCTTGATACAGCTCTGAATTTGGATTGTGATTAAATAGTTGACACAAGATAGGTTTCCGACACAGAATGAATGTGGTCTAAGAACTTACACTTAATAAACTGTTATCACAGAGATATGTATCGCCTTTTTGTAATTTTGATAATGCAATGTTGAAATTAAATAGCAATATTTGAACATGTAAGTTATGCAAATATTCATGTAATTTTGATTATGCAATGTTGAAATTAAATAGCAATATTTTAACATGTAAGTTATGCAAATATTCATGTAATTTTGATAAAGCAATGTTGAAATTAAATAGCAATATTTTAACATGTAAGTTATGCAAATATTCAAAGTCTCAGGGCTATGAACAATGACTGAAGGTACATGGCTAAACAATCTCCATGGAATGAGATGTGCCAATGATAAATATAATACAACTGCATACCAATTTCCATTGACTCATAATAAGTAGTTCCCTTTAAACACAAACATTAACTTTTAAACTATGTAAAAGTTTCAAAGTCAATGAACCATGATCAGGGGTGGGGCTATATAATCTCCATGAAAATAACACTTTCAAATGACAATAAATTTGCATACCAAATATCATTGACTTAACATTAGCAGTTCATCTTAAACTGATATTATCACAAACTAATACATGTAAACTAAGCAAAAGTTTCAAAGTCAATAGACCATGACTGAGGGGGCAGGGTCAAATATTCTCCATGGAAATGAGATGTGCTAATGTTTATAAAACTGAACACCAATTAACATTGGCCTACCACTAATGGTTTCCCTTGAACTGACCTTATCACAAACTAATACATATTAACTTAGCAAAATTATTAAAGTCTATAGACCATGACTAAGGAGGCGGAGTCAAAAAATCTCCATGAAAATGAGATATGCCAATGCTTATACAACTGCATACCAAATATCATTCACCTACCACTAGTGGTTCACCATAAATTGACCTAATCACAAACTAATACATAGTTGATGCTGCCGCTGCGGGGAACACCATACATATGTCTCATTTTTTTACTCCGTCAAGGCGAGAAAAAAACTTATAAATTTTAAATTGGACATTTACCTATTATGGTCAAATATCCAAAATATAAATACATGGTTAGATTCAGCATATCATCATGATCATAGAACCCCAAGAATTCAATTTTTGATGAAATCAAATAATGTGCAATTTTAGACCCTTTAGACCTCAAGCATGTCAATGTGGATCAATTTGATAACCGGGCCCAAATATTAAAAATCTAAATACACGGTTAGATTCAGCATATTAAAGAACCCCATTTTTGTTGAAATCAAACGAAGTTTAATTTGAACCCTGATTTGGACCGACAGTCCATAATCAAAAATCTAAGTACATGTTTAGATTCAGCATCAAAGAAGTCCAAGAATTCAACTTTTGTTAAAATCAAACAAAGTTTAATTTTGGACCATTTGTACCTTAATGTAGACCAATTTGAAAACAGGACCAAAAATTAAAAATCTAAGGGTGCTATAAACAGTTTCGTATAAAAAACTAGGGGTAATTCCCCCAACTAAAAATAGACTTGGAGGGAAGTCCCTTTTTATCAACATAATTGGTAAAAAAGTATCATGTTTTTTATATTTAATTGTAAAATTAAGTTAATTAGCTTCAATTAAAACAGGTTGAATGATTAAAATAATTTTTAAAAATTAGATTAAATACACATGTTTTAAGGGGAGACAAACTGTAAACATCCTGTTTTTTTGTCAGTGAAAAGTGCAAAACTTATTTGCACCCACTGTATCTCTTTTCGAAGCAGGCGAACGTAGCCTGAAGCATAAATTTTTAGAAAGACCAGGTAAAAACCTATGAAATTCATACTGTTTTGAATATGAAAAATGTGCATGTATCATGTCTGCATGGGTGTGCACATGGCCTGATTTCATGTTTTTTATGCATAGATTAGGCAATGTTTTTCCCATTTTCTCTGGATAAAACTTTTTGGTACTATAAAAGTACAATTTATTTTTATTTCATTATAAACTAAAGAAAACTCTGATTCTAATGATATCTAGTTTTATACAAGTATCTTCATTAACATTAACACCACTAAGGGTCAATTATAGATGGTCCCTCAAAATATGATGTCATAGAAAAAAACTGTTGTCAGATTGCACCCTAAATATACGGTTAGATTTGACATATATACAAGAACCCAAATAATTCATTTTTTGATGAAATCAAACAAAGTTTAATTTTGGACCCTCATTCCTTAACTGTAACTCCCAAAATCAATAACAACCTTCCTTTTGTGGTCATAAACTTTGTGTTAAAATTTCATAGATTTCTATTCACTTATACTATTAAAGTTATTGTGCAAAAACCAAGAAAAATGCTTATTTGGGCCCTTTAACTCCTAATCTGTTGGGACCAAAACTCCCAAAATCAATTTGAAACTTCCTTTTCTAGTCTTTAACCTTGTGTTTAAATTTCATAGGTTTCTATTTACTTATACTAGTTATAGTGTGAAAACCAAATGTCTTCGGATGACAACGACAACGACGCCAACCTCATACCAATATACGACCAAAATTTTGAATTTTTGCAGTCGTATAAAAATCTTAACTTTTTTTTCAAGTAGACACTCAACCATGAAAATTAGGTCAAGGGCATTGGACATGTGACTGAGAGAAACTTGGTAACCTGAGGCATCTTGGTATATATTCAAAGTATGAAGCATCCAGGTCTTCATCCTTCTAAAATATAAAGCTTTTAAGAATTCAGCTAACTCCTCTGCTGGCCCCCAGAACATTATATATATGTCGAGCTTTCTGCAACAAAAGTTGCAGGCTCGACAATAAAATGATGTGGTATAATAGTCTATTTTCACATTATCAACTTTTGACTCGGATTCTATGTTTTTTCAACAGGTTTTAATACCTTCTCTGTGGTAAGACATCCTGGTACTCTGTCACTACAAACACCCAAAAGAAGTAAATTCAAAAATATAAATGGTGCAATTTTGGGGGAAGGTTTACTGTTTTCTGATGATTTAGTCATGTATAGAAAACATAATGGCATATGCATTAAACAGTTAACTTCCCTCAAATTTGTTCCGATTTATAAAGTGGGTACATGTAAATAGGAAATTTGTCTATTGCCAATGACACAATATCCACCTTGATTGACATGGACATCAAATAACTGATACCATGGATACTCTGTCATACTTTCACAGATTTCTATGAAACTTTGCAGATGCTTTTATGATTGCATTTTTGGTTGTGCTTTTAAATGTTGATGGTATGTTTTAATATACATGTACTGCCCACTTTAAACAAATTTTATTGTTTCACATACAGTTATTACCATCCTACCCAATACATCTTTGATGCATACTCGAGGTACATGTATTAATACAAATATAAACATTACTTTAAATTTATGTTTACCTTCATTTGATATCCTTAATCTTCAGTCAAACTTTCCGACTCCTCAAACATTTTTTTGTCAACAGAGGAAATTTATCTCCTTTATCTACAATAAAATCCTAATTAAAACTAGACCTTACAAAAAACTCTGTGGCTAATTTATTAAATAATTAGGAGTTGACTGACAATTTCAACCATTCATGATACTTATTTGATGATCTTTTCTTGTTGATCATTTTTGCGACTTAAACTAAAATTTCTCTCCATCTATATGTTATTTGTTTAGATGACATCAAGTGATGGCTATAATCATTCATTTATAGGTCTAGGTTAGCTTTTAAGGGCATACGATACAGTTACAGAGGAGGTAATGACGTTGCTAATGCAAAATGTTATTTTCGCGACATCAAACTTTAACATACCAGGGAAAAATGCATTTTTCGACTGATTTTGATCATTCAAACTGAATTTATTTGAAAACGAGTTCATGGAACCCCATTTTTCAAAACAGCAATTTGTTTGAAATTCAATTTGCAGGGAGATTATGTGACCCAAATTTAGAATTTTTTTTTTTTTGATAAACATAAAGCCAAAAATGACATATTTTTCCTCAATTCATGAACATTTGATAAATACGAGTCATTTCGGAATAAAAAATGCATAATTTTATAGGATACTTATAAAATACAGAAATTACCGATTATTAAAGTCATAAGAAACCTCAAATTAAAAAAAAATATGCATATGTTTTTTATAACTAAATGGTTAGTTTTCATTAAACAACTTATGTACATATATACTTTTTTCTGAGGAAAATTCTTTAATTTGTCCACATTTAGAAGAAGAGTACTTATTTTTAATTGCTTGCTGCCAGAAAGCAATTTGCCGACATATTTTCCGTATGCATAGTGACCCGAGCGTAACCCTCCTCGTAAAAATCCAGTGACCACAATACGCATGGATCTGTCATTGAAATAAACAAATATCTGATTATACATGTTAAACACGTGCTCAATACCCATGCTTTTTGTGATTTGTTTACTATAAGGTGACAATCGGTTAAACTCGGCTTCAAATCATGGCATTTAATGAGCAGCCATATTTGTTCAATCATAACAGAGAGAGAAAAAAATTGGCGATTATATGATATATTTGCGAAAATAATGATAAAATCGTGCACATAGGACTAAGTTTATGAATGTATACATCCATTGGTTCAAGAATTGGACAAACATTATTTTTCACCACTCACTCGTTTCATATGACTTTAACAAAAAACAATTTGTGTTTATCTTTTATAACAAAAAAAATATGTCTTTTTTTCGAAAAAAGAAAATACGGCCACATATCTGAATTTTGAGCAAATATACAAAATTTCAACCTCATTTTTCTCAAAAAGTAGCACATGAAGGTATATTTTTTATTACATATTTGATTTAATCAGGTAAAAAATAGCCTATATGCAAATGTTCACGAACTTGTAAATACAGGATCAAAACTGTACGGTATGCCCTTAAGAGAAATTCAGCCCATTGTGTAAGGACAAGGATAAAATATTGATTATTAGAACATGCTTTCAGTAACTGCTATAAATCTCAGATGTGTATTTCATGTGTTTTTGTTTTAGGATTTTTTATTGTGCTTTGACTTTGTATTGATCTTAGAATTAAGCCCTTTTCAAATGATTTTTATAGTTTGCTAGTTGAAATGTTGCACCACTGTCATAGGTTAGAAGGAGAGTTTCGTGCCAGCAACCCTTTTTAATGTTTTACAAACTCCATGTGTCTGTCTCAATTCAGGAGCTTGTAATTCAGTAGTTTGTTGCTGTATATCATAACAGTTTATCGTTCAATGTTTTGTTAATAAATCAGGCCCAAAGTTGTTCATTGGTAATTTCAAGTCCTTGACGTTGTATAGCTCATTGTTGAAGGATGTACAGTTACCTTTGGTTGTTAATTTTTGTCTCACTGGTCTCTCATGGAGAGTTGTTTCATTTACAATCATACCACATCTTGTTATTTTTACAAAACATTTAAATAAGTATACTTCACCTTAGAAGCTGTAAACAAAATGGTACAGTCCAAGTTCCTTTTCTCTTTGTTTCTTCAACATCATTTGTATGAATGTATCTGCAACATCTACAAGGAAAAATTGTTTCTGTAAAAATGATAAACGTACTTAAATCTTATACTTAATAAAAAAAAATGGGGTCACCGTTCACAACCTGCCTTCGAAAGAAGCATACATTTTTGTAAAGGTACCTTTTTTCTGTTGAACTAATAGCAGAAATAGAGGTAATACCGAAATAAGAGAACTTAATTACAGAAATCGCTCAAATTTTACAATAGTTTAGTTTAAGAACAGCTTAATTGAAAATAATAATAAAAAATAAAGGTCAGGGATGAGTTCCAAAAATGGCATTTTTATACCAAAGGGAGATAATTTTGAGCAATTTTAATGATATCTACATTTTACAATTCGTCTGAGGCCATCAAAAATTGATTTTTTTAAATTATTTTTGTACCATATGATAAGGTAACAAATAAAAGGAGTAGGAAAAGTTTTGGCCTCAAATTTCAAATTCATCTAACGAAAGATTTTGGACACTTTTTAAACTCTTAACTGTCTATTTCAATTGATTCAATCTAGTTAATGTGAAAGATTTTGACTGACTTAGTCATTAAAAACGCTCAGATTCAAGCTTTCGTATGAAAAATCTATTGTATTTGCCAAAAAATGTCACTTTTCTGATGGTTTTTGTCAAAAAATGAAAGTGGCCGCATCCTCAACCTTTACATGTATATATATATTATGTATTATCATTAAATACAATTAAAGAACCTTAGTGAGCACACTCACATACCCAACGTCCCCACATTGTCATTGGAGAAATTAAATTAGTGTAAGAAAAAAATTGTATAAGAAAAATTAATTTCCTGCCAATATGCACATCTAAATAGTATGTCCTTATTATCTACAAAATTTCATGAAATTCTGTTGTGTGGATTCAGAGGAGTTGAGATGACAAACTGTTGCAGAAGTACATTGAAGCAAATAAGTTCAAAGGGGCGTAACTCCTAGAAAAAAAATTGAATCACAATTTCCCGTCGATATGCAGAACAACATAGTATGTCCTTATTATCTGAAAAGGTTTCGTGAAATTCTGTTGTGTGGTTTGAGAGGAGTTGCGATGACAAACTGTTGCAGTAGTACATTAAAGTAAATAAGTTCAAAGGGGCGTAACACCTAGAAAAAAAATTGAATCGCAATTTCCCGTCAAAATGCACAACTACATAGTATGTCCTTATTATCTGAAAAGGTTTCATGAAATTCTGATGCATGGTTTGAAAGGAGTTGTGATGACAAGAAACAGGACTGACGGACGGACGAACGGGTCAAAAACATTATACCCTCCGCAACTCGTTGCATGGGGTATAATTAACATTTCAATATTATAAATGAACACGAATAATAACAATATCATAATGTAAGGGGGAAATTTACACTTTCATTTAAGACAGAAACCGTCTAAAATTTACCAAAAAATCTAAAATTTTGAAGATTTCAGTAATTTAGCATTACTTAATGATGCTAGTACCTGATATATGCATTGTATTGTCAAAAACATCCTATATTTATATAGCAGAAGCATGCTACTTTCCAATAAATAGCTTAAGGATTACATTTTCACAATTTTGTAAAACTGCTATATTATGGGACCAAAAAGGGGTCTTACTGAATCTACTCCTTTGTAATGAAAAAATAAATGTTTATTTTTCTCTTAAATTTTAATACATGTACCCTCGAGCCTCCTTATTGTAACTTATAGTAGTTTCTGGTTTTATCATTGTTGAAGGCCATACAGTGACCTAAAGTTGTTAATTTCTAATGTAATTGTGTCTATTGTCTAGAGACTAGATTTGTCTCATTGGCAATCATACAGTATACCATATTTTCCTTTTAATTTGTTGACTTAATATTCTGAATATTTCAACACCTATTCACATATTTTAAAACTAGAAATCAATGGTGGATCTAGAAATTTTCATAAGAGGGGGACCTTTTACTGCCTAAGAGGGGGTCCCTACTCGTGTCATTCCCTATACAATCAACTAAATTTTTCTAACAAAAGGTGTTGTCAGACCGGGCCCCCTGATTCTGCCTATCTAGAAACATAATAGTGAGTTGTCTCATTGGCAATCATACAGTGTACCACATTTTCTTTTTAATTTGTTGACTTAATATATTTCTTAATATTTTCAACACCTATTCACATATTTTAAACTAGAAAACAATGGCGGATCTAGAAATTTTCATAAGAGGGGGCCCATAGACTGCCTAAGAGGGGGTCCCCACTTCAGTCTTTTCCCCTTACATTATGATATTGTAAAGTCAATTGTAAAATACGGGTATAGATTTGAAAATCTTACAACTGAATTCAGTCTATTGAAAGATGCTTATAAATGCAGCCAAGAGCTTCACAAATCTAACATAACTTCTTCTGCCAGTTCTCATTTGCTAGTAGAAAAAGTTTTTGAAATTAAACAAGAAGTAAAACATTTCGGACAATATAAATTTTTGAACATATCTAGCAAATTAATTCACACTAAATATATTAGCAATTGGTATGCTAGCCAAAATAAAGCTTCTGATGGAAAACTGTATAATAATGTGAAATTTAAGCTACGGTCATGCTTCAATGATTCCCTATATATAAACAGTGGCGGTTCCAAAAATTTTCATAAGTGGGGGCCCACTGACTGACCTAAGAGGGGGCCGCTCCAGTCACGCTTCAGTGATTTCCTATATAAGCAACCAAATTTTTCCAAAAAAAAGGGGGGGGGGAAGGCCCCCTCCTAAATGATAAATCCGCCTCTGATAAACCAATTTTTTCCCACGAAAGGGGGGGGGGCAAGGATCTGACTATGCATTGGGAACATGTGTACATGTATTAAATATACTGTTCCCAGCTGACACCTTATATGTATAGGAAGTGCCCCCTCCCGAGATTCCTGTTTATTCAATTCAATTCAATATTTTATTGGAAAGAGCTCAATAGAGGCGTGATCCAAATACAGATAATTAATAATATTAAAACAACACACAAATGAAATAAAGATTCATGGAACAAGTCAAGCCAATTCTATGTTTACAAATACATTATAAACTGATATTGATACCATAGACTTATATTTCAGTATTATTCTAGATTTTCATATATTTACTTAAAACACACAATATAAGATATTTATATATATATATGTATATGGACAAACTACTGTCAAGGATTATTATCTGATGAAACGGTATGGTGGTCTCTCAAATCAAGAGCTTCTTCAATATACATACAAATAGATTTTAATTCCTTTTCAGACATAGGATTTAACATTTTGGTAAAATTTTCATCCAAATTATTTAAATTTATATCATTAATTTTATATTTAGATCTAATTTTGTTATATTGCAGACATTCAATCAAGAAATGAATCTCATTTTCAATTTTTCCTGTGCAAAATTTACAAAATCTCTCATTAGATGGTATTTTTGGTCTTGCATACCTCCCAGTTATTCTATTGCTAATGAGTGTGCATTATTCTTAATTTAGTGAGGTATTTAGGAATTTTAAAATTTAAATATTCTTGTTGTTTAAATTTTACTAAAAAATAAAAGTTTACCACAGTGTCCATCTTTTATTTTAGAAAGTTCAAATATAATTTTATTTTTGTAGAAATCTTCTAGTTTCTGTTTGAAATTACTATTACAATGCTTTTTAAATGGTATTGCAATATATTTCATTAATTCAGATAGTTTATAAGACCATGAATTTTCTCTATTTGTGAGAGTTTTGTCCACTTCAAAAGCAGCCTTGAAAATTTCATGCGGACCACCAGACTGTTCACCAATATTACTGAGACGCTCATAATATTTATACATAAGTTGATAACATTTAATGCTAATGGGTAAAGTGCCCAATTCACACCGCACTGCTAGATTGGAAGACTTTCCATGAACCACAAGTATGTTTTTAAATATGGAGTTTTGTGTTTTGTCTAATTTACTTTTGTCTATAAATGCTTCAAAATTTGGTTTGAATTCTGATAACCATACTTCTGATCCATAAGTTAAAATAGGAGTTATCATTGAATTAAAAAGCTGGAGATAAGTCTTAACAGACAAATTTTCACTATATGGAAGTTTTGACTTCAATGCAAAATATGCTGTTTTAGCTTTATCTGAGAGGCTTGACACTGCTTGTATACATTTTCCAGAGCTATGAAAATCAACTCCTAAGTATTTATAACAATCAACAATTTCAATTGCATTAGAACTGTAATAAAAGTAAACGTTTTTTTAATTTACTTTTAGTTTTAGAGAAAATTATAATTTTCGTTTTCTTAAGGTTCAAGTCCAGTTTCCATTCAGTACTATGTTTTTGTAAAGAATCAAGAGAGTTTTGGAGACCATCTGCATATTCCGATATCAATAACAAATCATCAGCATACAATAAATGGTTCACTTTTTGACCATTTAAAGGAGTACCGGTAGGTCCAGTAAGGTCTGATTTCGGCCTAAATTTTCAAGTTCATCTAACGAAAGATTTTAGACACTTTTCAAACACTCAAGTGTCTATTTCAATTGATTTAATTAGTTTATAGGAAAGATTAACTGATTACGTCATAAAAAACGCTCCAATTCAAGCTTAAATATGAAAAATCTATCAAATATGTCAAAAATAGTCACTTTTCAGATGGTTTTTGTCTAAAATGAAAGTGGCCGCATCCGTGTTCATCCTCAACTTTTATATATAATATGTGTTATCATCAAATACAACTTACAGTTCAATATTATGGATGAACACGAATGCGACCACTTCCATTTAAGACGGACACCGTTTAAAATTTAACTTAAATGATCAAATTGTGAAGATTTCAGTAAATTAGCATGACTTGATGATGCTAGTACCCAATTTATGTGCGTTGTATTGTCAAAAACAGCCCATACATGTATTTATGTAGCAAAAGCATTCTACTTTTCGATAAATATCTTAACGATTACATATTCACAACTTTCTAAAACTGCTATATTTTGGGGCCAAAAAGGGGTCTTAATGAACCTACTCCTTTACTGCACTAGTTAAGTTTGTATCTAAGTATTTTTCTATGTCATCAACAAATATATTACTGTAAATTCAGAAATTATTGCGTGCATTTATTATTGTGATTTTGTCATTTTAGACTTAAATGCGATTTTAATTATAATGATTTTGAGAAAAATCCTGTTTAATTCATATCAATGATTTCAAAATGCGAGTTAAAATTATTGCATTTACAAGCATGACAAGTCTGTCACATTTTTCGCAATAATCAAAACCTCCCAATAATTTCTGAATTTACAGTAAATAAAGTTGGACTTAAACTGTCACCTTGTTTGACACCCTGATTATCAAGAAAAGGCTTGGTAAACATATTTTGATATTTACATGAATATAAGGTATTAGAGTACATGTCATGCAGTATATTATAAAATTTGCCTTGTATTTCTTTATTTTGTAATTTTAAGAACAGAGCTGATCTCCAGACACTGTCAAAAGCCTTTAAAATCTACAAAACACACATATAGTTTCTTTTTAAATTTAAACAAATATTTGTTTATTATTGTTTTTAAAATAAAGACATGATCTACAGTTCTGTAATTTTTTTCTAAAACCACCTTCATTTGAAAATAATAAATTATGTGTTTCAAGAAAATCACTAAGTCGTTTTTGTAAAATGGATGTAAAGACTTTACCAAGACAGCTTGTTATGCTTATACCTCTATAGTTCCCACAATCAGATGGGTCACCAGATTTATAAATTGATGTCAATAGAGAAATGTTCCAAATTTTGGGGAATTTTTCTGAGTTAAGTATCTTATTAAAAAGTTTTGTCAAAAGTAAAACTAGAGTGTTTGACCACACCTTTAGAAATTCATTAATTATCAAATCAGGACCTCCAGATTTTCCCTTTTTTAACTTCTTAATACAGTCTTTGATTTCTTTACGTGTAATAGGGACATTAAGGGATGTATTAGAAAAGTTGTGATTTTTGTTCTCTATATTTTGATTTGTATCAGTTGTATCATCATTACTTGAAGCAAGCAAATTTCTATAGTGAATCTCCCATTCTTTGGCAGAAATAGCAGTCTCACAATTATTATTCTTTTTTTTGTAATTATTAATGCTTCCCCAAAATTTTTTGGTGTTCTTTGGGTTTATCTCATTTATTTGTTTTATTAAGGAATGAAAAAAATCCTTTTTTAATTTATTTTTCAATTTATTGTACTCTCTTTCAGGGGTTTCATTATCTTTCGTGTTGACCTGTACATTCCTATTTGTAGGTGGTACTTTTCAATGTACAAATGTATTCAATGAACATCTTATATAAAAATTCCTGAATTCAGGCGGTACTTATCTGTAGCATAGGAGGGTAAAAGTACTGGGTACCGCCTCCTAATGCATGGCCTGAGTCTTTTACAGTTGCAATAAGTCAATCATTATTAGGGGCTTTACCTAATTTATTTCCAAGGGAACACACTTCTTTTCTAAGGAGTAAGCAATCATTTGACATCCATACTTTTTTTAGGTTTTTCTTTTTTTTGTGTGTCTTTGCAATATGGATTTTTAAAAATTGCTTTAGGGAGCTACCATTTGATTTTTTATGGGGGGGGGGGGCTAGGATGAAATTTGAAAAAAAGGCAAGATGAGTAACTTGGCAAAAAAAAATAAAAAAAATGGCAGGATGACAATTATTGTAAAAAAGTCAGGATAAGCTAAGAAATAAAAAAGGCAGGACCAAATAGACTGAAAAATAAAAAGACAGGACAGAGATTACAACTAAAAAAAAAAGGCAGGACAAAATTTTTCATTCTAGCCCCCCCCCCCCCCCCATAAAAATCAAATGGTAGCTCCATTTAGCTACCATTTGATTTTTATGGGGGGGGGGCTAGGATGTAAATTTTGTCCTGCCTTTTTTTAGCTGTAATCTCTGTCCTGCTTTTTTATTTTTCACTGTGTTCGGTCCTGCCAGAGACATATAATACATTGTATCCTTTATATGTCTCTGGTCCTGCCTTTTTTTTTTTAGTTTATCCTGACTTTTTTACCAAAATTGTCTTATTTTTTTTTGCAAGTGTGTCATCCTGCCTTTTTTTTACTCAAAACTCCTGTCCTGCCTATTTTTTCTAATTTTATTCTAGCCCCCCCCCCCCCCCCCCCCATAAAAATCAAATGGATAGCTCCTTTAAAAGAAAATGATTTTTTTTGCAGCTCAAAAGTTTATTAGTCACAAATCAATGGAAAACAATTATCTGGCCATAATCGGCGAACATTTCAACAAACTTCCCCATATTAATTCAAATAATTTACATTCTTAACATGACGGCTTAATATCAGGCCGAACGTTCCCGGAATCTTCCGTTGAGACCCCCCCCCCCCTTTTTCCAAACGGGTATTTTAATGCGTGTTTCCTTAATGGCAGTTTTGAAAGAGAAATAATAGTAAGTGACTTTGTACCGAGAAAATTTAAGTTTTATGCATTTTACGTATCAGATCTTATCAACACATCTTCATCTTCATCCTCAAGTTTCGTTTGCTCTGTCTTTACCACGGTCTCCTTTCGTACAGAAAAGTTAGGGCATATTACTACACGCATATTTATTATCAAAGTCGCAACATCCCTAGAAAGATCAATAAAATACAAACGTGTATTGATATCATGGTTTGTTCTACAAAGAACGATGAAATGTCTTGTCATTCTAAATCAAATTAAAACTCGACAGCGGACTATTTTTATGTGCATTTAGAACATTGTTGACAGATTGCGATTCGTGCTCGCGTCGTCTGTCAAACAGATGATTTGCAAATTTTTCATACTAGAAGCAAGGAGATTGAAAATTATTCACAGGAAAAACAGTTTGTTTTGAGGCAAACAAAATCAACATTCAATTAAATAAAAAAGAGAGTTAAGGAATTTACGTGGTAAGATTTTAATAGAACAAGCGAAAAAAGGATCTGAAAATGCATTTATGAGGGGGGAGGACAGGGGGGTACTCTTTTTCCTTCTCTCACCCCTCTTCTCCTACCCCTCTTCTCCTTTCTTCTACCCCTCTTCTCCTTATTTTATTTTTTTTAATTTACCGGAAAAAAGAGATATTTTATTTTTTCATATTTTATTTTTTTCTCCAACTTCTCCTTTTTCCCAACCTTCCTCTCCTTTCTCCTATCCCCCTTTCTCCCACCCCTTTCTCCTACCTCCTTTCTCCATGTCTCCCTTATCCCTGTCCTCCCCCTCATTTATATCTGATACTGATCATAACTCATGAATAAAAATGGTATCTGGTCTCAGTTGGGCCAGAGACATATATACATGTATATATGTCTCTGGTTGGGCTGCTGTGTCACTCAGTAGTCCAAATAATTATGACGTCTGGCAAGGCTATTTTAATTTTTTTCTGGGACGCCTTCCTACAACTGTGTCAGGATTTGACTGTCAAAGTGATACAAAACTCTAGAATTCTTCTGTATATATACAAATACACCGTGACAGTAGCTAATCAAGAAATTAATAAAAGGGGGAACGTCTAGTGCCTGTGGTCCTAGTGTAACAGTAGTCCAAATAATTATGACGTCTGGCAAGGCTATTTTTATTTTTTTTATGGGACGCCTTGCCAGACGTCATAATTAGTTGGAATAGTGTAACAGTAAATTTGGTCCGGTTGTAAAATTTGTTCTCCAGACTTTTTTTCCTAGTTACATGTAATTAAGTCCATGTCCATGATTTTACTAGGAATTAATGTCCCAGGACAACTGTTTCTAGGAAAATCAGTCCATAGCTAGTAATTTATGTTTGTAACTTGTTTTCCTAGGAAGATATGTCACAAGACTTGTTTTTCTAATAGTTTTTTTGTATCATAAATATGTTTAAAATAGAAGATTTTTTTTTATAGATAAGATTGGAAAATAGAAGAATTTTTTTTCCAATAAAAATTAAGAATATTTCATTAATAACCTAATTATTAAAAACATAAATATTCAGTTTCCTTTGCTTATAACATTTTTGATAATAAAAGACATGGACATTTTTAGTCCAAATAATTATGACGTCTTGATAGGCTATTATATCTTTTTAGCTCACCTGACCTGAAAGGTCAAGTGAGCTTTTCTCATCACTTGGCGTCCGTCGTCTGTCGTCCGTCGTCCGTAAACTTTTACAAAAATCTTCTCCTCTGAAACTACTGGGCCAAATTCTACCAAACTTGGCCACAATCATCCTTGGGGTATCTAGTTTAAAAAATGTGTGGCGTGACCCGTCAAACCAACCAAGATGGCCGCCATGGCTAAAAATAGAACATAGGGGTAAAATGCAGTTTTTGGCTAATAACTCAAAAACCAAAGCATTTAGAGCAAATCTGACATAGGGTAAAATGGTTGATCAGGTCAAGATCTATCTGCCTTGAAATTTTCAGACGAATAGGACAACCTGTTGTTGGGTTGCTGCCTGTGAAATGGTTATTTTAAGGAAATTTTGCAGTTTTTGGTTATTATCTTGAATACTATTATAGATAGAGATAAACTGTAAACAGCAATAATGTTCAGCAAAGTAAGATCTACAAATAAGTCAGCATGATCAAAATTGTTAGAGGACCCCTTAAGGAGTTATTGCCCTTTATAGTCAATATTGAACAACTTTTCGTCATTTTTGTAACTTGTATAAAAATCTTTTCTAAAACGACTTGGCCAAATTTAACCAAACTTGGCCACAATCATAATACTAGGGTATCTATTTTAAAAAAAAGTGTCTAATGACCCCGCCTACCAACGAAGATGGCCGACATCAGTAAACACATTAACAGGTGAGCGACACAGGCTCTTGAGAGCCTCTAGTTTCTTTGACGCCTTACTTCGTCAAATTATGACGTCTTGTAAGTTGAAAGGCTTTTAGATTTTTTTTCTTTGACGCCTTACTTAGTTCGTCGAAGTAAGGCTTCAAAGACAAAAAATATAATAGCCTTTCAAGCTGTCATAATTATTTGGACTAGGACATTTTTACCTAGGAGTTCAATACTAATGACATGGACATGATTTTCTAGGAAAATATGACATGGACATGATTTCCTAGGAAAATTAGTCTGGAGACAAATTTTATTTACAGCTAATTTCCTAATGCATGTAATGCAAAACTTTGGTTGGCTTGCCTTCTTTGTTTGTATAATTGTTTATACAAGCTTTGTTAATAAGATTGACATGATGGTCATCTTTATATAATATATATAGGCATAGTTTAACCTGTATATTTAATATTTGAATTTAATTGGATATTATCCTAATGAGTGTACAATTTAAATACAAAGCAAGCAAGCTAACTTAAGTCTTGCTCTACATGCTTTAGGAAATTAGCTGTAACAGATTGATACACAACTCTTTCGTTTTGTCAACAATGTTAAAACATATTACATTCATATTCACTTTTAAAAATTAAAGGCATAGACATTTAAACCTAGGACTTCTAATGACATGGACATGACTTTGTGGGAAAATTAATAGTCTGGGGACATAAATTTTATCAAAAATTTAACTATGTGACTCTTAAACATTACTAAAACATAAGATTTAAATTTGCAAATGCAAGTAATTGAATCTTTTATAGGATTTTATAGGACATGATTACCTAGGAAAATTTGTCTGGGGACAACTAATATTGGACTAAATATATACTAGTAAATTCTGTAACCATGGACTTTTTATACTATATAGTAATATTTGTCCGTCCTGACATATTTTACCAGGACAAATTTATCACTCACACTTGTACTTGTTCGCCCTGGATCAATTTGCTCTGATTTTTTTTTGTACTCCAGTTGCATAATGTTAATTATTTGAACATTACATGTTAAAGTTTGTTGAAAAATTTGCTGAATTTTTGTATTGCCACAACCAATTTATTACCTATTTGCTTAGTCACTGTCATGATAGTAGCTAGAACACTGGAGTACAATGTATTAATTTATCTTCATTGGTATTTTTTAACAAAATAATTTGTTTTTTAATACAAGTCTCAGAATATATACAAAATGTAATTTTAAACGAACTTGTAAATCCTTGTATTAAATTCCTGTTTTCGTGATTTACAGTTCGTACATCCATGACATCATTGTTTTTATTAATTCCAAGCTGACTACTAGCTTATAAATCAAAACAAAAAGTTTGTTTTTTTATTATTGATCCATCAAAAGACAATTATCACAAAAATCAGTGAGAATAATTTACATGTTATTGAACAATTACCTTTCCTATAAACTTTTAAATATTTATGTTTTTTTTTTATAAATTTTAAGCTATACAATTCTTACTTGCATCTCTGAAATGTGCTTCTATGTGGTTTTGTTAGCAATTTCTGTACAGGTCTGCTAAAGGCTCAAATTGACATTTCACCCAATTTCACCATTTTCCCGCCAAAATTTGGGTTTTAAGGCAAAATTTTTATTTTTCTTTATTGGTGACCCTTGTATTTGCCAGGGACGCATACATGTATATAAGTCCTTGTATTTGCTTAATATTTGATGATATATTTCAGCTTTGTACATTACAGATTTGGACCAGGTCACACCTGAGGTGTCACAGACAGTTTTTATTTGATATCCCATAAAAATATGTCAGCACCTCTATTTTCATTTTATTGAAAATGGTCCCTTTAACATGCTTGTACCTATTTTGAAAGTAAAATTTTGAGCTTAAATGGTCTGAAACCCCTATTTTTTTCGACAAATTTGAGGTACTCTTTGTAAAGATTAAAATAATACGGCATTCTGATAGAGACTTTGAATAAGTCTGAGCCATCTTAACTGTGTAAAATCAAAAGAAGCAGCACGAAATAAAGTTAAAATGAATATGAGTCCCCTGTATTATATTTTAAACACCGCTTTTTTGATGATCAAGTAATTCCTAAATGAATACTGGAAAATGCTCTCCGAACATAAAATTTGCATCAAATAATAAAAAGCTTCATTTTAATCAACATAGAAATATGTTTTGAATTTGATGATTTATTGGGTATATATGATATTGCCTTCACTCAGTTATAAACTAGAAAAAAGTAATGTTTAGCTCACCTAGCCCAAAGGGCCTAGTGAGCTTTTCCCATCACTTTGCATCCGGCGTTGTTACCTTTACAAAAATCTTCTAGAACTCTGAAACTACTGGGCCAAATTAAACCAAACTTGGCCACAATTATCATTGTAGTATCTTGTTTAAAAAATATGTCAGATGACCCGGCCAACCAGCCAAGATGGCCGCCATGGCTAAAAATAGAACATAGGGGTAAAATACAGTTTTTGGCTTATAACTCAAAAACCAAAGCATTTAGAACATATATCTGACAAGGGTATAATTGGTATAATTGTTTAACAGGTGAAGATCTATCTGACCTGAAATTTTCAGATGAATCAGACAACCCATTGTTGGGTTGCTGCCCCTGAATTAGTAATTTTAAGGAAATTTTGCTGTTTTTGGTTTTTATCTTTAATATTATTATAGATAGAGATAAACTGTAAACAGCAATAATGTTCAGCAAAAAAAGATTTACAAATAAGTCAACATGACCGAAATGGTCAACAAGGTCAATTAATCCCCTATGGAGTTATTGTCCTTTATAGTCAATTTTTAACAATTTTCATAAAATTTGTAAATTTTTACTAACATTTTCCACTAAAACTACTGGGTCAAGTTTAATATATATAGAGATAATTTTAAGCAGCAAGAATGTTCAGTAAAGTAAGATGTACAAACACATCACCATCACCAAAACACAATTTTGTCATGAATCCATCTGCTTCCTTTGTTTAATATTCACATACATGTAGACCAAGGTGAGCGACACAGGTTCTTTAGAGCCTCTAGTTTAAAGTCTAGAATACCTTTTTATACAACCATAAAATTTTTGCAATCATATAATTATATTGGTATCACATCGTCTTTGTGGTCAGCTGAGCATCGTTCAAAGACGGATGGTTTCCAGATAATAACTTTAGTATAAGTTAATCATGTTAATAGAAATGAATAGAATTTTAACACAATGTTTAAAACAACAAAAGGAAGCTTGGGATTGATATTGGGGGTTATGGTCCCTAAGGTTTAGGATAAGGGGACCAAAACAAGCATTTATCTAGTTTCAGGACAATAAGTTGTGTATAAGTATTTCAATTCCTCTGAAATTGTACCACAATGTTAAATATTATAAGATTTGAAGAAGGTTGGAATTTATTTTTAGGGTTATGGGGCAAACAGTCAAGAATGATGGGCCAAACACAAGCATTTTTGTAGTTTTAAGTTAATGACTTGTGTAAAAGTGTATGATCTTTCTGAAATTATACCCCAATGCTCTATACTACTATGGGATGGTTAGGATTGGCTGAGGGTATAGATAAAACCATTTATGAATAAGGGGCAAAAAAGATGAAAAACAATTATTTTTCTGGTTAAAGGATAGTCAAGACAATTTGAAAGCTGTGTAAGGGAGGTAATCCAAAAGTTATATTTGAATTATTTCACACAACTTTTAAGGTGGTACCTAACACTACAGGGAGATAACTCTGTAAAGTCAGCTAAACGTTTTAATTACGTTGTGTTGTTAAAGGGATATTAAGCTTTTCAATGATCAAAATGAGTGTTTGTCAAACTGCTATATAACCAGTGTAATTTTTCTGATAAAACGGTTGGTTCAAAAAAATTTAAATTTTTATATTTTTGTCAAAGGGTCAAAGTAAATACTTTGTCAAAATTTTAAGAAAATTAAAAGAGCCAAATTAATTTTAGTTCAAGTGTTGGGTACCACCTTAAAGATGTGATTTTGAAATTTACCAACATATATAACTTCGGTATTAATAAAATCCATTGGAAATTTGCCAATAACTTAAGTTTAATTAAAAAAAATGCCAATAGTTTTAGCATAAGTAAATATAAATCTTTGAAGTTTGAAACCACAAAAAGGAAGGTTTGGATTGATTTGGGGGTTAATTTATGGTCCCTTTGGTGTAGGAAAAAGGGGTATAAAAGGGGCCCAAATAATCAATTTTCTATTGTCCAGACAATAATTTGTAGAACAGTTTATAGAATTGCCTGAAGTTTCCACACCACAAAACTCCAAAGGATAGTTAGGGTTGGAATATTGGAGTTATGACTCAATCTGTTTATGAATTAGGAGCAACAAAAGGGGAAAAACAAGGGTTTCCTGGTTAATGGACAATTACTTTAGATTTGTTTCTTTTTGTTGGTGCCTTTTTTTGCTAGTTCTTTTATGAATTTGTATGCTCTACCTACAATAGTAGAGAAGCATTATGTTTTCTAGTCTGTGCGTCCTTTTGTCTGTTTGTTTGTCTGTCCATCCATTCTTCCCACTTCAGGTTAATGTTTTTGGTCAAGATAGTTTTGATGAAGCTGAAGTCCAATCAACTTGAAACTTACTACAAATGTTTCTTATGACATGATCTTTCTTATTTTAAAACAAACAAAATTAAAGACTTTTGACCCCATTTTTATGGTTCACTGAACATAGAAATTAAAAGTGTTCCCTCAGTTTCAGGTTAAAGTTTTTTTAGTCAAGGTAGTTTTTGATGAAGTTAAAGTCCAATCAATTTGAAACTTAGTAAACATTAATAAAGCTGATTGTGTCGTTTCATATTAATTAAAATTTATTTACCTAATTTATAATTTCAGCTTTTCCATGCATTGTAAGATTTCCAGAATATAGAACATGTAGTTCCTGATAAAAAAAAAACACCAAAAGATTGCTACGATAAAACTGCTGTAACTATTTGTAATACAGAATGCATCAAGATGGTGGTATGCTACATATACAATGTTGATACTATGACAGATGAGAAAAGAAACTGAAGACATAACCAAATGCTGAAGTCAGCAAAGGTATGATTATAATTGTTACTGATGTTTGAAGAAGTGTGTCATTATAGCATCTACAAATATTTCAATCAAACATGGTTCAGTACTTCAGACTAGTTTTAATTTAAAAGAATTAAATGGCTACTAACATCCATTGCTAATTACAGCTTATTTTAAAACCTCCTGTTAAAAATAAGAGGGGTGAAATATACCATAGCAACATTCAAACTCATAAATCGAAAATAAACTGACAACGCCATGGCTTAAAATGAAAAAGACAAACAGACAATTAATAGTACACTAGAAACAACATTAAAAACTAAAAACTGAGCCACACAAACCCCACCAAAAACTGGGGTTGATCTCAGGGTCTCCTGAAGGGTAAGCAGATCCTGCTCCACATGTGGCACCCTTCGTGTTGCACATGTTATTACAAACTTGGTATATAGTCTATTTCGGTAGGTCACATTCATGAAAAGGAAAGGGGATTGTAGGTACAAAGTAAGAAACATCCGATATCATCTGTGAAATGGTTTATCCATAATGGTCAACCAACTGTGATGATTGGGTAACCTGTATTATATTCAGGGGTGAATCCAGACATTTCTAAAGGGGGGGTTCAAACTATATGTCTCCATTCAAGTGCATTGATCGTCTCAAAAAAAGGGGGGTTTCAACCACCGGAACCCTCCCCTTGGATCCACCACTGATATTTGAGAAATTGCCACAATACATTTTGTTGATATCAAATTAAAGTTGAGAAGCTAGGGTAATCTATATATGTTTATCTACTTTTCATTGTCTACTCTCACCTTGATTAGTAAATAAATAAAAATCATGTTGGAAGAAAAATTTAGTCATGTGTATATGTTTTAGGAACAAATTGTGGTATATTCTTCAGATTGAAACATGCAACAGAAAGTTCAATCATGACCATAAAGCAGGCAAGACATTTCTGAATTCAGTATGTACAATCTTGTAAAAATATGTCAAACTATGTCAAAGCATATTTTTTGTTTTGTTTTTTCAGATTAAGATATAAGGAGTAGATATTTTCCTGAAGATCTCATTTATGTCTCGAATGTGAAGGGAACAGAAGCTATCATGATGATTCTTTAAAGAAAAGATACAGAAACACAAGCTCCTGTAGACACTTATGAAAAAGAAGATGTTTTTGCAATGAATATGTGTGAATGTGATAAATTATGGCAAATCAACATGGTCAATTAATATAACAACAATATGTTCTACAAATTTCCTAGATTTATAAGTTTCATAACATTTAGTTGAGGCAAACTGAAGTTAGATAACGAAAAAAATTGCAAATAAATATTGTTATTAAATACTCAGTTTTAGTTATTTTTATTTTGATATTAAAAAATATACTGTATTAGATAAAAACTAGTTATACATTTAAAAAATTAATATTAAACCCTCATGTCTCCCTGCATTAGAAGTTGCATAATTTAGCATTTACAGATGAAATATAATTGTGAGTAAAGTTCAACATGTGAAATAGTCTGACTGGATATGACAGAACATCAAAAGAAATGACGAAAAATTACACATCTTATCAAAATAGTACTACTAGAAACCAAAAGCTACTTGCAATTTTCACTGGTTTTAATTGAGATCAGTAACAGTCTGACAAGGAAAGAATTTAATGAACATGATTATGATGCCTCTTGATAAATATAAAAACATATTGACTGTAAAATAATTACCAGTTACCAATTATATCTGTTGTTTACAAAATTTGTTATTTGGAAATATCTGTTGAATGTTTTGAAATTAAAATGTGTTAACTGAAATGATTAAAGAATTGAAGTCTTTAAATGATACAAAAGCAAGGATACATTGAATGATTGCAATTGAGACAACTACTAGCCCTGCATAGTAGGGCACTGATGTAAACAAGTACAGTTCACCTGAAGTCTTCAACAATGAGCAAAAGCCTGAATTTAAAGATCGTTATACATGGGCTTATTAAGTCCCAAGATAATGGTATCTACATCCTTTGCTTTCAAATTTTTGTTAGTATGTTTCTGATGAAGGTTAATTAAAATAAGCCCAGCACACTTAATTTGTGAACTGTTTATTTAATTTCAAAAGAGAAAGCTAATAGACAAATTTAAGCAAATAACAAAAAAAGGAAATCCATTTAATATGGCAGACAGCAACCAAACACAACCAGTGGACATAATGAACATATTTTTGAATGCTCAAACTGCAATAATAACATTAGACACAAAAACATCTTATATAATGCTGGATTACACAAAAGTGTTTAAATCATCTGCTCTTCTCTGGTGTTTAAAAATTGTACAGATTTGGTGTCACAATATCTCAGTAGCATGGATTAGAATCCCGGCATGGGAAGAACAAAAAATTTGTGAAAGCAAATTTACAGATCTTACATTGTTGGTTTGATGATTTGACGACTAAATGCATGTACATGTACAATATATACAAAAAGTTAGCTGCTATTGAGACAAAGGCAAAAATCATAGTGCAACAAAACATGTTTATTACAGATATAATAACAACAAACTAAAATAACACTTACCACTACTAAATGATTAGGAACTTTCAGGAACTAATTGCAGCTACTGTCCAGGTTATGTTAAACAAATCACCTCCAACTGACCGTCTCCAACTGATCTGTTCTGTGAAGAGTTTTTACCATTGAAATGAAATGTGAACACATTCCAATCTTCGTGAATATTCTCATGTGGTATTTATACCTATATCCAAGGGTACCTATATCTGGTGGTGATAATTAACAATTTTTTTCTTCTTTTTGTGTAATTTTGAAGGGAAAAAAATGGAATTTAAACTTTTTTTAGCATTTTGGAAAAAAATAATTTTGTAAATTTTTCATGTTTTTTTCATTTATTTTTAAAAGAATTAAATTTTAAAAGAAATTTTTTTTTAAATATTTTTTTTTTTTTTTTAATTTTTGAAAAATTTGATTTTTTTGAAATATTTTGCATTTATAAATTTTTTAAACTTTAAAAAAGTTAATTTTAGTTGCCTTCGTCCATGCAATCATGGACTAAGTTAGCCTTGGTTGCCTTCGTCCATGCATGCATGGACTAAGTCTGTTGTGTTAGTCCATGCAAGCATGGACTAAGTTAGGGTTAGTTGCCTTAGTGCATGCATGCATGGACTAAGTCTGTTGTGTTAGTCCATGCATGCATGGACTAAGTTAACGTTAGTTACCTTCGTCCATGCATGCATGGAGTAAGCTTAGTTTCTAAGTTTTCATGTTTACAAATCATGAAAAGGTTAAGCCATACTATCAAGTTTTGCAATTTATTTCCTAAGGTAAGTTATAATGCACAATATGTATGTAAAACATAATTAATAGGTTGAATATGAAAAAAAAAACTAAACAGAAAAAAAAGGTAATTACATCAAATTAAAAAATAATTGAACTAACACCATGAAATTAAGAGGTAAGAAGAAATGGAGGTTTTCTAGAATTGATGTTGATTTCCAGTTTTATTTAATACCTTGTTTTTAACACTTTCTTTTCAAATGCAGAAATATCACATAAAAATGTACTGCAAATTTCTGAATTTTGCAATAATTCTTTGGGCGGCAAATTAGATTTGCAACAGCATATAAAGCTTATTAAAGAACATTATACATAATAAAGACTTAACAATATTAAATAATAAAGTTTAAAAAAGTGAGAACGATATCTCCCCATACTTTGTAATATAGAAACTTTTATTCATCAATAGGATTGAAAGAAAAAAATGACTCAATTGACAGATAAGATAAGAATATTATATTAATCATATAAATCGTATAATAAAGATTTATATAATAAATAAAATACCTTATATAAATAAACTAAATTGACAAACAAATGATACATAGATGAAGCTGTCCAAAACTGATCTAAAGATATAATTACATGATTAATGTCTAAGGTAAAACTGACAGATTATGTGCTGTTAGATATCCTCATAAGAATACTCATTTGGCAACTATTGTTCCAACTTCCTAAAGCTTTATGCATGTTTGATCGCTTGTATAATTAGCAACTCTGACTAAGTGTCTTACCATAATATAGTTTTAAACGTGGGTACCTATTTGTCCTTCCTTATTTTTAAATGTTGAGGTTTTGGGCGTTCTTGATGACAGTAAAATAAACCTTAACAACATGCCTATAGTGCCATGTTTATCCACTAGTAATGAGTAGATTCACCTTCTAGTAGATTGTAAGTCGTCTAAGGTATTATTTTAGTAGTTTGAGAAATTATTTAGAAGATATAAGTACAACTTCTTAAACATCCCGTATCCTTAATGAATGAAGCTAGTCCTTGTATGTCCCTTTTAGCTTATCATGTGGCACTGCATTTATTATAAATATATTATTAATTCCCGGCTTTTAAAAGTTCAGATTTTAGCTTTCCTGCTACAAGCTCATCCAGGTAAAGTTCTTCGGACAAACTACAAGAAAAAAGTGTTATGTTCATCCATTAAAAACCGGAAGAAGTTCAATGTGTGTTTTTCTTTTGCCATTATTGGTAACAATATGCAACTATTTTTTTGGTATTTTTACTTTCTTATTTCAAAATAGTACACATACCGTTTGATGTCATATATGTTGTTTCTTGGGAAATACACATATCTGTTTTCGTAATCGTAAACCAAGTCAAACACATAACTGCCGACATTCTCAACTAGTACTGCCACATTGCATGTATATACATTTAGTTCCTTTATGTGATTGTTATTTGAAAACAAAATTTGTTCTAGACGAGCTGAAAAAAATCAAACTATTATTCAACACATATCAAAGTGAAAATATCAAGACATATGGGGTTACACACCACAGTTACACGGGTGTCATTCGGTTTAACGAGAGAAATGATCGTGAAAGAACGGTGGTCAAGTATTGCGAAACGATCGTGAAAGCTCTGGTACCGGATCGTGAAAGAATTTTAATGTAAATTCTAGGTCAGATTTGTGAAAAAATCGCTTAATTTTCAAAACCTAGAACAAATCCGAACAAAAAATATGTCTGTCAAAATGGTTCAACTTCCTCAACATTACTGTGCATTTAGATACAGAAAATATGCAGTACTTTACGAAAAAACACAAAAGGTGCAATGCATGTCTATGGAAAAAAAACAAAAAAAAACACGCTGTTTGTACCTATAATGGTCATATTTCAATATATCATGATATATTTGAAATTTAATCTTTGGTGTATCTGATATAACAGTGAAAGTATGTTCTTCCCTTAAAAGCGTTAATTTGTTTACAAAAATATTGAATTTTGTTGAATTTTCATCCAACTTGATCGTGAAAGATCAGGCAACGCATTATTTTGATCGTGAAAGATAATGCGTGACCAGACTTAATACTATTAATCAGGTATCAATATTTGTTTAACCATTTAATATACCAGCAACTGGTTGAAATCTGTATCTTTTTTGATAAGAATGAACATTAAAGCGTTTATTTTTTTTAATTAAACACTTTACATCGAAAGATAAAAAAAAAAAAGAAAAGGGTCTAAATCAGTGTGACAAATTCAGCTCTGAGAATCGGTCTAGTACAATTCAGGCAGATCGCCACTATTTAGCCAATAATATGGGTATGCAACATTTAAACCAAAATATTAACCATCAACCAAAAACGTACAGCAATACACCAAATACCGTGGCGCTTTAGCATACAGGTATAAAAGGCGAAAGAACATAAAACGAACGTTGCTAAATGATGCATGATAATTATTTGAAACCTTGCAGAAGTCAAAAATGTACACCTTACAATCAAAACAACAGAGTTATCCTAAAGCTTAACGAATACGAACTTGACCACAAAACTAAATCTTGATCCATGAAATGAGGCAAAGTCGAGGTCAGGTGAATACTGTCTGACGAACATGTAGATTATAGAATCTATTATACAAAATGTAGTTATCCTATTACTCGTGATAAGTGAGTACTTCACATGATAAAAACCTTCATCCTACAATCAACCAACTATTATACAAATAACATGTTCACAAATGCACAAATAATAATTTGTGTGTATTATTTGTACTTGTACAAATAAAATCTCCTGTTACCCCGCTTATATATTGAGCAAGCGATAACATAGATTGTCTTTATGAGTATCAGTTCATTTTTGGCTACTCTTCGAGGTCTACGTTTGAACAAAAGTTTCAAGTGCCGGGTGTAACTTACAGGATAATAGCAATATACAAAACCTGCTTCAATTTATTGAGGATCTTGGCCCATCTAGTTTTTCTCAATACCTATAACAAATATTAATTATCATATAATTGAAGAATAATTTGAACGTCTTCGTAGCATCAGATCTTTCACGATCCTTTTCAAGATCTTCAAAAAAGCGTTACATGATTTTTCACGATCAGAAAAATCAATTTTGTGTAAATATTTCTTTGTTTACCAAGTTTCAGATTATGTTTATACAAAATAACAATGAGAACCATTTGATTCATTCAAATAGAATATTCTTATTCGGATAAAAGTAATTTATTTTATTTGAATTTGTGAAAAAATCATGTTTGTTTACATTTTTATGTCATTGAAATGTCGAGAAGCAATCTGCCTTTTGTTGTTTTGTAAAAACTATATACTTTTAAAACTTAATTTTCTTACAAACTGGTCATAATGTTAAACCATTTAGACAGACGGCTTTATTTTGGTGTACAATTTTCTGTGTAATTAATTAAATTCGATTATTTAATGACCTTTCATATAAAAAAGAAGAGGTGGTATGATTGCCAATGAGACAACTATCCACAAAAGACCAAAATGACATTTTGATGCGTTTTGTTATTTGATTTTGCCATGTGATTATGGACTTTCCGAATTGATTTTCCTCTGAGTTCAGTATTTTTGTGATTTTACTTTTTACCGACATTAACAACTATAGGTCACCGTACGGCCTTCAACAATGAGCAGAGCCCATACCGCATAGTCAGCTATAATAGGCCCCGATTAGACAATGTAAAACAATTCAAACGAGAAAACTAACGGCCTTATTTATGTAAAAAAATGAACGGAAAACAAATATGTAACACATAAACAAACGACAACCACTGAATTACAGGCTCCTGACTTGGAACAGGCACATACATAAAAAATGTGGCGGGGTTAAACATATTAGCGGGATCCCAACCCTCCCCCTAACCTGGGACAGGGGTATAACAGTACAACATAAGAACGAATTATAAAAATTAGTTAAAAAAGGCTTAACTCATCAGATGGACAAAAATACAAGTAAACGTGGCCGGGTACTTATACATCCCGACACAAAAAGACGCAATGAACAGATCTGAGAGTACTCTCAGTTATCTGACAGCTAGTTCAAAGCCACTAACAACTAATAAAAAAGCATGCTTCTAAGACTAAACAATCAATCCGTACATATCCAACATCCAATGGATTTAGTGTAAAGACGTCATAAACAGCCAGAGAAAAACATGACATTGTGCAATGCCAAGTTACAGGTATCGACAGATTGTACATACTAGTAATATTTAGTTAGCTTTTAATGTACTGATAACAAAATCAATATTTATACCAATAAAAGCAATATTCAATGATCTTACTACAGTGTTGAATAGGTAACCTTTTAGAATAAGTTTATTTAAAGGAGCGACAAGTTTACATGGATCATTTTTAAATTTCCGGGCATATGTCTTCTCGATTAACTATTTTTCACGATCCGGTACCAGAGCTTTCACGATCGTCTCGCAATACTTGACCACCGTTAGATATTCTTTCACGATCGTTTTTCTCGTTAAACCGAATGACACCCGTGAGTAACCTTTATATCATTAAACGTAACTTATGAATCAATAAATACTTTCGTTTCATTGTATACAAGAATATTAGGACCTGGTGACAGATAGATATGTCTTCGTCATTCTAAAATAATCAACTCAAGTCAATGAACTTAAAAGGGATATTAGTTATTTGACTGTAAGAAACGAATCCTGTCAACTCAAGTCAATGACCTTAAGTGGGATATTAGTTATTTGACTGTAAGAAACGAAGTCTATCAACTCAAGTCAATGAGCTATAGGGGGATATTAGTTATTTGACTGTAAGAAACGAACCCTATCAACTCAAGTTAATGACCTTAAGTGGGATGTTAGTTATTTCACTGTCAAAAGCGATATTAGTTATTTCAGTAAATTTTGTATACTACGTTTTAACTATTTTGGTAGTGGCAATTAGACGAAGGACTTATACCGAATGTTAAGGTGCTGCTTACTTTTTATTACAACTATAGATCACTATGTTTTAGTAACCCGAAATATGTAACTGTATAAGGTTGACAAAATCAAATATAATTTCAGTACTTAATTTCCGGTTTGCATTTTGTTTAATACCGTGCATTAGATTTAATTTTGTCAAAGATTCTCAAATAAAAAATGCATGTATAAATATCGGAATTTACAGTACTTGCCAGTCAATGTGTACGATAAAGGGACCACAAATGATGTGTTTATGTTCCGGACCGTATGAGTATTTGGACCGTACGCGTACGGTCTGGACCGTATGCGTACTTTTTCAAAATACTCATACGGTCGGACCGTACGCGTACAGTCTGATTAATATCATTAAGAAGTTTCTTAAGTTTATAAGTTACAAATGCATGTTAAGTTCATGTACAGATCAACATAACTTAACTCTCAAATTATTATGGAAAAGTTCAATTGTAATTGGAATAAAAGCTTTATTTGTTAACTAATAAAAAAATTCACGCTTATTAAATCTATTAATATCTTGTATTTAGTATGTCGATCAGTAATACATTAATTGAATTATGATCATAGAAATTTACGATATCGGAAATTAACATGATGTGGGACGACAATTTTAGAATATTAGAAACTTTACAAAAAAATGCAAATGCAAAGGAACATACATGAACTGCAAATATGTAAATGTAAAAAATATATCATTAATTGTGGTAGTAAGTATCACCTTGGACGAGAGTACCAAAATAGTATTCAGATATACAATTAAACAAATATTTAATGTCAATTGTTCAATTGTTCATTTTATCCATCTAAAAGTAATTATAATGATAACAATTTATAAAACTAAAAATAAAGATTGTGATAAATGGTTATCTCGTACTGGACCATACGCGTATACTCATACGGTCCGACCATACGCGTATGGTCGGACCGTACGAGTATACGTATACGGTCCGGACCGTACGCGTACGGTCCAAATACTCATATGGTCTGGAACATTTATACTGAATTATTTGAGAAGCTGTATGATAAAACAAGAGATCTTGATAAACAACGAAATTATCGTACGGTGATATATGTCTTATATACATATATGATAAACATTTTATTAGAATTATAAATGACAAACTCTCCAAAGTTAACCTGTCGGCTTATTTTGCCCCTGATACCGTTGTAATTCCACTCATATTGATGCTTCCTCAACAAATGTACATAGCATTGTAATGCAAATCAATATGATTTCTGTATGCCTTTGTTTGTGATACCAGAAAAAAAATATTTATAATATACATACAACCTCACTTTTACAAAATCTATTAAGACAAGTTTTCGAAAATTACACCTACATACAGAAAAAGTTAATTACATATTCTAGGTATTGTGGATTCATTTATTTTCGTGGTTTAAGAAATTTGCATATTCGTGGATATTTAATTTCGTTGTTTTGGCAAAGTCTGCACATCCGCCTTTAGAAAATTTGTAATTCCTTGAATATTTGAATTCGTGGTTCTGTTGTAGTTGTTGAATGGGTCTGTTACGAAATTGAATGGTCAGTTAGATTATCTCCAAAATTTTGAGTGTATGAGTCCAAAACCGATCATTTCTTCTAATTTGTATTATATATTGTATATCTGGTAATATATCACTGATACGTTGATTATAAAAAGGCGAAATTATATAGTATTTTGAATTTTCAATCAATTATATTTAGTAAAACTGAGGTTTGTTTTAAATATTGTATCCAATCGGTGTTGTAATAATATGTCAAGACTTGAAACTGTATTTTTATGACTTTATTTCCTATGAGCTTAATTTATGACTTATGAAATACTTTCGAACACAAATGGAACAAACACCAAAAAGGTTATAACTCGACATAACGTTTGATACAATCATAGAGATTATATTTTCTTCTGAACACATAAGGACTTTTGTTTGCATTATCGTGTAAAGGTTAAAACGATATGGGATTTAAATCAATTCGAACATCACTTGTATTATTGTATTTTCCAGTATAATGCAAAATGTATATACTTGATTAAGTTTTATTGAAACGAGATAGGTTTTAAAGGACGTACCAATTTATTAAAAAACAAGATGGCGAAACAAAATGTGCACACACAATATATAATTCCCTTGTACGACACAAACTAAGATTATCCGTTTTGCATTGTACGATATCAACATGACAAAACATACTTCATATTCGCCAGTAAATAAATATATTGAGTATATTATGGTAGATTCATAGTATACCACCATATTAAATTGTAAAATCGCAGTTCACACTCTGTCTAGTTCCTTGCCTATTCTGCAAATTTATAGACAGATTTTGGTAAAACTTTGTATTTGTAAATAGAAAAATAAGGGATCTTTTGCATTATCAAAAATGTCCAGACAAACGTTTGTTTATAAATTTATCAACTGAGTCATTCAATAGTAGATTACTCTTTTATTAAAAAAAATTATACTGAAACGATAGGGATATTTCAATGTTTTGCTTGTAGCAAGACAACATTACGTGAAAAAAAAAAATTCTTTTTATTTTTCTACACCGTATCATCATGGTCATAAAAACTTCTCATATTTTATCTCCAATCTCTACCTAATATATTTCTTTTTTCTTCACACAACTGTTTTTTATGAGCAATCTATGCAAGTTTTGGTATTTTTGCACAACTTGGAGCTACAATAACAACACGGTGTCCAATACTTTTTATCATTTTTTTTAATATAACAAACCTTCATTTTAGCAAAATATACGAAAATTCTATCTAAGAAAATACATACTGATGATCCACCTTAACAGAAAATGTAATAAATATTTGATCGTCGGAAAAGTATATCAGTGACATGTTTATCAACACAAATGTTTGGAAGATAGTGTTAACACTACTGCTGGAACGCATATATTCGTCATTCGTGTTAGATGTTGTAAGCGGTGTTAAATTTATTGTAATCGCTTCATTGATTTTTTCACGACCTGTATGTTTCAAACGTTAACACAGATGTCTTCTGGTCATGTTTTTCGTTTCGAAAACCTTACTTTTTCACCGGTAACTGAAAATAAATAATTATTTCTGAAGTCGATAAGACAATTTATTGATAATTAAACATCATGTTTATTCTTGCTGTGTCAGAATGTGATCATTAAGTAACTGATAGAGGTTTCTGTATTTAAATTGCACTTATACTTTTTAAAGATAAAGCAAAACAAAAACAAACCAACACAAATCAAAATAAAAAAGAAATAAAAAAAAATCGGACGCAATTCCGTGTCGCGATTTCAAATGTCTATGACATATTTTTGAAATGTATTCCATATAGATTGAAATCACAAACGATGTGTTATTTCAGTTATTTAAAAATCTATCTCACAAAATCTGATAAATATTTTATATAATAAGAAAGAGTTAAGTTAGACAATATATTTAATTGTATGAAGATAAGGAATAAAATACATTAAACATTTATACTTACATGATGACAGAAGAATGCAATGGAAAAACATACAAAACCAGGCTTTTACTTCCATTTTATGTCAGTGAAATGATTGTTTCAAACTGTATTTGAATAATGTAAACGTAAATATTAGGTCTTTAAACTATCTCAATAATGTGTTACGATAAATTTAATTTTAAAGTAGTTTAATACGAACCTCATTGATATTTACTCAAGTTATTTTCTTCCTTTTTACCTGTTTTTCCACAACAGATCGATTACAATTTCACGGTAGTCGGGTGTATTTTATTCTTAAATGGGCATTAGCTACGAGATATATAAAAAATCTAAAGTATGATTTATTTGTTCAATCATTAATGAAAGAGTAATAGTGAAATAATGATTTGCTATTAAAAATGTTTAATCAGCTAAAATGGTTCAATTTTGTGAAAAGCAAAATCACAAAAAATACTGAACTTAGAGGAAAATCAATTCGGAAAGTCAATAATCAAATGGCAAAATCGAATAACAAAAGACATCAAAAACGAATGGACAAGAACTGTCATATTCCTGACTTGGTACAGGCATTTTCGAATGAAGAAAATGGTGGGTTAAACCTGGTTTTATAGCACTAACTCTCTCACTTTGATGACAGTCTCATCAAATTCCGTTATATTTGCAATGATGCGTTAACTAAACAGACATGATAAATAAAAAGGTCAACATATGGGTACAGCCGTCATCATCGTGTAACAATTTAAAAAGGAACAATTTAACAGAACTCAAAAACATCTATCTACAAACACATTCATTGATTCGCGTGTCTGACGTCATAAAATTATATACGCTACATATATTTGTCGTTCAATGTACATACAAACAATTTTAAAATTCCGCATAGGCCATGTTAGCAAACAGGGTAAAAAAGCAAAAGTATGTAAGAATAAATTTCAGAAATAGACCGAGATTTAAAATAGTCCAAAAGTTATATAGAATTTATAAGAATCCACAAATAATTAATTCCACTACGCGATTGAATGATTTTGACTTTTGTGGTTCAGCGTATTTTGTAATTCATAATAGAAATATATCATAATGACATAAAATAGAACAATATCATACTGACGGGATCTTTTAAAGTACAGAGTCAAGTTATAAGAACCAAAGAAATACAAAAAGTCGCATATACAAAACACACCAGCAAAAAATGAAAGACAATACAAACACATTGACGGAATGTATAAGTACCGAGCCACGTTAAATGGATATCACATAAAACTATCCAACAGTAAAGTAATATTAATAATAGAACAAAGACAAATGAAAGAACAATAAAACATGTTGTTAAGATGATAAACAACATCAGTACGCAGAATCTATACATCAAGACCATCATGTATTATTTGTGAAGTTGATACGGAATATTTATCAACAAATTAAGGTAATACATATTGATATTGAATTATTCACTTGCAAGTGAATAATTCGAACTTATACAATCCGTATTCATGTGAACTCCAATTTCCCCGTAGAAAGAGATTATAGAACGCATGCATTTTCCGTGTTCGGTTATTTAATGGAAAAGAATGTCAACATTAAAAGAGAAACAAAGGTAAATGATTTGATTTACTGATTCGATCCACAAAACACATCATTCGTATACATGTTATAAAAGTAAAAACGACGATAAACATAAATGTTTAATCTATAATACAAGATTTAACAGACCTATAGAAATTCAATTGCATGAGTTGCTTAATCTATTTATATCTATGTTTATGTTTACGTCACGTATATGGTCATAGAAGTTGAACTCGATAGTTAATTATATGGCGTCTTGGCTAAAATTCACAGGAAACAAATATACATCTTATTGAGACCATGTCCTGTAAATTGTTCATTTTATTCGTTTGATAGTTTGAAAACATGTTTTACAATGTTCTAAATAAAATATGAGAATCTGAGTCAAATCGGTGAACATGAATTTGGCAGTTATTGCCCCTTTAAGTTATAATTTGAACAAATTTTGCCGAAAATGAACTTATAATGTGTACAATGATTTACAGTATGAAATTTGTTTTAAAAACTTTTGATAAAAACTATAAAATTATTATTAAAGAATCACGCAATACACGTTATTTACAAAATAAAAAAAGACCCAGATGGAGACAGGAATTATAATTGACACATGAATGTCGGTTAATTTCTGATAGTACTTTAGAATTTGCCCCAGTTACATTCTGATAGAAAACCAAGAATTAGCCTGATTGACAATTTTGAATATCAAGAAATGAGTTTCATTAATAATCTGACAGTATAATTGCGAATTTGTTGTACTCATTGGAATGAATGCCATTCATTTTAACATTCCATTTGTAAAGAAAGCAAGTTGAAGCTGTTAGAGACATATCTCTATACAAAACAACGGTTCCTTTTCTCTCTATGATATTGTCAGTTTCTTTTTAGCTCTCTTTATCGGTTTTCTATGATATTTGTTTGCTATTTATTGGCTTTACATTATATTGAACACGTTAAGAGCAAGGATTTGTGGTATGATTGCCGATACACAACTATCCACCAAAGTTCAAATGAAGTGAATATCAGAAATGTTAGGCACCTGTATGGCTTTAACAACGAGAACAACTCATACCGTATATTTGTCTTTAAAAGGGGCCGACATGACAATTATGAATCAATTCAAATGAGAAAAATAATTGCTTAATTCATAAAACATCAGTTTATGAAAAACAAATATGAGCGACCTATATCAACATCTCTAATAACAAAAAAGACGCTTTGCAAAAATCAAAGCTAACAACAAATAACTAAACAAAGCATGTATCTGATACTGAAATATCAATCAGTACATATCCAATATCAAATGGATACAGTGGTAAGACATCATTGACAGTCAGAGAAAAAACATTACCTTGTGCAATGTAAAAATAAAGGTATGGACAGATGTTACAAACGGCAGTTTAACGGATTAATAAGTTTACCAGGATCGTATATAAAATTCCGGACCAGGTAAACAACATCTTGTACAATTCAAGATGCACCTAATATTCTGTTTGTAAACCATATCGTTGTACATATGAAAGAATTTGGTAAAGGCTTTGCGTAATTTGTGGTATCACAATCCCTGACATAATAATTTACCATATATAAATTACACTCATTAAAATCCAAAACGTCATTATAGACATTGGCATATATTAACACCATAATCAATGCTAACTTTAGATATTCGAAGGTAAAATATAGCAGCAAGTGGAGAATGCAGTGGTATACAATAACTGCCATGTGTAAACAAAGATAATCGGAACAATATGTATGTTCTTCACGATGATATTTCATGATAAAACGTTCTGAAACAAATTGATCAATGATAACAAAAAAATGAATAAAAATGTAATGTGAATTGGAAATTACATTTTACGAGTTTCTTATACTATGTTCCTAATTTTGTTGTTTTTTCAAAGGGAGACGGATTCATATAAATTTTATGATTCTACTTTTTATATAAGTTTTCTTAATTCCCAATCACAGTATTTCTTTTTTATAATTGTATTTTGTGCACTTTTAAAAACAATCAATGGAAAAAATAAACTAAAATAATGAAAATAACAAGCGATTATGTAAATGATATTGATATTTCGTCCTTACTGTAACAATCGATACGAACAGCATATACCAGGATTTGTGTGTATAATGTGTTTGCAATGTTTTATGGGGGTCTCATTGGGGGTTTCCGATCCCGGATTCCGCTTTCTGTTTTGTCAGATTCCCGTATCCCGCTTACACTATGTACGTAAGCAATTCTCATTTTTTTTTCATTTCCCGGGTCCCGCTAGACCTCATTTCCCGTTTTCACGACACAATACTTTGACTTTCCCGTGTCACGCTTACCAAAAATCGCCAATCCCGCGTCACGCTTAGACCCCAATTAGACCCACTTTTATGGGAATGCTTTCAGCAGATTTCTCTACTGACCGTTTACTTTTTAATAGCACACCGAGTCTCTGTAAATGTAAGCAGATATTTAAAAGAGATCGAAGGATATAATACATGAAATATTTATTGATATGCAGCAAAATGATTTTTGAATTCAAGTCCCGTCGCAAACAACAAAATAATATGCAAACACATGTGTCTATTTAAACGCTTTACTCTAAATGAAACATATTTCTGTTTACAGTGTATATAGTCACTTGTCTCACGTCATTTCTCGTCGTAGTTGTCACCCGTTTTACAAAACATATTCTTCTCTGCAACTCGGCCAAATGGGATCAAGCTTTGACAACATTATCAATAGGTTATCCAATATTCCTACTTTCCGACAAATATTACTCATAAACCTGATATAAAAGACTAGGGTATAAAACAAGGTAAAATACGGATAAAGAATATGATACAAAAATATTTAAATGGAGTCTCACATATTGAAAGTGGTCATATAGTAATTTCGTAATCTAACTTTTCACAATACATTATCAAAATATTAAACATATTTGCCAACTTTCAATAGCTCAATTGCGTACGCGATTTGGAATTATGATACCTCATTCAAAAGACATTCAGAAGACATATTACTGCATGAGATTGGTGTTGAAATAACACAATTGACAAAATGCAAACAAAGTCGTATATAGATTTTTGGTTGCTTAACGTCAAGTTACAAATTATCCATACTTGTTCAGGACGTGAACAAATTAACAATAAATACATTAGGTAAGTGCTGCAGTAGATGTCGTCTGGATTAATGGTCGGAATATGAGGTTATAATGGATATCAACTTAAATGTATCCTTGTAATAGCCTACAAACACACCAATCAAAGAGTTTAACTGACAGGATGTGAATGCGTAATTGGACGTCCCGCAAAGCAATTCTGACGACCTACTTTTGAATGGGGTTTACTTTGGATCGGAAGAAGATCATTGGTGTCCATGAGTCTATTCTTCAGTCACCTCTGAGAAGGGCGTAGGAACATACAGATTTTTAGTAATCACCCGGAATAAATAAGACCATAAATCAGTTTATGATTTTATTTTTTAAAATGAACAACATTTGTTTCTTTCATAGAGAAGAATTTAACATGACACATTTCCTTCTTATCCAATTGAAATAATGCTTATATATTTGTAGAATAAGAGTATTATTTTACGATACAAGAGATGATTTCTTCCGAATTGTGAACTTTCCATTCTTAAGTACAAATATTCCAACAGCGCTTTCATACGGAGCATATATCTCCCAATTGATACATATTCCTGTGCTTGTATTTCCTATCATGATTTCCTTAAATAGAGGGTTGCTGCTCACACGGAAGCTATTAAACCAATATTTTCAAATGGTAAAGATGAACTCATCCCTCCGCACAATTTACGGACGCCATCACGAGTTGGTGGACCGCATTGAATGACTATTTCATGATATCGGATTTGAACCTTACGGCATAACTACAACTCCCTGCACTCTTCATGAATGAGACCTACAGAATTAGACTTTGTACCGGGTTTGTACTAAAAGAAATGGAAAACAACACTTAAAATAATTTATTGCGTCCGAAGCGATTTTCTGGATTTACCTTCATCAGGAACGCTCAATGCCAAACATTTGAAATCCGAAGATGTATAAGTACCGAAAATCGTTAAAGAGTAACATGAGCAACATGACGGGTGCAACATTTTTATCAAGATCTGCTAACTCTTCCGGAGCACGTGAGATCACCCCCAGTTTTTGTGGGGTTTGTGTTGCTTAGTCTTTAGTTTTCTATGTTGTGTTATGTGTACTTTTATTTCTTTGTTTGTCTTTTCATTTTTATCCATGTCATTGTCAGTTTATTTTTTATCTATGAGTTTGACTAGTTCTTTCGTTCCTAGTTTACAGTTTTCATGATCATACTATTACAACAACACCTGCACATATGTATAACACATATATTTTGATAATTCTTTTGCTTCTCAAAGGATAACTTTTTATCAATTTTGAACTTACATTATTGAAATTATGCAGTGTCATATTCATACCGTTGTACTTCTTAAGATCAAGATAACATTACAAATTCACGTAAATACCACCGACTAGAATATTTGAAAAGTATTACTATATTCAATAAATACAATTTTGTAATATAATGTATAACTTTTAAATCGTGTTCACATGAACGTTATCTAATTTTACAGATGACATTATCATGTTGGGGCAAAGACTTGAAGTCGGATACTTTTCATCGGCTAACCACAAAAATAAATCACTAGGTATGAAATATTTTAAGGGTTACATGTCTTATCAAATTGGGATAACTAGACGAGATTAAAACACCCACGGATATCCAATTTTACAATTATTTCAAAGTCAACTATTTGTTTAGGTAACCATGATATCTTTCGTACGTACGCAATATAAAGACAAGGTCTTATCATAGAAAGATATCTTTTATATTATATTTATAAAGGCTATCTATCCTCAAATTAAATTATTATATTTGCTTTAACATGAATATAATTTGAAAGTCATGTGATATATCATTAACCTACAACAAATTGAAAAGAAGGTGGCATTTTAGAGTAAACATGTATCAGTGACTTTTTTTCTGAATAAGGAACATAACTTTATTAAAATAATATGTACATTATACTAATGACTTCCATATTGAGAGTGTGCGGTCATTAACATACATTAATTCCATCAATTAGTTTAATATAAACTGAACAATAACGTTTATTAACTTACAAATGGAAATACAAGAACACTATTACACGTTATATTTATATCGATTGTTGATACAAAGACTAATAGTTAACTTTCGATCCGAACTGTTAATCAATGTGCATTTCGTGTTTAGTAATAAACGCCATTGAGCTATCACCATCTATTTAATCTAACAAATTTAAACAAAACATAATGGCTAACAACAACTGTCAAAATCTCCCAAAGTCAGGTACCAAGTTAAGTGATTTCTTTATTATATCGTTAAATATTGATTTTGACAAAACAGAAAAAAGTAACAGTAATAATAGTTACTTATATCTATTAACGGTACTTATATAGCATGTATAGGGTGAAAAGGGGTAACATTCAGAATTTAACCAAATTTGCTTTATTTCACAGATTTTAAAGAAATTAACTCAAATATGATGCTTTATAAATATTTAATGAAGATTGATAGAAACTGTGTCTTAAATATGATGACTCAGCATAAATTCACAGTTTACAGTATGCACAGTTTACTTAAAGTCCGGGATACAAAATTAATTCATAATATTTGCATATTTGTAAGTTAAATTGTTAAGAAAATCTTATATTTAGTCTTCGCAGTCATTGAAACTCATAGATCCTTCATAAATATTATTATGGGGTGTTTGTGTCCTTTCCATAACCCAAAAGTAAGCCGCAGCACCTAACTCTGCTTTTTTTGTCACCACGGCATAATAAGTAGAAGCTAGAAAAGCAAAAATATCTCAACAAAACTTACAATAGTGTGTTCTATCTTGAATATGTACTAAATATTCCAAATTGCTAGAAACAGCAGAATGATTTAGAATATGAGGCCCCAGATGTAACAGATATAGAAAATTTCCTTTTAAATACAAAGGCTTTTCTACCTCAGGCATAGATTATCTTAGCTGTATACGTATTTGGCAAAACTTTTAGGAATGTTGGTCCTCAATGCTCTTCAACTTCGTACTTTATTTGGCCTTTCTTTAACTTTTTTGGATTCGAGCGTCACTGATGAGTCTTTTGTAGACTAAACGCGCGTCTTGCGTATATATAAAATTAAGTCCTGGTATCTATGATGAGTTTATTTACAACCACTGGGTCGATGCCACTGCTGGTGGAGATTTATTTCCCCGAGGGTATTACAAGCCCAGTAGTCAGCACTGTGTGTGCTGACATGAATTATCTGAATAATTAGGATGTTCTCAACATCGGCAGAAAACCCAAGCCGTATTCGGCACAATTTTTTAGAATTCAATGCTCTTCAACTTTGTACTTGTTTAGCTTTCGAATATTATCATCAAAGCGTCTTTGGTTAGTCTTGTGTGGACGAAACCAGCGACTGGCGTATCAAATTTTTAACCTTGCACCTTTTGTGAGCTGTTATTCGTGTGTTTCTCTGTCCTATATGTTCTGTCATTTATTTGTATTGTAGTCCTATCATGTACTGTTGTCATTGTAAAGTAACATTTAAAGTTGTTATATAATCGGGAGGTTTGGCATGCCACAAAACCAGGTACAACCCATCATTTTTTTTTATCAAAATGTCCTGTACCTAATTAGGAAAATGACCTTTGTTATATTATAGTTTGTGTCTGTTTTTGTTACAGTTTAATGTTGTGTGTCTGTTGTGTCGAAGTTCTCCTCTTATATTTGATGTTTTTCTGTCAGTTTTAGCTTGTAACCCAGATTTGTAAATTTCAAACAGCGGTACACTACTGTTGCCTATTTTCCCAATACATGTGGATTTACCTGGGAGGTATATTGTAGCAGTCATTATTATGTATATATCTCTGAGTCTGCGCATACTATAGATATACTGAGAATGTTTTGGAGAGTGTTGTTGGATGGAGAGTTGTCTCATTGGTACTCACACCACATCTTCCTATATCCATATAAGAATTCACATTAGCTATCCGTTTTTTCTTCTACAACTGGTAAATCCCTCACACGAACAAGAGCAACTCGTAAAACTAGGTTCCTCCGTTTCTCTGTTTCGCTAGGGTTGTCTGTCAAATGATGCTTCCTTGATTCGAATTGTATAACAAAATAACACGTCTACATAACGTTAATGATGATGTGTAGATATGCCAATCGTAGTTAATTGTAAATGATATTTCCTATGTTAAACTAACGAGTTAGATTGGCCGACACCTCGTAATAGTCTGGTGCATAGGCGCTTGTCTAGCCTACAGGATGGAGTCACTTGTGTTGTCTCTATAGTAAATATTGCCCTGTCGAAATATGCTTTTCAAGTTTAAAATAACCAGTTTTCATAAAGGTCTTTTGAGAAAATAAAAGTTAAAGCAAACACTCATACCTCATAAATTGATTAAATCAACATACAAAAATACATCTTTATAGGGATACTCTTTTTTTGGTGAAATCATAGCTGATTTTAGAAATATAGACGTGCTCTAAAATTAGGTGTTTTTGTAGCTTTTGTAGATTACAATAATTGTTTGCGACTTTTCCAGTATTTCTTTTCATGGTTTCTTTGTCCGCTTTCTAGCCCACTTCGCGGTGAAATAAATTTTCATATACACGTTATGTAGTAGGATACGGAATTAAATTTTAGCGACGATTTCTCTTCGAGATATGTATATACTCATGACAGTTGCACAATTAACATTGAAAACGTTTATTGTCAATGTAGTCACAAATTAATTTAAATAGTTTATGATCTAAATAGAAGAACACTAGTCATATGGTTTGTATTAAACATATCAGTTGACACATCCAACTTTTGATAAGAAAAATACATTTGAATCAAAATACTGCGCAGCAACAGATTATCCACTACAACATGAAAGCTTAACATCTATATCACCTGATATTTAAGAATATCCATTTAGATATAAAATTGCTGTAGTATTTTTATGTAAAATAAATATACGTTTTTACTTACATTCTATAGCTGAGATGTGGTAAAATATCAAGAATATGACAAACCAAATTAAATGATTATCTATATGCTGTGATACCACAAAGAACATAACTATCACTGAGTGTTTCGAAGAAGAGGTAAAACTGAATGATAGCAAACATCAATATAGTCATTTAACTACCAACAAAGGAATGTTTAATCAGTTTGGGTAAACATTTTTTTTTTTTTAATTCACAACAGGGTTTAAACTTGTATAAATGAGATTGATTATAGTTATGGTTGTACTTGTACTATAAGCCGTTTACCGAATATACAAACTAGAGGCTCTTAAGAGTCTATAACGCCTACTAAGAATTGTATTCATTTTCGAAAATGGACAATCTCCAACATTGTAAAAATCTAAAAATAAAAAGATGTAGTATGAGTATTATTATTATCTCTTTCTGATTACTGATAGTTAGTCTTTTCAAATTTTCTCTTTTATATATGGGCAATAACTTATATAGGTAAACAACTGACAACTTTATCGATGGGGACCTTTTTGTAGTTTCTTTTATTAATTGTTTGGAAATAGGCAATACCACACAAGAATCGGTAGAACGTGTAGTACAAGAGTTATAACACCTACAAGTAGTCAAGATACGACTTCAACAATTTCACCTACTTTCAGAACTTGTCTAAATGATCTTTAGTTGCGAAACATTCTATGTGTTAATCAATGTTTTTCAGATAATTAGCAAATACGAAATGAAAAAGGTAAAACATGAAAAAGGAATAGACTGACGAGTTATGCTACTCCACGTTTTGTTAAACTTGTCTTGTTGATCATTTTTAATTTAATTTAAATCTGTTATTCAATTTACGATCACAGGCAAAATTGAAACATACCTCGTAAACTATTTGAGGACAAAACTTCATAAAAGAACTCGACTAATACTGTATATGTCAATTTTCAGTGGTAAGATCCCAACGTGTGTCAACACGTTCGTCCTTGTCAGAAATTTCTATATCGGTTTTTTAACAAATAAACACACCTGCAAGTTATCCCTATACTCTGTTTAGCCATGCGGGCAAGGTTGGTTGGCAAGCGGGGACATCTGATTATTTGTTTTCCAAACTAGACACCCCCTTGATGATTATGATTACGTTTGGTTCAATTTGGTCCAAAATTTCACTGGTGAAGATTTTTGTAAAAGGTAACGGAGGACTACGACAGACGCCACGTGGTTTGAACATAAAGTGTATGTCTCTAAATCTAAATGTAGAGCTGGCATTTCCTATATTAATTTTCTCGATAGAGGGTTGCTGCAAACAAGAGTCACAACTGGTAAAGTAACAATCATTCCTGCGAAAGTTGAAGGGACGCAGAAACGAGTTTGTTGACTGTTATTGAATATATATGTCACAGATGACCATGGGTATATTCAAACCCACAGTCCCTCAATACTTATCCTGAATAAAATTACCGCTAGTATTCTATAGGATTCTGTCTAATGCTTAGTCCGTTTCTGTGTGTGTTACATTTTAATGTTGTGTCGTTGTTCGCCTCTTATATTTAATGCGTTTCCCTCAGTTTTAGTTTGTTACCCCTATTTTGTTTTTTGTCCATGGATTTATGAGTTTTGAACAGCGGTATACTACTGTTGCCTTCATTTTTCTATATGATCTACAACAATTAAACTATGCTGGTACCACCAGCGACGTTGCTGGTACCAGCATTATAGTCCATCAATATCAAAATCGATCTAGAAGTAAAAAAAAATGTACTGCGTACTTCAAACGTTAACCAACGTGTTTATTGTGTATCATTGGCATTTGAAAAAAAAAATCTTGGACCCTCTAAAGGGAAAAAACAATGTTGCAGTTGTGTTCGTCTAGCTCTGCAAACTTCATGAGTACACATCTACATTCCGTTTGACAAGAAATTATCAAACATTTCCATCTTTTTCCTTCCAACCCATACAACCTATAATAATGGTTTTCGAGGTGTTAGTATGTTCTTTAGGTGGTTTTTTCCAATTGAAAAGATATATTATATTGATGAAGCGATGTGTGTTAAATTGTGTTAAATACCAATCAACAATAAGTTATATATTTTGTACTTAAACATACCATTAAGCCACAAAGACGCTCAGTATATGATACTTCAGTTTTAAAGTACAGGACATTTTGCCAGTAAATATATTTTGTATTTAAACATACCATTAAGCCACAAAGACGCTCAGTATATGATACTTCAGTTTTAAAGTACAGGACATTTTGCCAGTAAATATAAAACAATGTATCGTCATATTAAATATCTTATCCTTATTTCAAAGTAAATTGTTATCAATCTCAGTTTGTTTTCCATATTCTTGTTTGATTTTCGATTCACATAGCTTGTTTGCCAAACGATAATTCGTCCTTCAAATATTTTTTTTTTAAATGTCATGTAAATCAAACAGGGGCAGATAAGACAAGGAAGTAATGTCAAATCAAAATCATATCACAAGGAAATAATTATGGTTTTGACACGACACGACACGACACGTGTAAACATTGCCGAATAATAGCACCTTAACAAGATAACGTCAATATTTCATGTGAATTTAAATTATAACGCTTATCATTTTTCATAATGTTGTTGAATACAAAGTACACAGTCTTAAATGCATCGTAATTCGTCACGAAATTTAAAGGAATGCAGAATGACGTATACATAACTTAAACTAAAAATACATTTCGGACTTGTGTTAAATTTGTGATTCCCGATAAGCTATAATTCAATTTGTTTTATCTCCCTTACCCTTGACAAACGATATCTTCAAATGTATTATGTATATAACACCATTTTCACTGTCGAATCTATAATTGAGAAGTTGTTAAAAAGCAGTTAGCCGACATATACTTTCTGACACAAATGTTTTACGATGAACACAATAATAACGAATTTAAATAAACTCAATAAGATTGTGATAAAACAGTATTCGATTTTAAGCATGAAGCGTACACAATGTAATAAAATCACATACAGTTTTAAATGTTTATACGTATGATGCCATGCTTTGTAATAATGTATAACTACTGAAATCATTAAGTTTGTGTCGTGTACTTATTTTATTTTTAATTTTCACATTTTAAAATTTTTAATACATTATTTCTGTGTTATTCCTTTTATTAGGAATACAAGTAACATACTTCAAGTGGAATTGCCATAAATAATTAAATTTACAGGGTTTGTGTCACCAATACATCTGCATTTTCGACCGTAAAATTCTTTCAACGACTGTAACTATTGATTTTCAGGACTGTTAGATATGTGAGATATAAACACGCCTGTATAAAGAGTTGACATAAGTTCACTGAATTTTAAATCTCGTAAATCCTTATTGTATGTACAAAACTACGAACACCTCCTAAAACTCACCAAAAATGCAATAGACCTCGACAATGAAGGCGTGTCTTGATACATAATCGCCGTCCAGTCTGCAAACACAGACGCAGTCAAATAGTAGCAATAGAGAATGGGACATCACTGTTACTGTACATTAACATCAATACCAATAACCTTACAATGTTTCTCATAAATTGACCCATCTTTCAATCAATTACTTTAAAATTGAAAATGGAAATAGGTAATGTGTCAAAGAGACAACAACCCGACCATAGAACAACAGCAGAAGGTCACCACCGGGTCTTCAATGCAGCGAAAAAATACCGCACCCGGACGCGTCCTTCAACTAACCCATAAACAATATATATACTAGTCCAGTGATAATGAACGCCATACTAAACTCCAAATTGTATACAAGAAACTAAAATTACAAATAATACAAGACTAACAAAGGCCAGAGACTCTTGACTTGGGACAGGCGCAAAAATGCGGATGTTTATGAGATTCTTTGCTTTTTGTTTCTTTTTTTTTCAATTTTCGGTGGCATTTAATGTATCATTACAAGCAATTGTTTAAATACTATGGAATGCTTGAGTAACTAGAGAGAACCATCGATCATCGACAAGCAATAACTTTCTAAATATGTACCATTAATACATTTTGTGTTTGTTTTATAAGCATACTGCTCGTCAATCATTAATATTTCATAAAATTTTAGAAATTTTAGTTTTTACGAACGAAAAAGGTGTTGAATGCCCTTTTTGGCCGTAAAAAGTGATTGTAATCTACAAAAGCTACAAAAACACCTGATATAAGATCAGGTTTATGTTTCTAAAATCAACTATGGTTTCACCAAAAAAAAGGAGTTTCCCTATAAAGGTGTCTGTTTGTGAGTAATTTATCAGGTGTGAGTGGAAACTGGTTATTTTAAACTTGAAAAGCATAGTTCAACGCACCACAAGTAATTTTATCCTGTAGGCTAGACACGTGCCTATCCACCATTGTTACAAGGTGCTCAATTACAATCTAACTCGTTAGTTCAACATATGACATAACATTTACAATGTAATACGATAGGCATATCTACACATCATCTTTAACGGCATTTAGAAGTGTTATGTTGTTATGCAATTCGAATCAAGGAAGCATCATTTGACAGACACCTCTATCCAAACGGAGGAACCTAATATCACGAGTTGCTCTCGTTCGTTAGCTGGATTTATAGTGTGTAAAAGAAAAAAAAAGATAGCTAATGTGAATTCTTATATGGATATATGAAGATGTGGTGTGAGTGCCAATGAGACAACTCTCCATCCAAGAACACTCTCCAAAACATTATCAATATATCTATAGTAAGTGCAGACTCAGAGATATACATAATAATGACTGCTACAATATACAAGTTACAAGCTTAAACTGAGGGAAACACATCAAATATAAGAGGAGAACTACGGTACAACAGAAACACAACATTAAAATGTAACACACACTGACACGAACTATAATATAACAAAGGCCATTTTCCTAACTTGGCACAGGACATTTTAATAAAAAAAAATGGTGGGTTGTACCTGGTTTCGTGGCATGTTAAACCTCCCGATTATATTAAAACTTTAAATGTAACATTAAAATGACAACAATACATGATAGGACTACAATACAAATAAATGACAAAACATATAGGACAGAGAAACACACGAATAATAGCTAATAAAAGGTGCAAGGTTTAAAATTTAATAACCAGTTGCTCGTTTCGTCCACACAAGACTAACCAAAGACGCTTTGATGAAAATATTCGAAAGCCAAACAAGTACAAAGTTGAAGAGCATTGAAATCTAAAAAGTTGTGCCTAAGACGGCAAGGGTTTTCTACCGAGGTTGAGAACTTCCTAATTATTTAGAATAATTCCTAATTTTGCAAACAGTAAATTTTTAAAAAATAACAATATAGTATTATAAAAGATAAAACCGGTGACTAACTACGATTAAAACTGGATAGATAAATAAACTAAACCAGCATATAAAACTTCACAGCCGCGTTAGCCAAATCGATAAAAGCACAAATTTAAGTGAGGTCATATTTGAATTTCTAAAATTTTCCCAAAACAGGATAGAATTAGAATAGAATTCAAGATTAGGTTTGTAATGACTATATAGCATGTATTAAAAATGGCTCCACCTAAGAATCATGCAGAATGTGATACAGTGATAGTTGTCCAATTGACTTGTTTGGGCTTCATATGTTCTATTTTGATAAGAAACTAAAAAAAAATAACATTTACACATGTGTTGTACATGTGATTGCTATGGTAACGATGGCACCATAACAACCCTTTAATTTCAGTCCTAAAACCTTAAAAATTTCTGTTTTTCATCACAGGTTTTTTTATAAACTGCTAATTAATTTTGATAAAACAAATGTATGTTATCATAGTTCCACATTTGTTCCAAAAATAATTAAAGTTGATAAACAGAAATTGCAACTATGGCAACTCTTGTTTCCATGGCAACCAATTGTTGCAGTTATTCATTTTCTTAAAAGGAGTGAAAATTACATTTTTCAAATTATATTTTATTCCAAGAGCAGGGTCCTATGGATAACATGTTTCTTTGCATTTGTTCATTGGACCTTTGACTATAGTATATCAAAAATAATCGTTTGTAGCCTCCTTTAGATTTTTCAGAAAAAAAAGTTTTTTTGTCTAATTTTTTTTTGTTTGCATTTTTTTTCCTTACAATAAGCTAAATTATGTTCATGTATTTATAGCACAATTCATTTGATTGTGTCTGTTTAGCTTGTATAACATCTAAATATTGAAACTAAGTAAACAACACAGTTACTTATTTATCATTATCCTCAAATCAAACTACCAGTTTCCATGGAAACAGTACACACCGATTTTGAGAATTACTTATTTTTGATAAATGTATGCTTTATAACAATAAAATTTTAATCAAGCATTTTATTTTATTTTATTTTTCTCCATGTAATACATTGTAACATCAAGTTCAAAATAATGAAATAAAGTTATGATGAAATAAAGTTGAGAAGGAAATTTGGTCGTCACGGAGACAAATGCCTAGATTTACAAAATCTTCTTTTAAAATCACTTACTAAACAATATTTGTTCAAATTATAATTTTCTGTACAAAATCATTGTGAGGAGCAAAAATATTAAAGATTGATGCTATACTTAAATTTTTCAAACAACCCTTTGAAGATATTTGTCAACCCCCCCCCCCCCCCCTTTTCCTCCTGGATGTTAACTCTGACAGTTAAGCTCTATAATTAATCAATGACAGCTTTTCAGATATGTTTCACTTTGTAGTGCAAGAAATAGCCTTTAAATCATTAATAAATGAATTTATTCCTTAATTTTTTTCGAGAATTCAATGTGAAATTTGGACATCAAAAGGGGGGTATGAACCCTATCAATATAGAAGTAATGGTTCAAGATAAAGCTCAACACTGCTTCTAAAAAGGACAACAGATTGGTTGCTCTATAGGATCAGAATACACATGTATCTCATCAAATAAACATTTTTTAAAGATCCATGACATTGAGCCATTTCGGTCAAAGTCAGACAGACATGTACGCCTTAAAATTGTTCACTTCAGTACACTAAAGTAGTTATATCTTGTTTTACTTATCTATAATACTAAAATAACGAGGTCCAATTTGTCAGCCGTCATGGGGTAAAAACGACAAATCAAATATTCAACTTTATATATAGTTTATATAGGACAATGGTGTTGATTAGAAATTACACCACTCAAGACCTTTTTGTTTCCCACACAATTAATATTGCCAATAATTAACAAGTTCCGGGTCGAATCTGATACCGATACCAATAGTATATTCAGTTTATTACCTTATATGTACGTTCCGCATCCGGCAGGCGCACCACCAAACGATGTATTCAGGATTTTGCGATATACACGGGTTTAAATCACAGGGTTGACACTACTAAATTCAAGCATTGTCACATCATTCCTGATTGTAGTATTTTAATCAGTATGACTTTCTCAGATGACAATACGAATACTAAAAATCTTGACTTAAGATAAGGTATATAGGTACAGTTTTCAATTTGTTAGCTGGAATTACGTAAACAGCGAATCAAAGAATTCAACTTTGTTTATAACTATATACGACCATACTGTTGATTAAAAAATACTCCATTCCAGACCCTTTTGTTTTCCAAAAAAATATATAACCATTAATTGATAAGTTCCAGGTCACTGGGTTCAAGCAAAAAGATTTTTAAAGTAGAGAAAAACTGTGCATCTTATAATCGGCATAACTTTATTAGATGACAATACTAATACTAAAATAAGGCTTTCGCATAGTTATATACTTTAATTCAATCACAGACCCGCGATATCACGGATGTGTTCTAGTGATGATTGAAAAACATATATAAAAAAAAACTGAACATTGAGCAATGAATCATGAAAAAGAGGTCAAGGGCAGATCAAACTACCTGATAGGTATATGTTTATGGTTGTGTTGGAACATGAAAATGTTGTCAAGGAAAAGGGACACCTGACAGAAGGAAACTTCTTAGCATAAGGTATCTGCATAAAAGGTTTGAAGCATCCATGTCTTCTCCCCTCTAAAATATAAAGCTTTATACAAATAGTTTACACTGCTGCAGCCAGATAGTAATCAGTAAATCTGTAAGTCTCCCATATATAGAGCTCTATTTTCACAGGCAATACAAAAATCAGTTAGCATTATTTTCTTTATAAATCTATAATTTTTTTGTTTTTACAAATAGTCAATCAAGTCTTTTCCTTTAAAGATGCAGACACATCCAAGCCAATTCAGTCCCTTCTAAACAAACCACTCGAAGGATTAGGGCAAAAATTGTATGGCCCAGTCCTTAATGTCAGATCAACACTTCTTCAGGCTATAATTCATCCAAAAGGGTAGTATGTCCACTGTCTTATTGATATCTTATAACATGCGGCGTCCAAGACATTATACGTGACTGTGATAGCTCTATGTCTGTTATGTAACTCAATATCATGAATATGTAGTTCCTCTAGAAAATCTACAAAACAGAAATGAAAATATTATAATACATGCAAATTATTAATGGTACATGTATGATCATGTTTAAAATAATTGTAAGAATAAAAATCATAGAAATCAAATGTCATACTTATAAACGCCTGTTTACTCAACAAGCATGTGACGTCAAAACTTGACACCGTTAAATTTTGTTTAATTGCTTTGGGAGAGTCAGCAGTTATGAATAGATTTGATAAAAAGTAAATATATTTTTCTACTTTTTTTATTTATCTGATCCAAGTTTTAAAAAAAAAATGACTCTTTAAAGTGTTGTTGTAATATGTATAAGTATTTTAAGTTCTGCTAATTTTAAGGTTTTTTTTATTGACAACCCTGTGTACCTGTGTACCAGGATACAGTGATTGTCACCATTTCATGAGACTCTATCCAAAGTTACAAGCACATTGATTCACCTTAAACATATACGATATAGAGTTTAAAATGCTATATATACATGCATATATTGGTCAAAGTTTCATATCAAGTTTTCAGCCTAGTTGTAATCTAATGAAATTTTACATAATGTGTGTATAGAAATCAAAAGGATCAGTTCAGTTGAAAAAACGGCTTTAAAAATATGAACAAGAGAACAAAAGTGGCACAATCTAATAACAGTTCTCTATTTGTTTTGACAACTAAGTTGTCTGATATAAGAATATCTTTAAAAAAAAATTCTATTGGTTAATTGCCTTGTATATAATGTATCACTTTCTTCATAGTTTAAATTTCTGCTCTAGTAACTTTAAATGACACTTGATGACTGGTAGAAGGTACCTTAAAAAGAGATTAATAATAAATATTCATAAGATTTTAAAATTAAACCAAAAAAAAATTAAATATAGAATATGGAGTTTATTATGGCTTTCAATATCACTGAACTAGTATATATATTTGTTTAGGGGCCAGTTAAAGAACACATCTGGGTGCGGGAATTTCTCACTGCATTGAAGACCTACAGTGACCTTCTGTCTGTTCTATCATGTGTCTATGGTCGGGTTGATGTCTCTTTAACACATTCCCCATTTCCATTCTCAATTTTAACCTTCATACCTTTTTCTGAAAACATATTTTTGTATATATATTAGCTTAACTAGGAACAGGAAAAAAAGTGAAATACAAATGCAATTCCAAGATTCCTAAAAGTGAGTCTGGCAACAGTAATTATAAAGAGTAATACAGGGTCAATGATGTCCACTGTGATATATAACAAACAAAAATACAGTAAAAAAAAAGTATGTATAATTTCAGTTGCACACTCTGACATATTAAGAAAAATATAGTTTCACAATGCAACGGCATCACAACAAAGTAATCAAGGTATTGAAGATTTATGAAAGTTTCATGCAATCCAAGTCCTGGTCTTTCATTGTCTTTGTGGAGTTGCATCAATAAATCCCCATTATGCAACTACATGTAAATGGCAAAAAAAAATAACATAAAAGACAACAAGAAAGCACACAAATTACACACGTACATTGACTTATAAATCCTTTAAAAGTAGCCTTAAAAGTCTGTAATACATATAATTCAGTCATGTGGTTGTCCTTTGTTTATGTACATTGTACATTTTCTAACTAAATGTTGTACATATATCTTGCATATGTCATGCCGGCATTTGTTTTTTAAAGAAAACTAGAGGCTCTAAAGAGCCTGTGTCGCTCACCTTGGTCTATGTGAATATTAAACGAAGGAAGCAGATGGATACATGACAAAATTGTGTTTTGGTGATGATGATGTGTTTGTACATCTTACTTTACTGAACATTCTTGCTGCTTACAATTATCTCTATCTATAATGAACTTGGCCCAATATTTTCATAGGAAAATGTTAGTTAAAATTTACAAATTTTATGAAAATTTCTAAGAGGCAATGCCAGAGAAAACCAGGCAGAACTTAGAAATTTTGTTCAACTACCTTTTTGAGATAAATGTGTTTTTGTATTGTATGCATCTTGTTTTGTTGGGAGATGACAATTTTAAAAGTCATATTGGGTTATTATGTTTAAAAAAATGAATTTGATGTTACAGTAAATTTGACTGCTTGTATAGCGAAATAGGGGTATCAATTTCTCAACAAAAACAGCCTACAATATAACAATTGATATATATTCTTAAAGATGACCATGAATACAGCAGGAAATGATAATAACATCTCTGGTATCTGATGATATGTAAATGTTCTAAAGCAGTAAACTGTCGGGAAACAGCAGTTTGTTTTCGACTTTTTGGTGTTTAATCATACCAAAAGTGATGCTCTTCAATTTAAAAACCGATAAAAGAGGGACGAAAGATACCAAAGGGACAGTCAAACTCATAAATCTAAAATAAACTGACAACGCCATGGCTAAAAATGAAAACGACAAACAAACAACAGCACAAACGACACAACATAGAAAACTAAAGAATAAACAACACGAACCCCACCAAAAAACTAGGGGTGATCTCGGGTGCTCCGGAAAGGTAAGCAGATCCTGCTCCACATGCGGCACCCGTCGTGTTGCTTATGTGATAACAAATCCGGTAAATAGTCTAATTCGGTAGGTCACATTCAGGAAAGGGAAGGGGATTGTAGTTACGACATAAGGAACATATCCGATATCATTTGTGATACGGTTATTCCATAACGGTTAACCAACTCGTGATAGCGTCCGTAAAATTTACAAAGGGATGATTTCAACTTCACCATTTGGAACTCTTGGTTTAATAGCTTCCTTGTGAGCAGCAACCCTCTATCAAGAAAATCATGATAGGAAATGCAAACACGGGAATATCGTATCAATTGGGAGATATATACCCCGTATGCAGGTGCTGCTGGAATGTTGCTACTTATAAATGGAAGGTTCACAATTGGAAAGCTAAAATCATCTCTTTTGTCGTAAAGTTTTGTTTTCAACCGACCCTCATTGTCAATTTCTCGATGTAAGTCAAGATATGAGGCCGACTTAACTGTATCTGTAGTATCTTTTATCTCTAGCTCGATTGGATAGATGCGTTCCACATAGTCACCAAATTATTTAGTGAAAGAACATCATCTATATAGCGACAAGTAGAGTTAAAAAATAGTGCTAACTTCTTATCTTTCTTCCTAAGAAGTTCCTGCATGAAGTCAGCCTCATAATAATAAAGAAACAAGTCGGCAAGTAGAGGGGCACAGTTTGTTCCCATTGGAATGCCGACAGTAGGTTGTAATCAGCTGTGTGGTAAAATGAACTTCTGTTGTACATTTTTATACATAATTGACCATTTTGATAGGATTTAACAAAAGTATATATCTTTGTGGTGTTGGGAAACTTATTTCCCTCATCAAGAAATTGGTGCATACATGTACGGGTGATCTATTCCTAGCCACATTGGTTTAATAAACTGATAAAGGCAGTTACAAATTCTGTACGGGAATGAGGATTATTTATAAGACTTAAATTATTGTATTATTTGCCGGAAATGTGGAATATGAGGAATTTAAAGCCATCCATGAGTAGTTTTGATGATTCAACTGGAAATTATACAGTTTGCTCCCACCTTAAAACAGTACATGGTATATCATGTACACCAAAGGCAAAGAAAGATCTAAATGCCATAATTTTGGGCATCTTGAAAACTGAAAAGCCGTATCACTTTGAAGCAGATGATAGTGATAGTGTATAAAAGAATTCTTTGCGACAGTTATACCAGTTGGAACAGGTAATAGTTTAATTATGGAAGTTTGAAATTAATTCTGGGATAAATTGATACAAAAAGGCATCAATCAAAACTGGGACTATTATAGAGGGGGATACTCCGGGATCAGGTGTTTTTAAGCTCGGGATTTCGGGATTGACCCTTTCGGGATCCGGGAATTTTTTTTTTTTAACTTTCGGGACTTCGGGATTTCGTGTTTGTAAGTCCGGGATTTCGTGTTTTTAAGCCCGGGATTTCGGGATCAGGACCCCTCCTACCCCCTCTCATTATACATGTACTAGTATAAAAAAAAGTCCCAGATCAAAGCATTCAGAAGATTAAATAAATTTTACTAAACATACTTTTCAAAATGTCTTTATTAAATTGAATTAAAATCAAATTATTGTGTGAATTTTCTAGACACGTTGTTGTTTGATGCTGCTTTATTTGAAAACTAGAAGTCATCAACCAATTACAATGTTTTTCCGACTGACAATCATGAGTCCTGTTTAATATTCTCAATAAATCCCCCCTTTCCCCCATATTTTTAGTTACAATATGAAATTATTATCTGCAAATTTATGATCTGTGCTGAATGCAATTTTATACAATTTTATTCATCATGTTCAAACATTATTTGAATAGGATAATAATATAAAATAAAAAATAGAATAAAACTATATATATATCAGACTCAAAAGTTACAAAAAAAAGCAGATGTGGTATGATCATGATGATTGCCAATGAGAAAATCACATGTACAACTACATGTATCCTCAATATACACAACAGACCATATCACCTTATTTATTATGTTTATCATGTTTATCATTATTAAATATATACATGTACCAAAATGAATGTACATCATGTACATGTAAGCAACTACAAATGAATATATACAAATGTACATGTAGAATAGATACATGTATAAAAAGATGTGGCATGAGTGTCAATTGCAATGATACAACTCTCCATCCAAGTCACAATTTATAAAAGTAAAGACAATCCTACAGTTATCAGGATAGTCATATATGTTTATGTCAGATATAGTATACATGTAAACAGTAAGCTTAATTTGTTGCTTTTTAAATTTAATTTGAGAGTCAAATTTAAATTTTCTGTAATTTTGATTGCCACATATACAATGTACCTATATTTTACATGACCTTATGACATTTATGAAAGACACATATATTATAAAGTGGTTATTTCATATGGGCGTTTTTCAATAAAAACGTATTTTCTTGTCCTAGCCACTTTAAAAAAAAATGTGTTTGATCTTTGCAAGTAATTTTTTGTGCAGTCAGTACATTGAATTAGATTTAACATTTTTAAGCAAAGAAACAGTTTATTTTTTAGAGGGATTGATAAGATATTGACTCCTGAATGGTCCAAAACAACCAAAATGGCATGTCCCTAGACCGCCTGTTCAACATTCATACTCTAAAATATCGTAAAGTTCTTTAATAATTCAAAAGTATGTTCAGAGCCAACATATTCTAATAAACAGCTTTCAATATAGGTTTTTTTAATTTCAGAAGGTGTGTCCCTCACAAATTGTCCACTACGAAACGAAGTCATTAAAATTTGCCAATTAACAGTTTTATAAAATCAATGTAATTTTTGTTTGCAAGAGTTATAAACATTAGGGTCTTACAAAAGAAGTGATGCTTTTATAACGGCAATTAAATTGTTGGTAAGAAAAATTGAGCACATCACATGGACCAGAGTGATACCGTATTTTTGATAATGTCCCCTACGAAACAGGTCAAATCTCCTTCAGTATCTGGTTTTAAAATTATGAAAAAATATCAGTGTACAGCTTGATAAATACTTTGATGAATACAATCAGTCTTGTTACTATTGCAATATAGGGATTGTGGGGAAAAAATAAAGCATGCGAATACGTCCCTTACGAAACGGTCCCCTACGAAACAGGTATGGGAGAAAAACGTTTCGTAGTGGACACTACCACTACCATGGAGTCTTTTTTTAATCTTTTTTCAATTATATTCGTGCAAAACAAATAACAAGGGTTAGTTTCATGTAATTTTTATTATGTTTTTATTAACATATAATAGGGTTGATGTCAACTACGAAACTTTTTGTCCACTACGAAACGGTTTTGTCCACTGCGAAGCGCATCAAAATGTCCACTACGTAACATGAGTTGAAAATTGCATATGTGAAGTACTGTCTAATCTTTATCGATAAAAATGATTTTCTAATTCAGAAAAAAAATGATATTTTTCTAGTATTTATAGTAAACAAACTGGAATGTCTATAGGAAACATTTAAAATTGCAAAAAAATATGTGTGTTTAGAAGAAGTTTCGTAGGGGACAAAAGTCCCCTACGAAACAGTACACAAATTATGAAAATAATATAATTTCAAAGAATATTTAAGATTGCACTTTTTGTTTACAAACAGGTCTATTATAGAGGTATTCAAAATAACTTTTGAAATTAAATTTTAGACAAGTTGATTTTCCATTCTTTTCAGGTCTGAAATGTACGCTTTTATTGAAAAACGCCCATATACATTTATTTAAAAAAATAAAACTTGTATATCAAATCTTAAGATAATTAGATTCTTAATTCACTATTTAGATGGGATATTTTGGGACGGCAATACCTTTATTTCATAAATTTGTTGTTTATTGTCCTTCATCATGTTCATGTCCCTAGAAACTAAATCTAACTAGACATATGATATACATGATACAGGAATTCAAACTTTTAACATTAAGTACAAAACTGAAAAAATAGCTCATTTTGAGATCTTGTCATTTAAGGAATGACTGTAATATTTTTTTTGTCTATGAAGAAATAACATAAAAAGTATGGTGCACACTGAATAACGTGCGTAGTTTGTAGGTAGCGTAGCGGGTAATTTAACAGTGTGCACCACATTTTTTATGTTATTTCGAATAGACAGAAAAAATATTACAGTCACTTCTTATAATTTAATTCTAAATTCCATTTTAAACCCTAGAAAACCATGAAAAAACGTTGATGACATCACAGTCACATGACTTAATTATGTCTATGAGTTCATAACAAAATAACATCAGCCAATCAGAAGACGCGTTACATCCAAAATTAAGTTATTAGTATTTAGATACATCATTGTACATTTGTACAGGTATGATCATGGTGAGCATATAAGATTAATTTGAATCAAATATATCAAGTAAACTTGTAAAGTAATATTAAGTAAATCACAATTTACCTTTCTGCTCTAAAGTGTTCATTTAGATCATTTTGTACATTAACCTGTCCATTTAAAAATAAAATTAAGCATACAAAAAAGTCTTGCAACTTTGAAAATTTGAATAAGTTTTCTATGTTTTAATGTAGTGAGATGCTAACAGATCATTATATATTTTCCACCGGTTCTTAAGATAAGAAAAGAACTAATTTGATATAAAATACAATTTTCCAAATTCAATTCAAAGAATAATTGATCACCTTATAATTTGTTATTTCTTTAAACAGATAAAAGATACATCAGATGACAGACTTACATGTAGAGGAGCCTTTAATAAGAGAAATGGAACAACTTGATTTTCAAGTTAACCTACTGCATTGATATGAAAATTCAAAAGTGAGTACCAGTATCTCTTAAAGTACATGTTTTACATGTTTATCTTTAATAGATAAAGTACCATATAAGATAAAGTATATGGAATCTTAAATCTAGTATATATCTGTATATACTAGATATTACATCAGTACAGACATAATACAAATCAGAATAAGAAGGCATAACAATTGAACTGTTAAACATTATTAGATGACCAGTGTCACCTTAATTTAAGAAAAAAATAAAACACAGATAACACACAGACCAAAATTAGTGAGACCATGTACTCCAGATATGCAAGAAGGGTTTTAATCTCCCACTACAAATGTATATGAAATCCTGAATGTGAAATCCTCTAAAAAATTATATTAAACTTCAAATATGTGTACTTGAATACATGTACATCTATATATAATATTCAAATTCATCTTATTTAATATAATTAATTTAAAACATTTTCAAGCACAAACTTGATGTATACATGTAAAGCTTGACAGTTCCTTTATTTTTTTTTTCAGGTTTCCGGAGCACTTGAGATCACCCCTAGTTTTTGGTAGGGTTCGTGTTGTTTATTCTTTAGTTTTCTATGTTGTGTCATGTGTACTATTGTTTTTCTGTTTGTCTAAATGGCAATCATACCACATCTTCTTTTTTACATCTTAACTCAACTTACCTCTCAATCCACCAAATATAAAACTGCAGTAACAAGTGTCACATAACTTTTTGGGCCCCTTATTATTATAGAGTAACTCTATTCAGTCCAAATCTTGAATTGAAACTAAAAAAGAACATTTTTCACTTGTCTAATTGGCAATTACACCACATTTTCTTTTTGATAATTACTTCAAAATTGCATTCACAAATTCGAAAAGAAACACAAACATGACAAAAGCACAACAAAAAAAAAACAACTGTTGCTATCCCTTAGAAAAATAACATGTTTTATTTGTATCATACATGGGTAGTTTCAGTTTTAACCTAAATTTAGACTTTACTTTCTCCAAAAATTGCGGACGGAATAGAAGACATCCGTTTATTTTATACTCCTGTCAGAAGAAAGGTTGAAAATAGAGACACCGACCGTGCAAGTGTTGTACAGGTAGTCAAGGTCGTTAAACACTTTCATCATTATCAAAAATGAAACTAGAAAAAACTAAATTAAGAGTTCCAAATTATGTGGAATGGTTCGTGGACTAAATCTGAGGATTTTTTTTTCATCTTGTAAATGTAAATGATGCACTTGTGGATGATTATCCCCTCGATATCTACTAGCTTTTTACATGAATATAAATCATGTAATACAATTTTCAATTGCAATTAAAAAATATGCCGACGTATATCAACACATTAATACAAATGTCATTTATACATTATTCGTAACCTACAATTTTACATAACTATTACTAAGCCTACGGTGTAACTTAAAACTACGGTTTTCGAAAAGGACTATCATGAAGTCAATTTTGTTTTGATTTTAATCGATTTGGTACGAAGATCCGACTACAAATAGAAGCGTTATGTACAATAGTCCATTGTTTTTTGTTGTTTTTTTTTTTATTTAATTTTCCATGTATAATTCTTCAAACAGGGATTTTAAGCCTCCGTGTTGAAGGCCGTACCTTGACCTAAAACGATTATTTGAGAAAGGCAGTTTGGATAAAATATGAAAAAAGCAGAACAAGAGTTTTGATTTGAAAAAATGCAGGATGAACAACAAGGCAAAAAAAAGCAGGATGATAATTTATATTAAAAAATTTCCGGTTTTACTAATAAAAAATGAAGGTCCGAAAAAAATAAAAAAGTACTTTCATGAATTGTTACTTGGATGGAGAGTTGTCTCATTGACACTCATTCCAAGTCTTTCTATATCTATATAATAGGATTACAAATTGTGTCATGCATTTTTGTAATCATTGTTCTGCATTTTTATTTTTTTACTCCTGTTCTGCTTTTTTCATATTGTATCCAAACTACCTTTCTCAAATAATCGCTTTAGATCAAGGTACGGCCTTCAACACGGAGGCTAATAATCCATGTTTGAAGAATTATGAATGGAAAATTTGTAACTATAAATGGATAAAAAGATCAATTTAATAACACTTGCTCTTAGCAACAATGTGAAAATCCTGATCACGATCTTTTAAAAGCTTGCATATTGCATGTGATTTTAAAGCTCAGCATCGAATCAAACACTAAGTATCAGTTATATGTTCATAGGTGTTATGTGCCCCCTTTAATGGAAACAAAAATCTTCTGTGTAGAGGCTATATTTCGAAATAGTTTTGATAAAATCAAACTATGTTAAAAATGTTTTAACAATATTTATCATTATTTTACTTTTGAATAAATTGCAATATGACTTTGTTTAGTTTGCATTATCGTTTTGTTTTATGTCAAACTAGAAGCTGAAAGAAGAGATTATTTTCACCTTATTCATTGTTATTATAACAGGAAGTTTTTAAGTTGTGTAGAATATTGAATTACATTGACGATACTGATCCACATATTTTTTTACACGACATGTTTTCTTAATTGTTTAATTTATCTTTAAATTTAACTATACATACAATTATGTACAGCCACTCATGTTGAAAAAGGTTAAGTGTCGTCTGTTTTAAGAAGAAATGAATAACTTTTAAAATACGACAAAAAAATTCCAAAAACCTTGTATTGTGTTGTATTGATTATAGAGTGCGTGTATACAATTTCAATGTTAACAAATACATAGAGCAATATGTGGCGGTTATATCCCGGTCTTTTCAATTCTTATATTAAGATTTACAATTATGTTTGTATTTTTTAATTTCTTACCAGCGACTGGCGATATAGTTTAGTATAGGAAAAACTACATCATCAAGTTGATTTAAATTCAATGCCTTAATTATACAATTACAAAACTTTAAAAATGTTTTGAACTATACTCTGGATTTTTTTTTTTGTACAAATAATTGTTCTAATTGTTCAACAATAGAAACGAAACAGATATCTAGTAAGTGATGATGTTACTTTAAACTTTCTGTCAAATTCACATTGTTTACAATTGTGTATACTTCTCAGTTCATATTTTAACCGTGTGGAAGCACTATTGATTTATATTAACATTTATTAGACCGAGTAACATACCCAATAGCTGGCAATGACTGTTTCTGAACGTATTGTTCTGGTTAAATCAAATGTCATCTCAACGGATGCATAAATTAGTTAAGATGATATTTGGTCGTACGAGTATGAGAATTGAAATATAAAGGTTGTACGATATTTTCGTGTGATGGCAAACTTGAATAATTGAATATGTTGGTATTTACGGGATCAACACGTTATCAAAACGTAAAGTGTTTTGCATTTTAGTTTGTTTTAAATTTCATATGATCAGCTGTAATACGAGGGGTTCCAATATGTATCTAAGGCCAGTTGCATTTTGGTACTATATAATTGTTCTGCATTTTATACAGTGAGGATTTTTTCTAATTACCTATACCTGAGACAACTGTTTTTATTTTTCAAGTACGTGTCCTCACAATGAACTCATACAGGATCAACATTTTAACTCGCAATAGTAATGATTATTTTTCAGTAAAATTCGACGCCACTCCATGTGCCAAATTTTACTACAATCATTTATATACTAATAAAATTGAGAATGCAAATGGGGAATGTGTCAAAAAGACAACAACCCGACCAAATAAAAAACAACAGCAGAGGGTCACCAACAGATCTTCAATGTAGCGAGAAATTCCCGCACCCGGAGGCGTCCTTCAGCTGGCCCCTACACAAATATATACTAGTCCAGTGATAATGAACGCCATACTAATTTCCAAATTGTACACAAGAAACTAAAATTAAAATAACACAAGACTAACAAAGGCCAGAGGCTCCTGACTTGGGACAGGCGCAAAAATGCGGCGGGGTTAAACATGTTTGTGAGATCTCAACCCTCCCCTATACCTCTAACCAATGTAGAAAAGTAAACGCATAACAATACGCACATTAAAATTCAGTTCCAGAGAAGTCCGAGTCTGATGTCAGAAGATGTAACCAAAGAAATTAAACAAAATGACAATAATACATAAATAACAACAGACTACTAGCAGTTAACTGACATGCCAGCTCCAGACTTCAATTAAACTGACTGAAAGATTATGATTTCATCATTTGAATATCAGGCACAATCCTTCCCGTTAGGGGTTTAGTATAATACAATCATAACATATACGAGAAGAACATAACCCGTGTCATGCCAACAACTGTTTTTAGAATAAATGTGTTTAGTTCCGATGCAAAGACCTTATCAGTGACTCAATATTAACACCAAAATATGCAATCTTTAATGACTTGACAACAGTATCGTAATTATATCCCTTCTTAATAAGTCTATTCAAAGGTTTTGTAAGTTTCTGAGGTGAATACAGACACCTTTATGCTTTATAAAGAATATTTCCATAAAAAATTGGATGTGAAATACATGAACGTATTAGAAGTCTGCATGTTCACGTGACCGCCTTAAATGGACATAATACTACGTTACAAACACTTCATGGCGTGTTCGTTATCTTTTAAAATTTTAAATTACAAATACCAGTAATATGTTCTGTTGGTCATAAACCAAAATCAAGGGAAACCCATCAACTTTGAAAAGAAAAAAATGGATGTTGTCCCAAAACTCAGACTGTGATCGTGTTTTTAACGAAATCATTATCCCAAGTCAACCAAAAGGTGAACAATGTCAAAAACAATGGCCACGATGATGTTCCGTTCACAATTGCACGTGAACATGAGTGAAAATCAACACAAAAAGCCATCTTAAAATGGATCTGTTTATACCCATGCTACGTCAATTGATCATTTCCCAAATGTTTCTAAAAATTTGTCCTTCATCCAAGACAAATACATTGTTTTCTACGCAGCTTAAGTCCCAAACTGCGACGTTTTTGTGTGTTGATCACATTACATAAACTGATTGACATATGAACTAGGTATTTACAATTCACTTAGAAACTGAATGTATACCCTCTCAACACTTTGATGAAGAACTTGATCACTCATCACTGTAATGTATACCTTAACTTTAGTTCCCTTACAAACAATGGCATAGTGTTGAATCTTCTAAGTGCTCCACAAAGCCTTTTGTCCTTAGTTATCAACATCAATTTTATCAGCAATCAAAGATTGTCTTCTAAGTTATTGCAAACAACATATTATAGAATAGGCGTGCATTATATGCTGATATTAAAAAAATCTAAAGAGTACATAATATCTAAGACTCATTTATCTTGCAATAGTATTTATACATTTGGACCTTCTACACTTTACACCAGTATTCCATATTCCAAATAAGAAGACAAATTGAAAGACTTGGTCCTGCTATGTTTCATAGAAAAGAATGGCCAATGTGGATACACGTAGCTTGTCTAAGGCAGGGATAACACATACTTTGTAAGAAATTGCTCCGATTTCAACGAATAATCCTCAGAGACTGACATTATCAAGACATTTAATTTCTTGATTGACAATATATTACATTATGACAAAAATGTGTCAGAAATCATATCTGATATTCTTCCTCTGTCATAATAATCTTCTATCATTACCGAACTGAACAAAGAAATAACACGATGGGTGCCGTATATAGGGCAAGCAATGCTTACTCTTCCGGAGCACCTGATTTCACTCCCGGGTTTTAGTGGAGTTCGTGTTTTTTCTAAATTATTATTTATAACTGTTGATGTAAATGTCCTTTGGTTTTGTGAGTCTTTGTTTACTCCTTGGTTTTGATTGTTATTTTCTTGTTACGTTTGGAGGATGTGTGAAATATGAATTTCCATTGGAATTAAAACTCTGACCCTATTTGTGTTGACCTGTTCCTTAATTAAACTGAGGCTGACTTTATACAGGAGCTTTTTTGCTATGGAGAAAATAAGTAACTAGTATTTTCATTTTTTTTCTTACTGCTAAATAGATAATGTTCTCACATTAACTAATTCATAATTTGGTGACTTTGTTGAACGCATCAATACCGTCGAACTAGAGATAAAAGATACAATAGATACATTACGTGTGTCTCATATCTTGACCTACATCTATATATTGACAATGAGGGTTGATAAAAAACAAAGCTTTATGACAAAAGAGATGAGTTTAGATTCTCGTGTGTGAACATTCCATTTGAATGTAGCAATATTCCTGCAGCGCTTGCATACGGAATATATAATTCCTAGTTGATATTTTCTACGGTTTATATTTTCTCTCATGATTTCCTCGAAAGAGGATTGCTGCTCTGAAAGAAGCTAATAAGCAAAGAGTTTCGAGTGGTAAAGTTGAAATCATCCCTTTGTAAATTTTCCGAAAACCATCACGAGTTGGTGGACTAGTACAGAAAATCTGTTTCACAGATGATAGATGATAGCAGATATGTAATAATGCTGTAATTACACTTTCGTCAATGTTTCCCGAATATAATTTTCCGAATTAGGTTTATAACGGATTTATACCATCATTAGCAACGATAGGTGCCACGTATGGAGCATATTCTGCTTACCCTTCCGAAGCAAAGTTTGTGTTGGTTTTATTTTTGTGTTTTTATTCAAATTACTTTCAAAAAGACTCTCAACAGCGAACTAGATAGACAAAACAATTACAAATGTGTTGTACAATGCAAGGTTCATTATTGAACAAAGATGAATTGTTAAATCAATCTCCGAATGTATCGATAATTTCTCTCGTAAATAAAGCTAGTAAGTAAAAATACACTTACTTGTAGGGAAATACTGATGACATAAAACTACGAAATGAGGATATAAAAACCACAACGACTCTTAACGTTTAAGCATTGAATGTCAGATATATTATATTTTCCTACTTTATTTCTTGTACTGACTGTAATATTACACGTTAAAAAATAACATAAACGAAAACGAAAACCAAATGCATTGAATAATATATTAATAAGTATGGATAAAGAGTACTTACAGAACTTTCAGCTTGGCACAAGATGACAGAACATAATATTAATACGATAAAGATAAACTATGACCGCCCTTTTGATTGACTTATAAGGAAGATGCATAAAACATTATATTGAACAATAAAACAATACATTCAGCGATGACTCATGTGATTCATAAGAATGTTATACTTGATACATTTAAAACACAGTTATCAGCTAAAAAAGAAAGATTGCAATATAATTCCTCAGTATGATACCTTGATGTTTGATCGACAGAAAAGAAAGAAAGAGAGATAACCAATGCTGTTGAATTACATGAGTCATTACAAGAGCAGCTGTATGACCAACGATAAAACGCTGTGTATAAAATATTGAATTATGTAGGTTTAAAAAGATTTGTAATGTTTTTATAATCGCCAAATATACAACTGTTTCAGTTTTTGAAACGGTAAAACATCGTATTCATCATTTCAATACTGAAAAAAGTGAAATAACAAAAATACTAAACTCCGAGGAAAATTCAAAACGGAAAGTCCCTAAGCAAATAGCAAAATCAACGATAAAACACATCAAACGAGAATTTACTCTTTTGGTTAAATAGTTTAATAAGGTTTTCATTTTTTAAAGAATCAACATACAATGTTTTAGGCAAGCCTCAATTTCTGTGACTTCATAGAACGGATATAAATGTATTCAAAGATTTGTATGTGTGGTCAACATGCATCTGCATCATTATTTATAATAATACAAAAATGCAATTCGCTTATATGGCGTTTGTAGAAAGGCAATAATATATATTCCCTCTACATTACGACCATTTTTCTTTCAACATTATTATTCAAAAGTTTAGTTCAGTTTAATTATTTGTTGACTTAAAACTGCTCAATTTTGACTTGTGCACTATTTGTTTCATTTAAATGGACAAAAATTATTTGTGTAAAGGCTATATTTGGAAATTGTTTTGATAAAATCAAACTATGTTAAAAATGTGTCAACAGTATCATTCATCATATTTTCACATTGTAATGTTTAGTTTGCATTATCTTTTTGTTTTATCTCAAACTAGAATGGAGAAGCTGAAAGAAGATAGTATTTGAAATTCATTTTAACAGGACGTTTTAAGTTGGTATAGAATATTAACTTACATTGACGATACTTATCAACATATTTTTAACACGACATGTTTTCTTGTTTGTTTAATCTATCTGTAAACAATGACTTTTAAGTGAACTATACATCAAATTATATACAGCAACTCATGATGAAAAAGGTAAAATATCGTCTGATTTGAGTAGAAATAATTAATTTTTAAAAGACGAGAAAGAAATTCCAAAAATCCAGATGCATGACACCAATGCCTTGAATTGTGTTGTATTGATTATAGAGTGGGTGTATAAAATTCCAATGTTAACAAATACATAGAGCAATATGTGGCGGTTATATCCCGGTCTTTTCAATTCTTATATTAAGATTTACAATTATGTTTTCATTTTTTAGTTCTTACCAGCTGTTGGTGATAATGTTTGATATAGGAAAAAACTACATCATACATTTGATTAAAATAAAATGCCTTAATTATGCAATAAAACAATTGTAAAATTTTATTTGAACTCTACTCTGAACTTTTTTTTTCACACAAATAATTATTCTAATTGTTCAACGATAGAAACAAAACATATATCTAGTAAATGATGATGTTACTTTAAACTTTCCGTCAAATTCACATTGTTTACAATTGTGTATACTTCTCAGTTCATATTTTAACCGTGTGGAAGCACTATTGATTTATATAAACATTTGTTAGACCGAGTAACAAACCCATTAGCAGCAATGACTGTTTTTTAACGTATTGTTCTGGTTAAATCAAATGTCATCTTATCTGATGTGTATATCAGTTAAGATGGCATTTGATTTTACTAGTAGGAGAATTGTAATATAAATGTTGTACGATATTTTCATGTGATGGCAACATTGAATAATTGAATATGTTGATATTTACGGGATCAACACTTTATCAAAACGTAGAGTGTTTTGCATTGTAGTATGTTTTACATTTCATATGATCAACTGTAATACGAGGGGTTCCAATATGTATCTAAGGCCAATTACATGTTGGTACTAAATGATTGTTCTGCATTTTATACAGTTAGGATTTTTTTAAATAACCTACACCTGTATTTGTTATCTTTTAGATTTAAACATATAATTACCGTTAATGTGTTCTTTTAGACATCATATCCCGATTTTTGGATTTTATATCAATGAAATTTTTGACTTTAACTTTGACTTGATGTAGTAAATCGCTTTTTAAAATTGACATTATAAAGAGGAATGCCAATGTTGGTATGTCTTTCGGACTATTATCAATTTCTACTGCAACTGATCATAAGTTTACTTTTGTCACTATATGTGGCTATACTGCATTGAATTCTGAGTGCACACTCAAATCCATATTTCAGACAATTGTTCTTAAGAAAGAAAAAAAAATATCATGTTTAGAAATGTTTTGATTAATATCGCTAGTGTACTTATAAATAGAAGTTTACAAAGAGAACAAACATCCTGTTAAAGAGATGTGCGAAAGATATTTATCTCTTTTCATCTTTTGTTCGAAGCAAAACCAAAAGATCAAAAGAAAAGATTACCCAAACAGAACAAAAAATTGCATGCATTTCACTGTGCATGTTATTAACATTTTAAAATAAAGAGGATTGTAATTTCGAATGAATATACTGCTTTTTCTACAAACGTTGTTTAGATTTTTTATTTATTGATACGAAAGGTGTAGCTACAATATGACCACGCGCACACACACAAAGGAGAATATTAAAATGTATGCATACTCAGAAATGTTTGACAATGAATTGGGAGTATCTGTCAACAGAAAACAATTCAAACGCTCACTCATATACTTCATTAATTCTACTTCTTGTGTGTGGGAATTCAATTTCTTAAACTGTCTTCAGTTAATAAATTTACAAATAATTCAGACAATAAGCCTCCATGTAATCTAGGCAACGGACATTTTCATTCCGCTATCCATTTCTTCATTTCACGTTACATGTAGGTAATTAATAATATATTTATCTGTTAAGGTTTTGATATTGTGAAGTTATTTAATATTCATCTGTATTGTCTTTTAAAGGTAATATAAGTTGATTTAATTTAACGAGTCTGTTAATCCTACCGACGTAAATTCTGAGAGTTACATACAAAACACGCATACACTTTCACAGGCCAAAAACGTATTTCAATATACCCCTTTTTGTCCAAGTCTTATTCTTACCAGATTAATCAACCATACCAGGGTAACCGACCGTACCAGAGTAAAGACAGATTACCAGAGTATTACGAAACCAGAGTACCACGCTACCACAAAAGGTCACCAATTATAGTTTTTTTCATATATATACTTGTATAACACATTCTTATAGCAACGCACTAAGGGTTACACATTTATAGTTAAACGTAAAAACAGTAAGGCCCGACCGCTTGTTTCTCTTTACAGTATGCACAGATAAAACGACAAGAAAATGTATAGTTCTAATGTATCGGAAAGTTATACAGCACTCGATAAATATACATTCACTAGTCTGTATTTTCGGAGTATAACGATAAATGTGGTTACTCAACAAGTTTGTGTACGTGATGTCTTATGGGAAAACAACGGAAAATAGCAACTTTTAACATGTTTAATCTTCCATGATACCTAACAATGTGCATCTTTTAGTAGAAAAGTGCAAAATGTTAAGAATGAGAATGAGAAAAACAATATTTTATAAGGTACATGCCATGGACCTCTGCAATTGTTGTGATTCAATAAATCAATACAATTATAGGTTCGCAAGAAGTTCTTGTTATTCTCTTATTGTATTTATCTTTGATGATGTTTTTTTTCTAAAAATCCACTTACTACGAACATGTGCTTAAACTGTTTCAATTTTTAAAGATAGCAAATAAGGAGTACAACTTTATAAAAAAAAATGCAGTTATGTTAAAGATAAGTAAATCAAACAAGATACATCATAATAACAAGATACATTATAATTACAAGATATTGTATAAACCATTTATGGTGCCCAAATTATATATAATAAGATGAATTTCAAAACAAAATACAGAAATTGATAAGAATGATAAGAGTGATTATAATACATTTTATCAAAGTAAAAAACTTATAATTTATGTCAATGAAGTTTTTTTGAAGCAACAGCGACTTGAAAAAAATGGGTTTCTTCATCAATGTGTAAACCTTGGATTACGAGAGACAACTGTTGATCATCATTTTTTCTAAATATCAATGTAGATTAGTAATCAAGCGATATACATTCAAAAATGTAAATGTAATTACAAAAAAATATAAAGATTAAACTTATTTGAAAATTGCATAGCACTTGCATAGTTTACATACATAAGTCTGATTTACTGGCGTATAGCACTGAGTTGGATTTCTCAATAAGTTTGTTTTCATGACATGTGTTTAAAACAATCCTAGTATGCCTCGGTTCATTCTATTTTCGTTCTGAGTTGTTGTGTCCTTGGCAACAATCCATTATTCCATTCCATCTATTTCATCGGTTTTCAAATACTTGAAATGCATAGTTTTGGCCGGACTCGTTAATCTTCCGGAAAGGGATTGTGCATCGCAGAATCCTCGGGGAAAGAACTTTCTATCAGTTAATCCCCGCGGACAGTACTGTATATCTGCAGATATTCTAGCCAGTGAATGATCTTTTGGCGAAATATTCATGATATTGAAAAATCACTGTCCACCTAAGTGTGTTGGTATATCATCCCCACTGTTGTTTCGATACAACATATACTTTTTAATGTTGATGTTTATGTTAGCTTCAACTTGTTTGCGTAAAAAAACTATATGGAGACTATTCATTTAAAACTGGAAAAGTGTATTGCGACATGTCAATATTGACAATAGAGACAACCGTAAGCTAGACAGCATCCATACATCAGATTATTGTGATGTTTCAGGAAATCCAACTCTTTGGTTTTAAACGTTATCATGGGTACCAGGATTATAATTTAATACGCCAGACGCGCGTTTCGTCTATATAAGACTCATCAGTGACGCTCAGATCAAAATATTTATGAAGCAAAACAAGTACAAAGTTGAAGAGCATTGCGGACCCACAATTCGAAAAAAATGTGCAAAATACGGGTAAGATAATCTATTCATGGTATAACAAAATCCGTACCTGAATAACATTTACAAGTTAATACGATAGGAATATCAGCACATTATCACTAACGGTACACAGGAGATTTATTTCATTAGAACTCGATAAAATGTACAAAATCAATGTGAAATCAATTTCCGTGATTTTCTATAAGCGCTCTTGACGCATTAAGTAAAGACGATTTTGTATGATTGCCAACGAGACAACTCTCCTCAAGAGACCAACATGACACAGCAATTTACAACTATAGGTCACCGCACGGCCTTCAACAATCAGCAAAGCATTTAGGTATTTTTTTTTAAATGACGTCAAACGAATGAAAGTGTTAAAGTTGAATGGTTTTTATTGTTACGTGATCCTTCGGTTTAAAATAGGTGTTGTTTTATTTTCTATTAGAAGAAAAGGTTACTGATTTCAGAATGTCAACATGGCGGCTCATTATTCACGAAATGTCAGCTGTTGATTTGACTGCAGCTTACTAGAAATAAATGTAAATTAAAATTAGAAATGACAGCTGTTGGGGTTGAGAATTAAAAGAATTAAACACACATTGTCTTGTGGTTATATAAGAAATAATTCATACAATATATAGTTTTACGTGGACCATTTAATGTTATATTACATGATATAAAGCAGAACAGCTTCATGCATGACAGGTCCATCCTCGCCTGCGGTCCCAGACTTGTAATCTTTACATTGTTTACCGAATGGACAATTAACGGCTTATATGCTTTCGGTAAACAGTAATGTATAGCCCTGTGCTTTCTATGTAAAATTCTGCAAATTAAAGCATTTACAGCGTCTGAAGTTCAAATAAGGTGGCAATCATTCCATGTCAAATCATACCTTATCCTGCTAAAACAAATCAACACACCTTAAATCGCATATTAGAACTATCTGGTTTCCGGAAGTTTGATAGTATAAACAACAGGGTAAGTATGGGAAATGTGCCGGTCTATTATACTTTTATATACTTTTTGTGTTATTCAACATAATACTTTAACAAGTGTTTTACAGTAAGCTTTCATTACAAACCAACATTACCCAAATATTTTACCTATTGACAAAGTGAGATTTATGCGTAGGAACTCTTCTGTAAAAAATATGTACTACTTTCTTGTATTTTCTTCTTAAAGGGATCGAAATAATGGTTTTATATATTCACTGCAAACATTTAAATTCAAACAAACGAATTATAGCAACTGTTAAATCTTCCATGAAAACTCAAAATATTTCTTTACTTTTACTATAAAAATGCAAAATAAAAATAATGAGTCTATCAGAGATAAAAATAACAATTTGGAAATTTGAAATGCGAGGAACTCTGGGATATTTGTGTGATTTAAGTGTTGTGTACAAATCAATTGAGTAGGAGAAGTGTATGTTGTTAATATGAGGCAGGCATTACCTGTAAATGGGGACGAAGTCTGTATGAATTATTTTTTTGTAACTTAAATATTTGTTTTAAAAAAAGAAACGGAAATACCGCAACGTTTCCGATTTTGGTTCTGTTGTTAGGGATTTAGTTGTGACGTTATTTAAATTATGACGTCATATGCAATGTAAACAAAGAAACGCTATCATCAGGTAACGTTTTTTCATATCAAGGAATTATTAAAAATGAAATTGGTATTACGCGTTCCTTCCTATTTTATACTAGACTGGTAATATATATATTTTACTCAAAGTTTCATACAAACGAGACCGGAAAAAGGAAGTACATTGTACATTTCTGCTCAGGTCCGGGATTTCAAAACACGACAAAAAAAATTTGAACGATTTTGAGTACATTAGTACAATGAAAAATTGGGGAAATTTTCCCGTATTTTTTTTTTTATTGAATTTTCTACTGTTATTGGGGACTCCGTCCCCATATAATTTACTTGATGTCTGATTCCTGTCATTCTCCAAATGTAGTATTTGATTTCTAGAACCGGCTTACGGCAAAAGTGGCCTGGAACGTTTCGTAATTTCCACTCGTAAAGATAACCAATAAGAAGTACAACTAAATGAAAAGAACGCAGTTATGATACTTTTTATAATCATAAAAATTAGAAAACCGAACGGATGCATTATAATAACAAGATATTTCATTAACCAATCATGGTGCCCAAAATTTGAGCTATACAATACAATGAATTACAGAATAAAGCACAGTAATTGAATAGAATGATTAGAGTTATTTAAGTACCTGTACAAAATTATAAACAATGTTATAGATAACATATTAAGTCATTTTGAAACAACTGAGACCTACAGAAAATACATTTCTGAATCAATGGGTAAACCTAGGACTAAGAGAGACAACTGTTGGTCAAATCTTTATTTTTCTAGTTATCAGACTTCGATGATATGTCTAGGAGTTTTATTGGTTCTTAAAAAAGTGATTTAAAATATTTTTGAAATTCAAACAAATCTGCTGATGAAATAATATAAAAAATGACATATCATCAGGTTACTTTTTTTTTGGTTTACTCATAATTTAAAGACCGATGTTGTGATCTGGTTTCTTTAGAGAAGGCCATTCTAAACGAAGATAAAAATCATCTTCAATGGCGTTTTAACATAGCTTTTCGAATGTGCATAAGAGAAAAAATATATTATACAGTTTAGTGTATATATGGATTGCAATGTTATCAACACTACTGTTTGCTAAAAAACAAAATAGATAGACCATGGTATAAATCAATTTGTTTTCATCAACGCATTTTTTTCATATTATTTTATTTACTATCTTAGTAAAAAAAACATATATTGCATACGTTATTTAAAATTAGTAAATACATTCATAAGTATTGTAACAAAATCGGCATTCCTCAAGTTAAATTGTTATTCTTCACGTAGGCTTCTCCAAGTGGTGATATGTAGCACCTTGTACGAATTTATAAGTCAACTGTGATTGTCGAGTCCCTGAAAGGAAGCTTGTTCCTCCCAAAAAAAAATTGTGAGGAAATAATTTACTTAGTTAAACTTTATCCGTTGACAATTGAATTTAATATTATCATTTACCGATTACCGAACTTAGAGAAAGTAATCTTTCTGGGGACATTTTCATTCCGCTATCCATTTTCTTCATTTCACGTTGGGTAATTAATAATATATTTATTTGTTAAGGGTGTGATATTGTGAAGTTATTTAATATTTATATGTATATTTATGCCTTTTAAATTTAATATAAGTTGATTTTATTTAGCGAGTCTGTTAATCCTACCGACGTAAATTCTGAGTGTTACATACAAAACACGCATATACTTTCACAGGCCAAAACAGTATTTCGATATACCCCTTTTTGTCCAAGTCTTATCCTTACCAGAGTAACCAACCATTCCCGGGTAACCGACCTTACAAAACCAGAGTACCACGCTACCAAAGAAGGGTCACCAAATATAGCTTTATTTCATATATATACTTGTAAAACACATTCTTATAGCAACGCACTAAGGGTTACACATTTATAGTTAAACGTAAAAACACTAAGACCGCTCGGTTTTCGTTACAATATGTACAGATTAAATGACAAGAACATGTATAGTTGCTCTAATTCATCTGAAAGTTGTACAGCACTCGGATAACTAAACATACACTAGTCTGAATTTTCGGAGTATAAAAATAAATGTGGTTACTCAACAAGTTTGTGTACATGACGTCTTAAAGGAAAACAACAGGGAAAATAGCAACTTTTAACATATTTAATCTTCCATGATATCTAACAATGTGATCTTTTAGTAGAAAAGTGCAAAAGATAAAGAATGAGATTGAGAAAAACAATAGTTTAGACGTGACATGCCATGGTCCTCTGAAATTGTTGTGATTCAACAATAAAACAATACAATTAAAGGTCGCAAGAAGTTTAATTGACTACAAGACGTTTTTTGTTATTTACTTATGTTTGATTCTTGTTATTCTTTTAAGGTATTTAGCTTTGATGATGTTTGTTTTCTATAAATCCACTTACTACTAACATGTGCTTAAACTGTTTCAATTTTTAAAGATAACAAATAAGGAGTACAACTTAATAAAATAAATGCAGTTATGATACCTTTTATTAACACAAAGATAAAGTAAATCAAACAAAATACATCATAATAACAGTATACATTATAATTACAAGATATTGTATACACCAGTTATGGTGCCACACTTAGCAGGTTTACAATAAAATGAATTTCAAAACAAAATACAACTATTGATAAGAAAAATTAGAATGATTATAATACACTTCTTATAATGTATGTCAATGGTAAAATAATAAGTTTTTATGAAGCAACAGCGACATGAAAAAAATGGGTTTCTTCATCAATGTGTAAACCTTGGATTAAGAGAGACAACTGTTGATCAACATATTTCTAGTTATCAATGTACATTAGTCATGCTAGTATTCAAGCGATATACATTCAAAAATGTATTAAGATTAAAATTATTTGAAAATTGAATAGCACTTGCATAGTTTACATAAATAAGTCTGATTTATTGGAGTTTAGCACTGAATTCGATTACTCAATAAGATTGTTTTCAGGACATTTTTTTAAAACAACCTGAGCATTCCATTTTCGTTCTGAGTTGTTGTGTCCTTGACAACAATCCATTATTCCATTCCATCTATTTTATCGGTTTTCAAATACTTGGAATGCATATTCTTGACCGGACTCGTTAATCTTCCGGAAAGGAATTGTATATCGCTGAATCCCCGAGGAAAGAATTTGTTATCAATAATTAATCCCCGCAGACAGTACTGTATATCAGCAGATATTCTAGCCAGTGAATAATCTCTTGTCGAAATATTTGTGATATTGAAAATCACTGTCCACTTAAGTGTGTGGGTATATCATCCCCAATCTTTATGGTTGTATAATTCACGTATGTTCATTGTAACCTGTATTAGAATTTAAAAACATGTTAACGTGCTATTCTTTTCACATTTATGCATGTTTTTTTGTTCTCAATTTGATTAAGTCAATTTCAATTCTTTGAAATGCCTTTCGTATAATTCAATGAATTTATAATGGACCCCGTTTTGCGGCGTTATAATCAGTCAGTGAGACCTTATATAAAAAGTAAAACATATATGATATACAATGTTATTGTCATTTCCGTAGTATTCGATAAGCGTCACATTTATTATTTAGATTGTACACAAATTGTTAAAAAGTTCTGGTGTTAGTTCTCTTAGACATGGTATAATTTGAACAACAAACATTAACACGATTATCAATAAAAGTCTTAAAGTATACATGCACTTACAATATTTTAGGCAAATATGCACTTGTGCATATGTTTGAGTTGATTTCAGAAAATACATACCGTATATTGTTTCTATCAATGAACTATATGTTACCTTTATATAATCAACACTTCATGCGTACCTTTCGATCTAAAAATTTAGTTTTGCTTGACAATTACATAGTATTCCACCACTGTAGGTCAACCTGTAAAGGCATAAAGTAAACGTCTATTATAATTTGTGCACAGGTATGCCTCATATATTCCATGCATATTCCCAAATATCATATTGCCATCTTTATTTAATGACTACAGACATATGAGTTACAGCTTTTGTCAACGTATTCTGATCATTACATGATAAGGCATAATATTCATTCAGAATAATGATTACTGCTAAATAGCGATACTTTGAGGTGTAAATTGAGAAATAAGTACATTACTTTGTTTAATGTAGTTGCCTTATTATCGTTTGAGTGTTCTTATAATTTGATGACACTCTGTGAAATTAACATGAGGTTCATGCACCAAAAACAATTGAAAATTTTATATTTGACCGTATTACATATTGATTTCAAATGTTGTCAATAAATCGTACAAATCAATGTAGTTGCCTTATCGTTTGAGTGTTCTTTTAATTTGATGGCACTTTGTGAAATTAACTTGAAGTTCATGAAACAAAATACGAATTGCAACACTTTTCACTATAACATTTGCTTAGACCTAATGAGTTTGCAAAAGTCATAATTTTGATACAACTAGAAACAAAGTATGGATGTTAAACCAAAGAAACTGATAGCATTCAAAAACAACACGCGACAAAGCAAATAATGTTACAAGTATTGAAAATTTCAATTTCCTTTTTATTTTAACCATACCTATCAGACATCTCTGAAACAGTTGTTACATGTACACTTACATGCCAAGCTGGCAAATCCCATGTCGTCTTTATTATCATGAAAATTACTGTATAAGACAAAACAGAAAATGTCACAGCAACAATTATCGGTAACATCAAACTGCTTTGACATAATTTCAAAAATGCTCATTTGTTGTACTATTATTCTAATGTCCCATATTAGGGGGATGGTTGGGATCCCGCGAACATGTTTAAACCCGCCATATTATTTATGTATGTGCCTGTCCCATGTCAGAAGCCTGTACTTCAGTGGTTGTCGTTTATTTATGTGTTACATATTTGTTTTTCCTAAATTTTTTATATAAATAAGTCCGTTAGTTTTCTCGTTTGAATTGTTTTTATTTGTCATATAGGGTCCCTTTTATAGCTGACTTTGCGGTATGGGCTTTAGCTCATTGTTGAAGGACGTACGGTGACCTATAATTGTTAATGTCTGTGTCATTTTGGTCTCTTGTTTACAGTTGTCTTACTGACAATCATACCACATCTTCTTTTTTATAATCATTAATATTGATCAACTGTGATTCAGAAAAATCTTATCGCAGGTAGATAAACAAAAACCATGCATTCAATGTTGACCAATCTAATAAAATGATATATATTTATGATTAATGAACATGGTTTTACTTCCACTGTTCCGGATTCGGGGAAGGTACATGTCTTACTCTTCAACGTTCTACATGTGCTGGTTCCAGGTCTGTCTGAAACCTGTCATGCATTGTTTTGTTGTATGATACTGTGTATTATAGTTTGTTTTCGTTTGATATTTTGTATGATAATCACGCCGTTAAGTTTTAGTTTGATGTGTTTTACATTTGTCATTTCGGGCTTTTTATAGCTTTCTATACAGTATTTGTTTTACACATGATCGAAAGCCATAAGGTGAACAAATTTTGTTAAACTTGTAAGTCATTTGGCCTATTGTTGAAAGAGTTGTGTCATTGGCAACCATTCGACATTTTATTTGTATATGGCAAATCACTGACAATACCGAATAAATTACCTCTCTTTCTTTTAATTGATGTCGTCGTCTTACAGTATAATCTAAGTTGCTGTAATAGAAAGCTAATGCCATACATCAACGCACAATAATATTTTTTGGCTTTTAAGTAGCTTTAGCTGCGAGAACTCTCTAATCGTTTTGTTCACGTGATACGATTTTCCATTCGAATTACCAAACAAAATCCGATTTAAGTGTTCATTTGATGCGATTTTTGTCGAAACAACATTATAGGTAACATATTTGATTGGCTACAAATCTGGCTGAATTCAAAGAATATCAGTCTAAAATGTTAGTATGGCATGACTTGAATGCCACGAGTTATTTAGTTAGGCGTTTCTTTGAAGTATAATTGTGTTGTCCAGTCTTTGTTTATACGTGTTTTAATATTTCTCTTGGAAACACACGCCATGATACCATATATTCATAATTTAGAGCAGATCTCATTTGCCATAATTTTTGTGTTTTCTGATATTTCTTCCTTTTTTTAAATATTAGTGAAACATTAAAGTTACTGTTAGAATAAAATTTGAAAAAAAAAAAAAAAAGTTTTGGTAATATGTTGATATAAATAACAAAAATACAGTATTACTAAAGACTACTATACGAAAATTGATACGGTACAGTAGTATATCAATTTGATATAAATCAAAAATTTAAGTAAAAATACATACCTCTTGTTTGTGTCGTACAATTTCATGAAAATCAATGTCAGTCGTACAAATTAAAGTTATTTGATTATTATAATTGTCATATCTTGATCCAAGAAATCATCAAAATAGATTTACGAGATTAAAAAAAAAACTAAGTTAATTTATTCAACAGCAACAAAAATCAATATGGATACTTTTTATCAGTAAACACAATACATAGATATAGAATACATACATATAGAATACATATATATAGAATACATGCATATAGAATACATACATATATAATACATACATATAGGATACATACATATAGAATACATACATATAGAATATATCTGTAATTGTAACTTATATAATAAAAGCATTACATTACCAACTTGCATGGAACGCAAAAAGCTAGTGTTAGGATGAAGCTACACATGTACATTTGGTTATCCAGCATAACAAGATATGTATATACTAAGTAAACAGCTGAATATAAAAGATATGAAGCAACTAGCAAATAAAAAACCACATATAGTCACATGTAGTACAATAATACATCATAAGATGTCGATACACATATACAATTACTTGCATTGATTTAATTATTGCAAGATAACTTGTATCAAATTCAAACTGAGCGCAAACGGATTTGTTCTTTCATATAGCTGTCTTGGTATTATGTGAAGTTCGATTGCATTCATAGATTTTATACCAATATATTTAAACATCACCAACACCAATAAATCATTCGTGCTGTACTACACATATTAAGGTAATAACATACAGATAACAAAAACATATGTGGTGTTATTCGGTAAGGATATAGATACAAATCAAATATTCGCATCATGATCTAATCAGAATGTGCATTTAAAATCCATGTTATGTTGTATTTCATATACAAATAAACGTGTTTAGTTTTTTTTAATCTGTATTGTGTATGGATCCTTTTTCCGTGTTCGTTATATTACTTCCCCTGACATAGCTAGTATCAATGTTTTAATGTCGAGTAGCGCATGGGATAATTTAGCAAAATCTGCCACTCTGATATGTCTAAGCGTTGGTGTATTATAACTAAAGACGGTATTGTAGAGAAGTGTTAAATCAAGTCAATTTATGACGTAGGTTATTATTACAAATGATTATAAATGGTCATTAATATACCTGTTGAATTAAAAACAAATATACTGTCAATTCTGCTGGTATCGCTATGTAGAACAGTCGGCTTTGATCCCTGTGATTTGTTTACCATTAACAACTGATGTCCATTACCATAGTATATGTAACTACCGACGATCCTGATAGCTACGTAGTCAGTTCTTATACCTGTTGAAAGTATTATTTTAACATCAGAGCCATCGTCTTTACATGATTTCATCTCGCCATCGTGATTAATCCAGTACAGTCTGTTCTCTGCAGTGTCTACAATGAGTTGAAACAAGTAGTGGATAAATCATAATTCATTCGTACAACTTTATTTGATAATCTGGTGTTTACGTCACGATTGATTTACATCGATTAATGACGACATAAAGAATTCAATACAATAAATGTTTACAAATTGTATCACGTTTTATTCCTTCAACGTGTAAAAATAAATTGATCAGTATTTCGAGTGTTTCGAACACTAATCCGTGAACAACAAATGACAAAACAATGACAAATTGTCATATTTTAAGTAATTTTACTACAAAGCTAACACGTAACAGCATACCTATATCCATGCAATACACAGGTGTAGATGTGAAGTTAGTGATCTTTCGCCTATCAGATAGATCAAATCTAGACTTCAATATTCCTGTATACTCTTCAACTATATACATCCATCTGTATGACAAATCAAAACTTGACATTTTAAGGAAAGTAAAGTTTCAAATTCAATTTGTGTTTAAGTATGCACGTGATGTTGTTTTAGTAATAAACGTTAATGAGAGAGGCAGATAATGCTACATATAAGAATTATGATAAATAAAACATGTGATACTTTAGATAATGTTGTATAGTACTATAAACCGATAGGTAAATATATATGGAAAAAGGATTTGTATATAACAACACAAACGTGAAAACGAGTATACTGGAAGGAACTTACACATTGCAATGGATCACTTTCTTGAACTCAAAAATAGATTTTTAATGCTTCTTTTTAAAAAAAAGGGACATTTCCTATAAAGATACATTCAATTTATCAAATTACTCGCACGTTTGGTGTGTTAACATCCCGAACAACAAAACAGGTCAACCTAGCCTTATTTAGCATGTATAAGTCATCATGACTGCTTTTTTTCTTTATAAATCAGTCGACCCTTTATTAAAAAGAATACGTATACTGTCAATATGATAAGACACTCTAATCATTTTAAATGCATAAAAGACATTAATGATGTCAGAAGTTTTAATAACGTATAACACATTCATGGATAAAAAGATATGGGATAAACATAATTGTTTAAATTAGATATAAAGTACGCCCTTTAAACAAAGAGTATTTCTAATGGGATCCTAGATAAGGTATCTGCAGGCTTCATGTTGATATATAAATATCAATGCATTTGTTTTAAGAAAACAAATTCGTATTGATAATATTTTCATTGAATTTCTTTTTTCATATTCAGGATATTGAACGGCATGTATCACAAACTAAGATGCGCATGGTATACTACTTATAACAGAGAAACTTGTAGTGATTTAACATCTCTAGTGCAATCAATATATTGTTTGAAATATAGTTCATGCGACACGACAAGCTTAATTTAAAAAACAGGTTTCTCAAATGCAACGTTACTTTAGAAAAATGACCAAATGTCGGACTGTAGTAAGCAAAAGGAATGACCTTATTAAAAACACACCTTGAATTTTGGCGAAGGCAGGTACAATCTAAGATATCAACCTTCTAATATATAGTATATATCAATTGGGAAATCAATGTTGTTATTGCATTATATTAACACCAAACACACCATTATGGAAGTATTTGTTTTAGACAGATCGTACTGCATGTCAGATATTCAAATTGTACAATAATCTTCAATTTAGAACAGATCATTTTAAGGCAAAGGTCCATGGCATGTCGTTGAACACGATAGTATATGTCAGTGCATCAGTCGAATATGTGACCTAGCTTTATGTGTAATCTATGTGTCAATTCATTGTCTCAAATAAATTCAGATATTTTATGCAAACTCAAATCGAAACGATATTTTATCATAAAGTAAAGTTGTAAAGGCTGACTAAATCAATTGAAATACAAAACTATAGAAAACTGACTTGAAAAAAATCCAATTCAAGCATTATCTGTGAAAGTGAAAAAAGCATATCCTTATAAATGAGGGAAATGAAAAGAAAAAAAAAGGAAATAAAAGGAAACCAAATCACACTGGAATATTGCACACGTTGATGACAGCAAAGTAACAAAACTAAATACTAAACCTGTCTTACAAAACCACATATACTATGTATCACATCTTAACTGTAGATCAAATTGATGATTAACAATTTGCCACCAACAGAACTAATTGTACTGCTGGAGATGCGCTTTCAAAATAATGTATCTTCAATAGTTGTATAGGCTATAATGATTGAAAATCTAAGACTGATACAAATGTCTTACAGCTAATTAATATGTCAGTGACAGTTGAGACGGTGAATTATAATGTGAAGCAAATGCTAATAAAGATACATTGTATTTAATCATTTAATTTAAGTTTTTGGTTGATTACATGTACATTCGATAAATGATACAAAGCATGTAAAGTCTAACGGTGATGACATAGAGCCAACCAGTTTTATTACAATATCTAGCATTACAGTATCATCGTGAAAATGACTTGCTACCGGGCGGTTTATTTTACTGTTTACACATAATGTTCATTACCAATTGTGTCATTCAGCTGATTTAAAGGATGACTTGAATTCAATTGTTATCATTGCATAGGTTTTGTGTCATAATTTATGCAAACAAAACTGTTCTCGTTATCAGTGATAAAATGTATCCTTCTGAAATGCTATGCAAGATTGGGGAACATTCATATCAATTCATTCACAGGTAATGTATAACTAAATAAAAATGCATTCACCAATTGCAAGTAATAAACATTCCAGTTCTGATTACCTTCAAACATGATCAGAATGAAAGTTATATATTTGATATGATTTAGATATTATTAAAATAATTAATACGTTGTCATTGGTTTCAAATGTTGATGCTATTCTAGAAGTATATACCTTGTTAATGTTTGCAGATAACGTTTAATCCTTTAATTAAAACAGACCTCAAGAAGGGACATACATATCTTTGTATTTTATTCACTAACTTTCTCAATGTTTGCTAAAAACCTTGCCCTCATTGGCTACTTATAAAAACTACAATTTATAATATTGAATAGTTGCATGTAATATATACGCCTTATATGCCCTTTAGTTTTGTAACAAGCATAAACGTGATCAACTCTCAATGCACGATTTTTAAATACTTCCAGTCTAGCCATGCATATACATCGAACGCACCACGTATTAGATGATTCCCGTTCAACAACAGCTGTCATAAACAAAATTGGTTCATATATTCTGATGACAGTTATCGGTAAGAAATGAAAAGAAATCGCTTAATATGCAATTTATTTCTTAAATGTCTTTACAGACAGGTCTTTACAGTTCGATGATAATTGCCACAAACTAACAGTATATAACCCCTCTCATATAAAAAAAAAATGCATTTATAGTAAAACATGAGAGATAAAATATGTACATTGTTCTGATTACAAAATAACGTTAGAATCGCTCAATTTCTTAAAAAGTTATAAAAAAAATGATTACCTATTTGTAACATCAAGTCGTATTACCAAAACATCGATAAAAGTTGATAACACAGTTACATTGCTTCCGTCTAGATTACATCTTGATAGTATATCTGTACCAGCATCAATCCAATAGATATAGCCATTAGCTGAATCAACAGCTATTCCTGTTGGATATGACAGTGACTGGACAACTGTCTGTAATGTTGTATTGTTTGAGGGATAAGGAAATCTATAAACAACATAAAAAGTAATTGACATTAAAAAAAATTAACCCGGCCACGTTTCGCACCTGTCCCAAGACAAGAGCCTCTGGAATTTGTTATTCTTGTATACTTTTTTTTTTAGTTCATTTCCATTTTTTGTTAAGTGTAACGTTCATTTTTGATAAACGTGTACGCATTTTTGTTTTGATGAGTTAAAGCCTGCTTTCGTATATACGATTTTCTCTTTGTTTTGAAGGCTGATTTCTGCTCTTTAGTTTGGTTGTTGACTCTTTGACACAATCCCCATTGCAATTCTTAGGTTTCTTCTTAACTATGCCGTTTTTACTGATCTTGTTAGATTCTCCAAATATCTCCACTTAATAATTCATAAAACACTCACAATAAATTGAATCTGTTATATTATGATAGTGACATACAAAATGTAGTGTACGAAATGACGAATTGATGTTGATGTTTTTAGTTTAGACAGGTACATGCAGTTTTGCTTCAAATGTTAAGGTGTGTTTAGACATATATATCGAACACATCAATTAACGCTGCATTAGAGCTGAAACAAATTCAGCACTTGTTGAACACAAACATCATAATCTTGTCGAGACTATGTATCGTATTGTTATAATCAACTTATGTAATCTTTATTTGTAAACTTAATTAAAATTATTTATACAAGTTGTCATATTTCAGGACAACGTTTTTAACGTTATAATGTTTTCAGAAAATGTTATATTAAGATCTGCATGGACTACATACTTAGACTGTTAAGTTTCACATATGTTGAGTAAAGGATACAGTAATAGTATGTAGTAGTAGTAGTAAGAGGGATCGATTAAAATGTGTATTAAATCATGAAACACAGTAGGTAGTAATGTTAACTAAAATTAGCGGTATGCTTTAATTTTGTATTACATTGTATTTATTAGATTTATATAAATAATTTGGAAACATCATATAAAAATGGGATATACTTAAATCAAATAATAAAAGGGGTATATCTTTTCAGAATTATTGAAGAAACTAGTGGTAGTGGTAATAGAGGTATTTATTGTGGCGGAAGTAGTAGTAGTAGTAGTAAGATTAGAAGTAGAAGTAGTAGTAGTAGTAGTAGTAGTAGAAGTAAAGTTAAGTTATAGGACAAACACCAGATTTTGAGTTTATTCAGAAAAATAGCCAGAACATTATCCAATTAACAGCTTATTGAGAAATCATTTATTCAAACACTTGTTTATTTGTCTTCACAGCAGGAAATCTTCTGATTACCAAAATGTTTGAGACGACTGACCAGAAATGACCATATGTGTACTAAGTATGGTCAAAAGTATTGTTCCAAATAAATAGATTGTTATTAGAATGAAATATTCTGACTTTTGAATTTGATCTATACATGACCCCCCCTTTTTTTATGATACAAATTTTGGCAATGCAAACATTTGAAAACAGAGTATTTGTGTTCAGTATTCAATTTTGTTTCATTGATAAACTAGGCCAACCTTAACATCTCGTAAAAATTTTAAAAGATTAGAAACATATGTTTAAAAGATTTGGCAACTCAAATATGGCATCTTTTACATACTAGTATCGGCCAAAATTGGAAGTTTCTGAAATATGGGTATAGGGTTGAATTTGTTAAATTTTTAATCCTAAATTGACAATAGCATACCTAATAATGATAGCTGATGTGAATATTAGTTCAGTATTACCTCTTTCTTGTTAGTTTTTCATTCCGGATTTAAAATTTTGCCAGAACTTTAATAGGGGGTATCAGAATCAACCCCGGAAAGTGAATTGAAATACAAATGTGTCGTTAATTTTTTTTCATAAAACTAAGCATTTGGAGTGCTATACTAGTCGGTTGTTCTTCCAAATTTTTTTTTAAATTTAACTGTTAGATTTTTTTGTATTTTAGTTTAAATTACGCCCCACCCTCAAATTGGTTCATTAAATAAGAGAGAAATCTATTCAAAAAGTACATTATGGCCATATTTTTGGTCGTCTTTTGAACTAAGCCATAGCTTTTTGACATGTGGATGAACCATCACATGGTTAAGTGTCTTGCATCAAGATGACCTTTGTGTGACCTTCAAAATTTTTTTCATTTGTTTGTTTGTTTCACATTATTTTTGGGGCCCCTTATTATTATAGAGAATGGTTACTCTACTCAGTAATAATCTTGAATTTAGACGTGAGAAGAAATATTTTCACTTGTCTCTTGCAATAACACCACACTTTCTTTTTTATATTTATTTCAAAATTTCATTTGATAAAATAAAATACATAACAAATTTTGCTATCCCTTCGAAATTTAAATTTGATAAAGCGAAAATAGCATGTTCTATTTATATCATATATGTGTACAATTTCAACTATGATTCTAAAAATAGACTTTACTTTCCCTAAAATTGCGGACGGAATAGACACCCGTTCATTTTCTACACCTGTCAGGATAAATGTTGAAAAAAGATACTAGAAAGATATAGTGTTTTTTATTCAGATGAATTAAAAAGGCAAAAATATGTGTCGTGTTTTTGGACTGAAACGAACGTATCTGACGGTATCTGGCAAACGATTGTTGTCCAATTATAACACTCGTTATATTGTTCTTTGGTATATTTAAACCTAAATTATCTGGAAAATGAGATAATAAATTATCTGAAATCAGATAATTAATTATCTGGAGATAAATTAGGATTATCTAAAAATCGTTCAGATAAACCTAGATTTTCTTAATATTTTAAAATAAACCGGGATTTTCTTCAGATAATGAACTTGATGTATTTTCTGAGATAAACTAGGATTTTTTCAAATTTGAATTAAGCTGAGATAATCTTAGTTTATATGAGATAAACTGGGATTATCTCAGATAACCCTAGTTTATCTGAGATAATCTAAGATGATTTAATACAAGTGGTTCAGGCGTGCCATACATACCACCCGTTGTCACTTTCACCTGACATACAAATCACATATTGTTATTACGGCCCGTTATTTCCACCTGGACACAGGCCTTATATAATATATATATTACGTAATAATAACGGATATTGTAAATTCAGTAGAATATAACATGTATCATCGCACTGACTTCTTAAATGTATTTTGAACTGACAATTGTAAATAGTAGTTTTAGTTATTTTAAAACTAAGAATGACAATCGGGAATGTGTCAAAGAGACAACAACCCGAAAAGAACAATTGACAGCCGAAGGCCACCAGTTATATTTGCTAATGTTTTAGTTTCGAATAAAGCAAAAGCCATTGTATTTTCAGAAAATCTCTACACGGATAATGAGAGTTTAGTGACCTTGACTTGCTAACAGCCCTAGCATTGTCTCTAAACGTTGTCGAATTTAAGAGCCTGTATCAATTAAGGGATATGCTACCTAGCTTTTGGTGTTTACAAAAATATACATTTCAGAACCAAATTGTGGCTTCTTTATATTTATACCGAAATTGAGTTCACGGCAGTATTTTGTCGAAGAGAACTATTACCCAAAGTGCAACATGCGAGAAGAAGTTTCATTTCCCTTATTGTTTTTAGTGGTGTGACTAATCTTTCGAGATTACGTCACGGAAATATATCTTAAATGAAAAGGTGCAACTGGGTGCATCCCTCAAAAACAAATTAAAAAAAAAATTAAATATATAAAATGACGGATATTCGTCAATCAGACAGCAATCCAAGAATAAGAGGTTTAAGCATACATGTACCCCGCGCTGGTATCAACTTACTGAGCTGTGAGTAAAATTCAATATACATGTAGGACAGTGAAACGGGAAATACACGAAAGATTTGTTTTGATACGTACGATTGAGTATCATTCCCTAAATACATACGGGTCCACAAACTATTCTTATGATTATATAATGGTAAATGAGGATCTCATTAGAGGAACAAATTAAGTAACGATACTTGTAGAAGCAAGAATAATTTCCACTTGCAAAACATCAAATAGGAACGCAGCAACTTCAACTATAACATCCATAGGCAATAACACTATTATAATAGTAAATGCTTTATATACTGACATTGAAACACATATACTGCTCATAATAATTGCACATATGTAAACTTTAATTAAGATATCCCGCGTTTTATAAAACATCGCAAGTTGGATACTTATAAATGAATAATTCTTTGGAAAAAAAATCAGAACGAAGAAGTATTTTCTCAAGTGTATTTTGAAATCATTTCAAGTAAATGATAAATTTGTCAACAGAGTAATAGATCTTATGTCGGTCTTTAAAAGACCGCATACAAATTTTGCGTTCGTATATTGGTATCACTTTGTCGTCGTCCGTCGTCAGCTTGACTTCTTCGTGGAGCGTTTTCACAAATTGTGGTATACTTTGTTGTTTCCAGTTAATCGCCATTTTTAATACGTGTTTTATAGATTTGCAAATGATACTTGTCCACACATGAACATGTTGAAGCTGGTTACGAGGTTTCAATACATATTCGTACAATCGTTCTTAAAGTTTTTGAAAATACATGTTGAAGTTTTGATAACAAGAAAAATATGTGGTATGATTTGGGATGAGACAACTCATCGCAAAATATAAAATGACACAGAAGTTTTCACCATAAGTCACCCCACGGCCTTCAACAGTGAGTAATGAACACACTACAGTAATTATTTCATAAATTATCTCATACAATATGTTAAACAGACAATTTGTTAAAAAAAAAATCGTAAAGGTTCCGCGGAACCCAGTGTCTTGCCTATTCTTTCTGTTAATCGCATGCTCAACAACAATAACACCACACTTTCTTTTTTATATTTATTTCAAAATTTCATTTGATAAAATAAAATAAGTAACAAATGTTGCTATCCCATCGAAATTTAAATTTATATATATTCCTTTTGTCTCCGTATATCTTACATAAACATTTTAACAAGCTGACCACACTCTTATTTATAAGTTGGCGCACATCAAAGTCGTGCTCCTATGGCAAACAATTTTGTTGCAAAAGAAATAAAACAACAGCAAAATTATTTGTCCTTTTCATCATTTTAAATAAGAACAACACATTTAATTATAAATATTTGAAGTATAAATCTTTTCGATACAATTGTTTTAATCACTTAAAATAAAATAGATCGTCATTGTTTAATCAGTTTCTATATATATATGTTATTTGGCACGTGTTAAACGGTTCATTGATTTTCGGCATATCAAAGAAAAACCGGCACGTGTCTAAATAATGTTGAATATTTCGTTTATTTATGATTATTTTTCTGTAAAATTTGAAATGTATGCATTAAATATCAATCTCTAACATGATATATAAAAATAACACATATAACAGCACTCCTTCTAGTCCTTAGCAGCATTGTATAGTCAAAGTCTTAGTGCACTAAGGATTCCTTAGCAGTGTTTAGACGTACCGATAAAAAAACAACATCCGTCATTCTTTAATAGTCATAGAAGGTTAACAACTAGTCCGTTTCCCGGCCGTTATTGAAATTCTTGACAATACCTTAATATATGTATGTTCCGAATGCATACTGAATGTTTTACGGAGGGGACCAACCTAGTCAGTAACAACGTACTATTGTAAATTATTTTTCGGATAATAATCTTTTAGACATACATTAAAAACGGTGTCATTGATAGGCAACCATGAACACAATAAAAAATTAATCCGTGAAAGTGTTCCATGTTTATTCCATTCAAGTAAAGACTTGTTATGATAATACCATATATTTAACTAATTTATAAAAAAAAAAAAAAAAAAAAAAAAAACAAGATTATATCTTAAACTTGTAAATCCAATTTCAAGTTTTAAAAGTTCCTCAATTTAAAATAATACATGATGTATTTGCGTGATTTTATATTTGTTAAATTAAAATAATGCCTTCAAATACATATAATGTTTATTTTTTATTCAATTTTCCACAAAACATTTTAGCTTATTTTAAATGAAATTTAGAAAAGAGAATTCAAACACTGTTGAAGAGAATATACATATTAGTGTTAATTCGCCTCAGTTTAATTTGTTGATTCATATTTGACATTTAACATTTTAATCCGCAATCCACATTTACCCGACAATCTTGTATATTGTATTTTTTCAATGAAACAAAATAACGTGCATGTGACCATCAGAAACTGAGACACTGCAGTCTTGCGTTATTCCTTAATCAATTTCATTACACAATAGAATGTATCATTCAAGATGACACGAGGTCCCACAATTCCTTACGGCTTCCGTACACAATAGAGTGCACAGGTAAATTGAATAAAACTTGATAAAAATCGTGTTTTCATAATCCTAGCTAAAAAAATGTATTTATAAGTATTAAATGCTTATTTTTGTAACTTCATAGGGTTGTAAAAGCGTTGACCACGCACACATTTTTAGAATGAAGCGCTTTCGCGCTTCTTACAAAATGTACTTCGGTCAACACTTTTACACCCCAATGAAGTTACAAAAAAGCATTCAATACTTAAAATAAATATATACAAGGACATCCTGTGTTATGCAACATGTGTATTTCGGCACAAGCGATGACCTATAGACCGTGTGTATCATATGTATATTTAGGATGGGTTGCTCCGAATTAAAGAGGTATAAATACAGGAAAATAAAGAAAAAATTACAAAATTAGAATAGTGTAAGAGTATAACGGGCAAAATAAAGAACAGAGGGAAATGGTAAAAGAAAATTAAGGAAAATGGTATAAGAAAAATCAGGAATAGAGCGAAATGGTCTAGTTTTTTGCCGGACAATTGTTGATGATAGTTTAAAGTAAAGGACATTTATAGGTAAAATAATACACAATCGTTTGTAAATTGGTAGGGATTTATATTTGGAGTTGATGAGGCACATAATGAGTGATTGTTTTTGTTTGAAATTTCTCGAATATTTTTTTTTTTCGTCTGATTTTAAAATGAATAAAAAAATCTATTAAACAAAACTAAATGGTTTAATTATGAAATATATAGATAAAACTGCTATTCAGTCGATTTTAAAAGACATGCTCTAAAAGAGAATACATAAAAGATATTTAAACATCTTTTTGAACAAAAAGTCAACCTCAAGACACAGAATATATTTTTGTAAGAACATTATATTAATTCGAAAAAAAGGGTGATACCTTAGGCTATTTTAAAAAAAATGTTGATTGATCCGAATTTTACGCATATTATCACCTATATAAAAAGATTTAACAGAACACAATTCATGTTTTATATTTTTTTTAAAACATACACGCTAAACGAAACGATGTACGCTAAACGATACGATATACGCTAAACGAAACGATGTACGCTAAACGATACGGTATACGCTAAATGAAACGATTAACGCAAAACCATATGATATACGATAAAAGGGCGCTTATGTTATCGTTTATGGTATGGTTTATGGTACATGGTTTCGTTCGTACATCATTCGTTCAGCGTCCGTACAACGTTCGGTCAGCGTTTCGTTTGCATTCGTACATCGTTCGGATAGCGTACGTACATCGTTCGGGCATCGTCCGTACATGGTTCGGGCATCGTTCGTAGTGTTAACTTTTACGTTACACGGACTGTAATTTATAGGTTCAATTCTCAATTTTTGATTGTCTAATTTCACCTAAGTACATCCTTAAGCGAAGAACAGGAGACCATTTTGAACCGTTGGAGAGGATGTTTTTGATAATGTTAACCGAGGACATGTTGGGTGTTCGTTTTTCATCAGATTTGAATCATTTTAACAGTTGCACAAATTGTGTCTATTTTTGGTTTTTTTTGGGTTTTTTTTTTTTTGGGGGGGGGGGGGTGGGGGGGGGGCATTTTTTGTGACACATCAAAAATAAAAAATACAAAATTATATATGTATTATTCATTCGAAGCACTGTTCTGGTTTAACCTTCATCAGGAATGCTTAAAGCAAATATTTGAAAACTAAGATGTATTAGAACCGAAACAGTTAAAGATATTTAAGGTAGATCATCAGTTAATGTTTTTTGAGACAGAATTTTCTTATAATTTGCCAAAATGAAGATTTTACTATGCTTTTTTCAAAAATATAATAAAAAGTATGGGTCACCGTGCTATTTTTCAAGCTATGAGTCGTTTAAAATGCCTAAATTTGGTTAGTTTGTTCATGAAAAAACACATAAGAGTGCATTAAAAAAATTCTATGAGATAGAATTTTGAAATAAATTGTGAGAAGATAGGTTTCATAATATGTTTTAAGAAAAGAAAAAGAAAACATGGTGTCACCGAACTTGTTTTCTTGCCACAAGTAAAAATAAAAAAAATCCCTATTAGCCCAGTATAAATTTTGTACTAAAAGAGTTATCTCCCCTTAAATGGCTCATTTGGAAAAAAATGATTTTAAAAACCAAGAAGGTTGATATTTGTTAAAATATTTTGAATAATACAATATATAAAGAAACAGTTTAACCATTAAATTGCAAATCTGTTTCCAAATTTGCTGATTTTGGCAAATGACTATACCGTTTTTGTACTGTTATTTTTCAATCCAAGATGGCGGTATACCATGAATCTACCTTAAATGACCAGGAAGAAATAGCAGAATATATAGTTTGTTTCCTTGGAGCATTGTGAATTATTATACCGTATATGATCACGATGATGTTTCAACATTGTTTCATCAAAGGATATTTCACTGTTTTCCTTTCATTTTATAGATCTTACACACTGTTTACAAGGAACATACAAATACTTCCGTCTATTTGTGCGGTATTGTGAGCGCTGCGAAAAAAGTGTTTTTTTTTTTTAAATATAGTTATACGGAGAATTTCATCGTAAGTGCTATACTATTTCATCAATGATATCCTCAATGCTCTTCAACTTTGTACTTGTTTATCTTTATAAGTACTTCGATATAAGCGTCACTGATAGGTCTTATTTTGACAAAACGCGCGTCTGGCGTACTAAATTTTGAACCTGGTACCTTTGCTAACAATACATGCTATATGACTATGATAACATTGATATTGAAGATTTAATTCAGTAATGTCTATGACTCATTAAATATTTGTACAGGAACTATGTTTTTTAGTTATCATTGTAAAGTCAATCACGATAACTGCATTGTTAACGCTCTATAGGTTGCATTTCTGTAAATATTGACAATGCAATTTCCAATAGGAACACCTATTACGGCTAAAACTGTACCACATTTACAATGAAGTTTTGAAAAAAATCTTATCCTAGAATTGAAAGTTCATATGCACTACAATTTTTTTCAAAGGTCAAAATACAGAGTTGTGCGGCCTATTTTCATCGTTCATATGCCCTGAACTTCTCATATTTTAAACTAACACTAATTTTCTTAACTACCCCTACCTCGAATGAAAGGTTACCACAGATTTCAAATTAAGCAATATGCACATGCTTATTTACTGGTAACATTCCCAAGTTATGTCTCTGTAAGATGGAACACAGAGAGCATAACTGGGAACGAGTATGTATACAAAATATTTTTTCTATGAATATTCAAGATCTCCCCAAAAGAGGCGTGTTTTGAGAAACAGCTGTATCTTAAAAGTGCAACCTAAACAAACATTTAATCAAAAAGAAAACTCTCTGAAATCAGTTTTTCTCACATTAATACTCATTTATCAGAATATTAGCCTTAAAGAAATCACTGCGTATACTCTAAGTTTGTATTTACTGTACATTTGATACTCCCTCCGCTGTTTCAATTGTTTAAAAATTTGAAAACAATACTTTAATTATTGCAAGCTTACACTATTTGCATATTTTCTGATAAAAAATGCCTAGAACCAGTTTAAAACTGTTTTGGTAACATATTGAATGCATATCAGAATTATATCAAATGTAATGTTTAGCATTCAATCATTACAACATTCAAGATTATATAAAGTATCCAATCCAGCCTCTATCTCCAGTCCACATCTTAATGTATGCCTGTTTGTCAATTAAAGTACACATGTTCTGCCTCAAATGGTCAATTTAGAATTCTTGTCACAACAGTATCAACTGTAACCATATATCTGACACAATTTAGCAAATATATGTACTAGAAGTGTTCAAACAAAGCCATATTTGCAATAGTTGTATATATGCAAATACCAGTCTGAGATATAAATTCACTTAAAATGTTATAGAGATGTCTGCTAACATCTGATTTTTGCATAACTTCCAAACATAGATATTGTCTTCTATATCAAGAGCTTTTAAATCATAAAATCGTAGCATTTACAAGTTAAATTATTTGTTTTGTGACCCAGGGAGTAGGCAATTTTCTATGTTATTGCCCCTGTGGCCTCAAGTTTCCTAAACATTCTGCTGTTTCTAGCAATTTTGAATATTTAGTACATATCCAGGTGGAACACACTATTGTATAGGTTTTGTTGAGATGTTTTTTTTCTAGTTTGTATTTATTGTGCCGTGGTGACAAAAAAGTAGATTCAGGTGTTGCAGCTTACTTTTGGATTATCGAAAGGACACAAACACCCCATACAAAATGTTCAGGAAGGATCTATGAGTTTCATTGACTGCGAAGAGTAAATACAAGCACTTCTTAACAATTTAACTTACGAATACATTTTGTATCCAGGACTTTAAGTAGACTATGCATACTGTAATAAAATTAACGGTACCAATTTTCTTGCACCAAATGCGCATTTCGACAATACATGTCTCTTCAGTGATGCTCGTGGCCAAAATATTTGAAATCCAAAACTTATATAAAAGATGAACAGCTATAATCCAAAAGGTCAAAAAAGTATAGCCAAATCCGTGAAAGGAATCAGAGCTTTGCATGAGGGAGATACATTCCTTAATTTATATTAATTTCTAATATTTTGTAACAGCACATTTTAATAACACAAAAAAGTCCGTATTTGCATGCTAGTACCGAAGTATTGGCTACTGGGCTGGTGGTACCCTCGGGGACTGATAGTCCACCAGCAGAGGCATCGACCCAGTGGTAGTAATAAAATTAACGGTACCAATTTTCTTGCACCAGATGCGCATTTCGACAATGCATGTCTCTTCAGTGATGCTCGTGGCCAAAATATTTAAACTGTGAATTTATGCTGAGTCATCATATTTAAGGCCCATGAATCTATCAATCTCCATTAAATATTTATAAAACTTCATATTTGTGATTAATTTCTTTAAAATCTGTGAAATGAAGCCAATTTGGTTAAATTCTGAATGTTCTCCCTTTTCCACCTATATAGGTTGCATCTGTAAATATTGACAATGCAATTTCCCATAGGAACTCCTTTTACCACTTTTACAATGAAGTTTTGAAAAATTCTTATCCTAGAATTGAAAGTTCATATACACCACAATTTTATTCAAAGGTCAAAGTGTAGGGCTGTTCGGCATATTTTCAACGTTTATATGCCCTGAACTTCTCAGAGTATAAACTAACACTAAATGTTCCTAACTACCCCTACCTCGAATGAAAGTTTACCACAGATTTCAATGTAAACAATGTGCACATTTATATTTACTGGTATCATTCCCAAGTTATATCTCTGTGAGATGGAACACAGAGAGCATAACTGGGATCCAGTATGTAAACATACATTTGTTCTCTCCAAAAGAGGCGTGTTTTGAGAAACAGCTGTATTTTCAAAGTGAAACCTATAGTGTATAGTTCATTATATTTGTATACATTGAACATTGCATTGAAGTATCTCAAATATAACTATATTGTATATGAAGTTTGTTTCAAATGCTCATAACACAAGTGTTTTAAGAGCGAGCCAACTAATTTATTTTTTTAAAGTTTTGTCCTGGGAAATAAAAAAAATATTGAAAAAAAGAGCGAAACTATGTCTAAGATAACAGCCGAAATATGCATGCAAAGAAAAGAATAAACGTTTTTCTGGAGAAAAAAAATCACAAAGATCAACTGTAACATATTTTCTTTTAAGAGGTAATAATTACATTAGATGTATGTTTCATTACTATACGTTATTCTGATTGGCTAACGGTACATCATGTGTTATTCCTTAAGCAGTTGTATCACTCATTAAAACTTCTCATTCATGATGACACGAGGTCCCACAATAAAGTGCAAAGGTAAATGAAATAAAGACTTGATAAAAGGCGTGTTTTCATGATCCTATAGGTAAAAATGTAATTATAAGGATTGAATGCTTTTTTTTTGTAACTTTATAGGGTTGTAAAGTAAAAGCGTTGACCGTGCGCACATTTTAAGTATGAAGCGCTTCCGCGCTTCATACACAATGTACTTCGGTCAACGCTTTTACACCCCAATAAATTTAGAAAAAAGAGCATTCAATTCTTAATTGAAAAGTAAGTGAAAACGGATAAATACCTCTTTTTTAAGGTTGGATGTTCGAAAAATTAATGTATGCTAGTGTAAAGTATGCATATGTCCCATTGACTTTTTAATGTCTGTTCGTGAATTATTTTCCTTTATGAGGCGAGTTTGAAAATGGTTTATAATAAAGAAAAGTCTATTTAAGGTTAATCAACTATCCAATTTAACCAAGGGTTGAGAATATGAAATAGGGAACATGCAATAGATGAACGAATAATGGTGTAGACACCATACAAGCTCAATCAGGATTTATAGTACAAACCTACTGGAAGAAAAACAATTTTTAAATGCAACGTTCTCGTGTCAGAAATAGCTGATATTGATAACTCTGTTAACAAAAATTTTGATAGTTTTAAAACAAATTTTTCAGAACACACAAGACATATTTTAAAATTTGAACCATTGATTGAATGGAGTAGATATCCTTACTTTATATTTAGAATTGTTAGTAGGTTGTAGTAATGAAATGTTGAAAAAAAGTTTTACATTTTGTCTCCTGCGTTGAGATATCACTATTACTTTAATATTGTGGATATAGATGTCTATATATGATTTCACTAGAATGTTTTATTACAATTGATGTTTTTTTTAATACTTGATTTTACAATTTTCATTCAAAGATTCCCTTTATTATGTTACTATTGAAATAATCAGAATACACGTTTACATACCGAACGATGTCATGGGTATTGTATCTCGGAAAATAGATGAATCTGTTTTTGTAATCATAGTCCATGGCGTACACATAGTCGCTCTGCTCCACAAGTACTGTCACATTGCCTGTATCAATATCAAACTCCATAATTGCATTGTAGGTTGAATACAAAATGTTTCCTGTGAAAGCTGAAAAAAATGTCAAAAATACTCATAAAAATCTATACTACAAAAACCTTAATTACTTTTACTTTCATTCAAATAATAATATATATATAATGCACCTCGTATATTATCTATTTGAACAGGGTTAACTGGTATCCCGTATAGTTTTTGAGTTTAAAAGGTAGACCGGATGATAATTTTTCCGTCGAACGATCGATCGTTGTTCAACATGTTGCAGTTTATCTTTGACCACTCAAAATAGGAAACATTGTTGAGGAGCATATTCATTTGTACAGTGCACATACACACTGTTAAAAGACTTGATTATAACAAAGTATCATCATAAGTATGCAACTCAAAAGGTTTGTTGGCTCAACGTTGACATATATATCTATTTGTTTTAATATATATAATTACTATTTATAGTAGTCTGACTGCTGCAACACTATTTTTTACATTTATACCTATCATTTATGTTAGTTTTGTTCGCACATCGATGTCAAAATAATGGACAAATTTATACGACTGTCATACAAGGTTTAGTTAGTTAGAACATAAGGTAATTAAATTTAATATTTTCTACATTCGTTTGATTTGTTTGAGTTTCTGATTTCCCACTTTCCGTTACAATTTTTTTTCCGAAATTTAGTATTTCTGTGATTTTACTTTTACATACATACTGTTTTTAAAATATCGAGATAAAACGGGAATATACACGTTTAGAGGTCAAGTTTGTGACCCTGTGATGCTCCCTTGAAATATATTTATACAATTACCTTGCTTTAATTTCTAATAATATTCATGTAAAGATGTTTTAATGCAAAATGTTACTTTTAATGCAGACAAAACGGCAAACAACTACTGTAAAAAATTATTCTCACTGAGGACAAAAATTGTTTAAGCTTTTATCGTGCAGTTCTTTGTGTTAAATTATACAGAAAGGTTGCTTTTACTTATTTCAAGACATCTTGTTGACCATTTATCGATGTGTAAGAAATGTTGTTGTTTTGTTTTAAAGATTTGGCAATTATTTTGCTGCATTCAAAATTTTGTAAGCACACAGATGTGCTAAATTGGAGACTGCGTAAACGAACATATGTGCGCAACTTGAAATTGAGTAAACGCAGAAAGCAAAATACAAGGATATGTTTAACAGGGCATGTTTTTCGTTAATATGTTGTACCTAAATTAGGCAGTTAGATTTTTCCGTTTGAATCTTTTTACATTTGTCATTTCGGGGCCTTTTATAGCTAGTTATGAAGTATGGGCTTTGCTCATTGTTGGAAGCTTAATGACTTAATGTTCATAGGGCAGTCTTCCTTGATCTGATTGATCGCTTAACATTTACCATGTTCTTAGTTGTGGTTTTTGACATAATATGTAGCATATCAAAACCTTACGGGAACATATCATCTAGTAAAGTAAATGCGGTGTACGGTAAAAAAAAAAGAAGGGCAAACGGTAAATCAAAGGAAAAGGTAAAATGTTACCATAACAAAAAAAATCAGTATCAAATGTACTGTGTATGTTAGACGAGTTCAGATATAATTCGCTTTGAAAATGGTATATTAATTTTTATAAATACTTGAAACGGGTACATGTACAACATGTGGAGCTGGATTTGATTATACCCTTCTGGAGCACATGAGATCACCCCGAGTTTTTGGTAAGACCCCCTACTTATTTTTCAAAGAATCATTCTGCATTGACAGTTATATATCACATGTAATCAACCTCAAGTTGTATAGAGTACTGAAAAATATAATTAGTAATAATCAAATTGACAATTTACTTTGCAGATTCATTCCAACCGATTTCTTCAATTTCAACTCTTCTACAGTCTGATTTCTACAAAAGATGATCAAACCAATGAATTTTGAAATTGTAAATAGTGGTTTTTCGGTAGTGTGGACATTTAATATAATGGACAAAGAAACAATTATCTTCCAACGTCATAAATGATGAGAATTGTAAAAGACAAACTGAAAAGTAGACAGCTCTCCTACAAATACTGCCTTGATATCTGTAAAGCTTGTCAGTACAAACTATTATAATTTACTCACATGATGTATGTTGTTTGCAATGAAGTAAAAAACACATACAAAACTAAACGTGTACCTCCATTTTCGTCGGTACTTGGATTTTAATAAACCGTTTTTGATTGATATTGTTACCGTGAATCTAATAATAAGAATAATGTGTTGATGTAAGCGTTCATTTCATACAAGCATATTTTTTCCGGTATATCAATTATTACATGTTTAACAAAATTCAAAAAGAAGTAATGTAAGTCAAAGCAAGATAACTATCTAAGATATTTATTCATTGTATCCCAAAGTTATGAACCCGGTGTAAAATTATTTAGTGTTTTGTTTACTAAAAATAAATTGGAAATACACCCTTATAATTAAGGAATAACAGCACTGTAGTTGAAGAGTGGCCACCGTCAATTGTAGATTTGACGGTCGCAAATGCAGTTTTACTGTCGACGCGTAGCGAAGACAGTAAAACGGAGATTTGCGACCGTCAAATCAAAATTGACGGTGGCAACTCTACAACTACAGTACTGTTATTTCGATTCTAATGCATTACAAAAAGAAAAAAAAAACTATAAAACTTGTAAAAATGTCTAAATTTCACGAATAGAAAAAAATCCGCACAACTTCATGAATGATTTTGGCACAAAGACGTCATGGCTTAAAGTGATGTCATACAAATAAAAACATACAAACTGGAGGTTTTTACGTTACCTGTACGCTTCAAATTCGGATAAAATTAAATTAAAACGGCGAATTCGAGCTAGGTGTTGTTTTTTTTTTCCCATTATATAGTAGTAATCGAACATTTGTTTATTTAATCAATTCAAAATGGTGGGTCCCTCCTTAATTACGCCTGATCAACTGTGGATTTGACGGCAACTTTTAGCAAATGAAAACATTGTGACATCCGAATTGCATTAGAATCAGTAGTATAACATGGGACCGAAATTCCACTACCGAAACATTACCACTTATGAAAATTAAAGTTCATTGGTTTGGTCATCACTATTTAAAACTCACACAGAAGAAGAGCTGAAATTCAAACCAGATAGAAAATTTAAAAGTGTAACAGCCATTTTGAGATGTATATACACTATAAGTAAATATTGGTTTTACTTATAAATTGCCAGTTTTGACTTTTATTTCATTTTGAGCGTTTTTGTTGGTTTATTTTTGCCGTTGAGAGAAACATGGTTTTAAACACGTTATTGTACGATATAGGTCACTGTTAAACTGCATTCTTTTGATGCATATATTTTTTTTGCACTCTTTTCACGTGTTATCTCATACATAAGTAATTCTGATTTAGTTATATAAGACGATAAAACTGAATTTGTACTTCTACTGAAAGTATTGTAGAAACAGACAATCGAATAGACACTCACAAATCCAGTAAAACCACACTTCTTTATCGATATTGTTAAACAATTGTGGACCCTTTTCCTGTTTCGTTTACGTCCATATGGCGAGGATTTTAGGATAAAACTGTATATAAAAATCTGCATTGGTGCAGTCTTTTGTGGTAAAATCCGTTAATGTGTATCAAACGGATCAATAAATCCAATCTCGAAAAAAATATGTTTATTCTACAGTGTAGTTTTAATAGATATACACTGAATACAAGATCATACATTTGATGAGAGAAGTATACCGCTGTTCAATGGTCGATTAAACGAAAAATAAGTCAGGGTCACAAACCAAAATCAAGAGAAACCCATCAACTATGAAAAGAAAAAATGATTGTCGCCCCAAAACTCAGACTTTGAACGTGTTTTTAACGAAATCGGTATCCCAAGTCAACCAAAAGGTGAACAATGTCACAAACAATGGCCACGATAATGATCCGTTCAAAATTGCACGTGAACATGAGTGAAAATAAACACAAAAAGTCATCTTTAAATATTTCTGTTTATACCCATGCTACGTCAACTTGTCATTTACCAAATGTTTCTAAAGATTGGTCCTTCCTCCATGACAAATATGTTGTTTACTCTGCAGCTTAAGTCCCAAACTTCATCGCTTTTGTGTTTAAATCACATTACATGAACTGATTTATATATGAACTGGGTATTTACAATTCACTTAGAAACTAAATATATACCCTCTCGACCCTTTGATGAAAAACTGGATCACTCATCACTGTAATATATACCTTAACTCAAGTGTAGTTACAAATGACATATTGTTAGATCTTCTAAGTGCTCCAAGAAATCTCTTGTCCTAAATTATCAACATCAATTTAATCAGCAATCAAAGATTGGCGTCTAAGTTATTCCGAAACAACATATTCTAGAGTATGCGTACATTAGATGTTGATATTAAAAAAATCCAAAGAGGTCATAATATGAAAGACTCATTTATCACAATAGTATTTGTATATTTGCCCTTCTACACTTTACACCACTATTCCATATTCCAAATAAGAAGACAAATTGGAAGAGTTTGTCCTGCTATGTTTCATAGAAAAGGATGGCCAATGTGGATACACGTAGCTTGTCTAAGTCATGGATAAATTATACTGTGTAAGAAATCGCTCCGATTCTAACGAATAATTCTATGAAACTGGCATTATCAAGATTTTTTATTTCTTGATTGACAACATATTTGTTACGTTTGGAGGACAAGTGAAATATGTATTTCAATTAGAATCAAAACTGTGCCCCTCTTTTTTTTTGAGTTGTTCTTAAATTCAAATGAGGCTGATTGCATACAGGAACTTATAAGCAAGAAAGAAAAAAGTAATTAGTATTTTCCTTTTTTTTCATACTGCTACATAATGAACATAAATTATGTTCTCTAATATTTGTGCTATTTTCACATTTCGTGATCGGTGTGAGAAAAATATTTCTCCTCACTAGTGATTCATCTGTTTTCGGCAAATGATAAGTCAAAATTAAGACGTCAAAATGTTTGTTTTCCTCTGAATTTTCCTGTGACGTCATGAAAAAAGGCGACCATTCCTGATGACGTCGCATTTAAAGACATAAGTTTCTGAAAATCTTAGAAAAAGGAGGATACAAATCATCAGAGAAACAGATTCCGACACTATTTCTCGTGTATAACGTAGTGTCTCGAGTGGATAAATATCGTAATACACTTGTTGCAGTGTAGGAATGTATATTTCTCACACTAGATAATTGATATTATGGGGACTTTGTTGACTTACATCTATAATTATAATGACAATGAGGGTTGATCAAAAACAAAACGTTATGCCAACAGAGATGTTTTCTGCTTCTCGTATGTGAACACTCCATTTGAATGTAGCAACATTCTTGCAGCGCTTGCATACGGAGTATATGATTCCTAGTTGATATATTCTAAGGTTTGTATTTTCTCTTATGATTTCCTCGAAAGAGGGTTGCTGCTCTTAAAGAAGTTAATAAACAAAGAGTTCCAAGTGGTGAAACTGAAATCATTTCTTCGTAATTTTTTCAAACGCCATCACGAGTTGGCGGACCGCTACAAAAAATCTGTCTCAAAAATGATAGAGGGTATGTAACAATTCGTTAACTACAATCTCGTCCCTTTTCCTGAACGAAACTACCGAATTAGGTTTAAACTACATTTATACTTTCATTAGAAACGATAGGTGCCACGTATTGAGAATGATCTGTTAACCCTTCCAAAACACAGTAGGTTTTTTTTGTTTTACTTTGCTGGTTTGGATTCAAATTACATTTACAAATCTACAATCTACAATGCAAGGTGCATTATTGAATAAATATGAATTGTTAAATCTCCTAACGTATCGATAACTTATCCTGTAAATAAGCTTATAAGTTCAATAAGGGCATGCTGTTGTACTCTGTGGACAACAGTCGTTTAACACTGTAATGTGTATAACACCCGATGAAAATTTAACAATCTAGACGTAACTTTTAAAGAAAGTCGCCTGTCATTACAGGTCGATTATTCGAAACATTTTGTGTCATATCACGTATTATATCAGTTAACAAACACATGAAAAATAAGGATATGATCAACTTTAAATTACATGTACAATTTACTTGTAGGGAAATACTGCAGAAATAATAAATATTAAACCCACGATGACTATTAACATATTAACATTGAATGTCAGATATATTATAGTTTCCTACTTTATTTCTTGTACTGACTATAATATTGCAATGCTTAATAAACATGAAGTAAAACTAAAACCAAAAGCATTGAATCATATAAGAAGTATGAATATAAGAGTGTCTACAGAACTTTCAGCTTGGCACAAGATGGTCCGAGACCACAATTATTTCGTGGTGCATTTCTAAAAGCCAATAAATGCAAAAAAAAAAAAACCACCTGCCCTTTCTCAATAAAATGTATACAGTGTTTTGCATTACTTTTGGGACAAATTATATCAAAATTATAGAAAACATCATCGGTTCTAACTCAAAATGTGGACAATTTTATATTAAGGGGGTCTTGAAATCTTTTAACAGCTTCCTACGTGCTAATTTTAACATTTCTCAACTGGACCAAACCACTACTTCACTTTAAAATTCCTTACCCAAATTTTAGGACAGTGTAATTTCTACCTTGACTTACTATTTGAGGCATAAAACATGGAGAAATACATTTGGAAGGGGTATAAACAAAACTGGCAATTAACATACTGTCAACACTAGGGACTACCAATTTTGGGTTGGACCAGATAACAGATAACAGAACATACTATTTAGAAGATCAAGATAATATATGACCGCCTTTTGATAGACTTATACGGGAGATGCAAAAAACTGATATTAAACAATAAAACATGAAGCAATGATTAATGTGATTCATAAGAATGTTATACTTGATACATTTAAAACACAGTTGTCAGCTAAATAGAGAGATTGGAACATAATTCCTCCATATGATACGTTGCTATTTGATCGACAGAAAAAGAAAGAAAAAAGGAGAGAAAACCAATGGTGTTGAATCACAGGAACACAAGAGAAGCTGTGTTACCAATACATACAATCACAGGAACACAATAGAAGCTGGGTTACCAATACATACAATGCTGTGTATAAATAATTGAATGATGCACGTTCAAAAATAATAATACCTATATATACAACTGTTCACATATATCGCGTTTGTAGCTATAGAAAGGCAGGAATATTTATCCACAGAAATAACGACCATTTTTATTTCAAAAACCATCTGTTTATTCTTTTTCAAGTGCTGTTTAATTATATGTTGACTTGAAACTGTATTTTAGGTGCATTTCCTTGGAGCTCAACTTATGCCTTATGCAATATTTGTTTCATTTATATTTTTGTTATAATCAAACTATGTTAAAAATGTATCAATCATTATTTTTCTTTTGAATTTGACTCAAAAAAAAAAGCTGAAAGGAGAGATTATTTTAACAGGATGCTTTTTATTTTCTCTCAATGGGATACCATATCTGATCAATATATTGTTTTTCACATGTCATGTTTTCTTCTTTGTTAAAGTTATCTGTAAACAGTGAAAAAGGTTAAGTATCGTCTTTTTTAAGTAGACATCTATTTTTAAAGAGGTCTTTTCATTACTTATATGTGACTCGCCATGACATTTGCAGGCTTATGGAGGTAGAACGTCATTGTTAGAAAAATTATAAACATGATAAATATCAAGATTCAATAAAATGCGTATTGTGAAGAAGAGATAAACACTTTCCTTGGCTTCTTTTTTGCGGACGCCGAACTATACATCATATATAAGATTTGAAGAAGTTTTAGTTAATCGTTTGAGGTGAAAAATATTTGAATCTACATTTTAAATTGATATAAAAACAAATTCTGCTCTATTGATTTCCTTTCATAAATGAAGTCTGAAATATATCCATAATTAATGCACCGTATCAAATGCATATAAGAGAACACCTACTTATAAAATGTTACGCGTCGCATACTATGTAAAGAAACATGCATAATAAATCTAAAGTAAAAAAAGGAATTATAAAAGCTTACTTTGACAAATTTTAAACTTATTTCAACAAGTTTAAATTTCATGTTCAAAAATAGAGCTACAAACAAAACAAAAATGCACTGCTCTAAAGATTTTATTTTATAAATGAAGTCTAAAATATATCCATAATAAATTCACCGTATCAAATGCATGTATGGGAACACCTCGTAAACTGTTACGCTTCGCATACCATGTTTAGAGACATGCATAATAAATCTAAATAAAAAAAAGAATTCGTAAAGCTTACTTTGACAAATTTTAAACTAACTTCATTTCAATAAGTTTAAATTAATACATTTTCTAAAATAGAGATCAGAACTGTTTGTATTGTAGTAAAATTAAGTCTTTGATATTTTATTCAAATACGCTAAATGAGCTAAACGCCAATAAATACAATAATTTTGTAAATAAAATAAAGGGCACCATTAATGATGTAAATTGAAGTTCATCTAACGGATGAGGATTTTAATTTCTTAAACATATCTTGGTCGTTTTTCTTTCCTCTAAGCATCTAGGCTTTTCTGTTCGAGTATAAAGTGTTACTTCTTTGATGCCCTTTGTGTTGCGATGATCAAGCATTCGATGAAAAAGGTGAAAAGGGTGATTAACATTCTAAATATCGGGCAAATATCAATTATAGATGCAGATAAACCCTTTGGTATTGGCTGAGCAATTTCAGTTTGAATGGCCAGATTTGTACGGAGAACAGTAGTTTATTGTCATTTTCGGTGGATTATACATTAAATTTGCTTGTATATGTACGTATTGTCGAGTTATCGTTTTGTAGTTTATCAACACGAATGATGACTACGTGTGTTTAGTTGTATACGTATTATGTATATCTAAATTATTTTCCAGAAATCTAGTAAGATGTATGCTAAATTATAAGTAATAAGTTTTGTAATAAAAGTCTGGCCTAATATTATCAGTAACGCTGTTGAAAGCATTGTATAGCATTGATAATAAGCAATATTTTAAAGTTTTGGTGGATATTGGTATCACTAGAAATCACACTCCATCTCCATATTAGTTTTATCAAAATATGGAAAACAAATATGGAGTATAGAATATTAGACAAATACAATATATTATCGCTATTTTACAAAATTTTTCTTTGATCTTGCTAACTGACAATGTCCTTTCTCAGCGTAGTAGGGTGATATGAAAACTATTGCTAGAATCTAAGGGAACATGTGTCGTTGCCTAGGAAATTATCAACGTCTTCAAGGGTAAAATAGCGATACACAGATTATTATTAGTACTGGCTCAAGCGTGAAAATCAAAATCAAAACCAAAAAGACAAAACAAATCTAACCTATGACGCAGTTTTGTATCAAAGTTTTAAATGTTACGCTTCTGTGTTATAAATTCCAAACTAGTGAATTGTGCTTATACGCACTAATTCATGTTATTTGTGTCATATTTGAAGTCTCCAAATAAAGATATCATATTTGACATCCTTTTTTAAATACATGTGTTTCTTTGTTGACTCGATACATGTGTGAAAGATATTATAACAAAATAAAGAAAAAAAACGTTCCGTCATAAACACGACATACACACTATAATCATTTTAAAACAGTTGGGGTATTATTTTCATTTAGTTTTTTCTAACATATGGTTATTTAATTTTCTTCCCAGATAGTGAGGATTAGGAATCGAATGATAGACAAAATACACATTCAGTATGATGTCTTTATAACCTCGAATTTTTTTTTAATGAACAATCTTAGAATCCATCCATCTTCCATGGTGCAATATACAAGTAGATTTCCCTATAAAATCGAAATATATCTTAACTTCAGGAACATCAGAATTAAACAACTATTTGATATATTTCAAAAAAATGCCTCAGAATATGCATAGAAAAGAGGACAATAATATAAGGAATTATACATACATGTACATGATGTCATTGGTACGCAATGAGCAAATAAAAACATACAAAACCATATTCGTACTCCCATTTTCATCAACGCAATGCCTTCTTGATATGCAATCCAACTAATAAGACCTGTAAACCTCATTCACTCGGTTTTTATATCAACACAATTTTATTTTAAATAACACGACATCATAATTGATCTTTATTCAATAAAAGATGGAATTGTACCCATATTAATTTTAAAATCTGAGGTAAGGCTTTAAAATTGACGATTTTCTCATTGCAGCTCAGTCAGTCGGAAAGAAGTATACAATTTGTATTGATATTTATTTTATATAAGGGAAACGTATAGGTATATATCCACTATTGATTTCCTATATTAATCTTTGTTGACACAAAAGAAATGTGCATATTTATCTGTGTTTCAAATAAAATAAAGTTGCATCAGTAAAGTTGTATCCTGTCCAATATTAAAGGTAAAATTTACATAGTATTTCATTGCATATAATGAAATAACCATCACTTGAAGTTGACCAATGAAATTTACTAGCTTTAGTTTCCATGTAACCTCAAGTTTTAAACAAAAACATTCTATACAAAACACCAATTTCAAAACATAATGATGTTTTGAAACACTAAAGATAGATGGTTATCAACATGGTTATGCCTAAGTATTTTTTACCTACATAGGAATACTTACCTTAAGCTGTCAAATTCAAAGATATATATTTTTCGACCCTTTTACGTATGCAATCGGATGTGACGTATTGGGATTCCAACTACTAGTGGAACCCCGTTTTTGAACAAGTGTTATATTACAAAAAATATCTGATTGTTTTGGTTAGTCTGTCAATTGATTACACTTGTTATTGAATCTCGGATATGTCAGCAGCTTTTGTCAATATCTTGGTTAGTTCAAGTTACTTATCAAATTTAAAATAGTGTCACATGTATCCCTGGAAAAACACAATATCTGTTGTTTTTTTTATTAGTTAATGAATAAAGCCAACAGTAGTATACCGCTGTTTTTGTTTCTAGAGAAAACGTGATGTTAATCAGCACCGGAACAAGCAAGTATATTTCTAGATTCCTTTTCTAGATTTAGACATTTCAATTTCAAACGGGAAACTTCACACTAACATTTACGACAAAAGAGAGGATTTTTCATTTCCTATTGTTAATTTTCCTTTTTTAGACGGCGATGTGCCTTTGGCTCCATCATACGGTGTTTATATATCGCAACTCGTTCGGTTTGCCCGTGTGTGTTCTGATGTCATAGATTTTAACGAACGTAATCAATGCATCACTGGTAAATTGTTGTGTCAGGGATTTCGATATCATAAATTACTTAAAACGTTTACTAAATTCTTTCATAGATACAAAGATTTGATTAGTAAATTTGGCTATACCTGTAGAAAGCTTATTAAAAATGGTATTTCACATCCTAAATTTTATGGTAATATTGTATTTAAAGCGAGGAAATCGCTATGTGATCCTTGTAAACTCATCGAACCTTTAAACAAACTTATAAGTAAGGGTTATCGTACCAATATTGTAATAAGATCTCTGAATATAGTTCACATTGGCACTAATATTGATATTGTCATTAGCAAATTAAAACATAACTAAATTTCATTATCTTTTGAGGAGAGATGTATAGAGACACAGACACGTTAACTTTTATTTCTATAGAAGTCGCTCTTCACTATACTACTACCTGTCGATACATTTATTTTTGGCATTGCACAAGTCATGTCTTCTTTGACTATTAATGACGTTAAAATACCAAATCCCTGTGATGTGTTTTAGTCGATTTTAGTCTCTGATGCAGGATTTTTTATTATTTATTGGTTTTGGCTTTTAACTAGCTGTCAGTAACTGCAAGTACTCTCAAATCGTATTTTCTTGTTAATTCGACCTGTTGATACTGTTTATAATGCTTTTTTGTTATTTTTTTATTTATATGGATCTTGTCTGTACACCAGCTTTCATTATTTGTAATATCTTCAATTTTTCACTTATTCTTACAACATTTGTATAAACTTCAAGATTATAAAAAAAACGTTTTTTTTCTAAAGTGAACATTGACTGGTTAAATATTTCTCAGTCATGTCCTGTGTTTGAATTTGTTTGTTAGCTTTTTGGTCATGAATGTTTGTCTCTAATATTTAATTAACTGTGCATTTGTATTCAGATATCGCAGATCAAATTTATTCGTTCATTGTTTAATCATACGTTTTTTGATTGAGTTAAGTCTGCCAATTGATATTTTATCGTATGTTTTTCTTTGTTGTGATGTTATGCTATTGTTTCAGAAAAAGGGAGAAGGTTTGGATCCATTAAAACGTTTAATCCCGCTGCAAATGTTTGCACCTGTCCTAAGTCAGGAATCTGATGTACAGTAGTTGTCGTTTGTTTATGTAATATATACGTGATTCTCGTTTCTCGTTTTGTTTATATAGATTAGACCGTTGGTTTTCCGTTTGAATGGTTTTACACTAGTAATTTTGGGGCCCTTTATAGCTTGTTGTTCGGTGTGAGCCAAGGCTCCGTGTTGAAGGCCGTACTTTAACCTATCATGGTTTACTTTTTAAATTGTTATTTGTATGGATGGTTGTCTCATTGGCACTCACACCACATCTTCCTATATCTATATACCCAATTACACCAACAGTGTTTGACTTTTTTCCGCATTTCCTAAAACTTGTTTTGGTTGAAGACATACATCACACAATTTTTTTTCTCCGTTTTTGCTGTCCTTTTTTTTGTGGAATATTTTAAAATTTCTAATAATCATTCTAGCCAAATGATTTTACTCGTCGGAGTTTATACAGTACACATCAGGCAAAAAAGTAAATACACTGAACTCCTAGGAATATTAAAACAAACAAACTGAAAGACCCTTCGTAAATGTTAAAGACGCCATTACCAGTTGGTTGAACATTATGGAATAACTGTTTCACAGATGATATCGGATATGTTGCGTAGGTTGTAACTACAATACCCTTCCCTTTTCACGATTGTGACCTACTGCATTAGACTTTTTACCGGATTTGTAATAATATAAGCAACAGGCGGGTGCATCATGTAGAGCAGGATCTGCTTACCCATCCAGAGCACCTGAAATCACACAAGTTTTTGGTGGGGTTCGAGTTGCTTAGTCTTTAGTTTTCACTGCACATACTTGATGGGTTTATTGGTTAACAGTTGACAAAAAGAAAATAACACCTTGTTTTAAAAAGATCAAGATAAAAGGTATATACGTGATCAGTGGTTAAGGTACACAGATTACTTAAAATGGTTCATGATATTAGTTTTAATACTGCACTTATGTAATAAGTTGAAGACACTGTTTCCCGTCAACGTTTACATTTTTATACCTTCTGAAGTGCATAAATATGGTGATCACAGGAATAATGTCATATAATATATAGTAATGGAATAAAAGAATGGAAACGGGGAATGTGAATCGCAAATTAAAACATATGTGCATAAATTAAAGTTGGGTGTAAAACCTGATAGGATATTGTTTCATTTAATAGTGAATTAATCAAACGCATTTAAACCGATTTTCATTCAATTATATAACTGGCATAGAAAAGTGAGGTATCATCTTAAAAATTATAAAGGGAGTTGTCTTTAAAAAAAAAAACAATAGAAAACGAGACTAATTATATAAGATTACTGCTCTTGTTACCTACTCAATTTTTACGTTTTAGTTTGTTTCGTTTTTACTTATTTGTGTAGTTAAACTATTCAGTAAAAGGAAGGCGAGAGATACCAAAGGGATAGTTAAATTAATATAAACTGACAACGCCATGGCTAAAATGAAAAGACAAACAGACAAATAATAGTAAACATGACATAACATACTGTAATTGTACTTATTTTCGCGGTGTATTTATTTTCACGAAATTCGCGGTCGGTTTATTATCGCAGAAATAATAACTCGCGAATCTACATCTAAACTGTTCATCTATGCATGTTAACTTGGTCTTACATCGATGACATAACATGTTTACAACCCTGTTAATCCATTAATTAAACAAACTAGGTTAATTAATATCAACCGATGGCAAGTACAAACTCATTTAAGATCAAAGAAACCATAATGACTCTAGATTATATTTTATGAAAATAAACAAACGCAATTATGTACACACATAGATTGTTATTAATAACCAAAGTTACAAAATTTCCACAAAATTTAACATTTACTGAGAGCGACTTCTGCTAAACCAATATGAAATGGTATAGCACCTAGATTTTACCCTTGAGGAATTATGAAAGAGTTCAATACATATTTAATAGAGATGAAGTAACATTAAAACAATGAATTTTGTTTTATATAACATACAGCATTTGGCATCATCAACACAGTTTTACTTCAAACATTTATTGCGAGTAAAGCAGTTGATCTCTTTTGCAAAGTCAATCAGTATAACAGTCATATATATGTTTTACATATTGTTGTTTTCTGATCTTTTAAAATTTGTTAACGGGAGGTTGGCCCAAATCGGACGAGACAGTTGAATTCATTGACTCGTGTCCAATGCATTACAGGTTCATAACAAGATATATGTTTGGGTCTACTGTATTGTTTTGTAATATGCAGATGTATTAACGTTTTGTCAATCAGGTATTTACTCAGTGATTTGTTGTGCTGTAAACTTAATGTTCTGAAAACATCTGTCTGCTCTCTGCTGCCTTGTATGTCAACTCTGTTTATTTTGTCATTTCATAATCATCGTTAGCATGACAGAAAATTAGTTACAAATAAGTTTGACTTGAGGTAGTTGACTTGTTTATCTGCATCCAAATTAGGTTATTTGTAACATCAAAAGAAGAGTGTCTATGTAAAACATAGAACTCATAATTTTACATACTTGTGGCCTTAATATGATCACTACCAAGCGTTATGCAAGTTGGTAAATATGCAAGATGGTGGAAGACTTTACTAAACAATTTAAAACTTACACCACCGAGTGAATGTTATGCTGACTGTAAAACAAATAAGTCTATTTATGAGTTAAATACAGAAAAAAAACCAGAAAAGAATATTTTACAAAATTGTCTTCTGAATACTGTATATAAAAAAAAGAAGATGAGGTATGATTGCCAATGAGACAATTTTGGTAAAATTTCAGGATAGTTTACGAAAGTTATTACAAATTCAAAATCATTAACCAGAGAGTGAATGTCATAGTAACTGTCACAAAAACTAAGCCTATTTATAAGTAATATATAACAACTGGATATTTATTTTTACAGAATCTGCTTCTGTATATTATCTTATGATCATAAAATATCGTATGTCTAAATATGTTAAAACATCTAGGATAGTTTGAAAACTATCATTTTCCTGACTTGGTACAGGCATTGTCAAATTAAGAAAAACAGGTGGATTGAACCTAACGGAAGTGTCAGACAAAGCTATGATATTTCACGTATCCTCCCCTCCAAAAAAAACTGTTGTTTTCAAATTGATCGATAACTCTGAATAGATGTAAAATATAACGAAACACATGTTATGATAAAGTGAGAAATGAAAAATAAATAATACAAACAGAGCCAAAACGTTTTAGTTCAGACGATATGTCACAATAAACATAATTAACATGTATATTAAACTAGTATACAATGTATACATGCAATAACATTAATAGGACTACTTTCGTGTGTTATGTGCAGACATGTTTGGGAGCAAGACAATAGGAATAACACATTTTGCAGTTTCATCATTTTGATATTGTGCATTGTTGCCATAGTAATACAAATGATTGAAAATCGTTCAATTATTCTAAACACAGATCGATTTCTTATGACGCCATTTACTACTTTAGTAAAAATTCCACCAGCCTTTTCTTTCGCTCTATCAAATATACTTCATTCATCATGTATAAGGGAAATGATAGCCACTCCATAAGCTATTCTATATATACATATTTCAGCAAAAATGATAGCATAGTATGAAAATATTGAAGGCATACAATTGTTTATATAAAAAAGAAGATGTAGTATGATTACCAATGAGACAACTCTCCACAAGTGACCAAAATGACACATTGTTTATCAAGTATAAGTCACTGTACGGCCTGAGTTCAATTGACCAGTAAGTTACACAGTACAAGAACCGATTATAAATAAACTTGTCTGAGTTTTTGTTTCACAAAGACCAATCCGAAGACACATTTTCGTTTGCATGACATCTCTGCAATGAAATATTTTTTTTCTGAGTCAATGTTAACTTCATTACATCCTATCGATTGTTTTTATTGTCCTTGTATCATTCAGTATAATGCTTCTTTACCTAGTAAACCAGCTGGTTAATCATAAAAAAAATATTGTTGTCTTCTGATAATAAGTAGTTCATTCTTAATTACGACAAATATACGTAAAAGCCTTCCGTTGCCATAGTTACACTACAGGAAGTCAGACACCACTTTGTTGCAGTATTTTGAATAGTTAGCTTCGCCATGTTCACCTGAAATTTAAAAAAAATATAGATATGATATACACTGCAACTTTCAAATGTTATGGCGATGTACATTTCGTCCATGGAAATTGGTATTAGAGATTTCTACAAAAAATATACATACAGCTCAAATTTTTCACCTTAAAATCTTTTGTTGTTTTTTTCTTTTGTTATATACAGTTGGGTGCAGACCAAGCATTATATAAAGTAAACGCAAGTTAACGCCGCGTGCACATATTTCGTTAGTTAACTTCAAATTTCCCGTTTACTAGTAAACGCCCGTTTACTATATTTACGTTAACGCGGTCAAAATGGAAATTTCTAATGTCTACCAGAGTAAACGGGCGTTTACTTTGTGTCCGTTTAGTCAGTAGTAAACGGGCGTTTACTTCAGAATTCGTTAAATTTATTTTTACGTACACTTAAAAAAAACGGGCGTTTACTACAGATTTAAAAAGTGTATTTTTACGTGCACTTGAAAGTAAACACGCGTTTACTTTTCGCGTTAACTGATTGGCTAAATTTAGAAATAAACTTCAAGTTCATTTGTTCATTTATTTTATAAAAACGACCTTTAGTCTTTGTATTTTACGTATATGTGTTTTAAACCAGAACAATTAAAAAACTCTTTTAATTCGAATATTAATTTTGTTCAATCACACACAATCAGTTCCATTAAGTCATTTTTTTTAACTTATTAGCAGATTTTCTATATTTTCTTTTCAAAACTTACATGTACAAATATCGAGAAAGGTTATCCGAGACATCGGAAACATATTTTTATATGATGGGATATAAACATCATGGTTTACGTTGTTTCTTTCCCCATTTTTAATAGTCTCTTCGAATTCCTAACTATAACTCGGTGCATTTAATACATTATTTTTAACTGAAATGACCCTCGTTTGTCTTGGATTAACATGATTTAAGCTTCAGTTTTGACAAGTTATCAAACGTAAATTGAACAGGGGTATTTATAAAGTGTAACATAAGTATGTACGTCATTTTTACCATTCCGTCAATTTAAATGTTCAAATATTGCGATCCTTTGCATGGATTTATAACTGATTTACTATTCAGCTATATAGAGTGCTAATATGGTCTGTGTTGGTTGTTCCCGACGAATAATTTTATAATACGAGTCAGTCGTATGAAAACTACTGAAATTTGTTTCAATTCGATATTTTGAATCAAAAAAGGGCATGGTGGAACTCTAAATTGACATGATTGATGCCAACAATTTTTTTTTAGTCATAGCCAATCAAATATTGCTACCTTTCAGTTTTATATAATACAATCAATCATTAAATTAAAATATAACTCATTTACTATGCAGCTATATAGATTTACATATTAAAAAAAGTGCTAATTTTAAAATATGGTCAGTTATGGTTGTTGGGGACAAATAATGTTGTTATATGAATTTAGTCTGAGGTATGAAAACTACTGAATTTTGTTTACGATTCAATATTTTGAATAAAACAAATACATTGTGGCACTCTAAATTGAAGCGAACCATTTTTTTTATTCATACTGTTCCAATATTGCTACCGTTTAATTCATACAATCAATCTTTACATGAAAATACAATTCTTTTACTATGCCACTATATAGATTTACATAATAAAGTGCTTATATGGTCAGTTTTGCTTGATGCGGACAACTAATTTTATAATACGAGTCAGTCTGAGGTATGAAAACTACTTAAATTGGTTTATGATTCAATATTAGACTATTTACCGGATTTGTAATCACATAAGCAACACGACGGGTGCCGCATGTGGAGCAGGATCTGCTTACCCTTCCGGAGCACCAGAGATCACCCCTAGTTTTTGGTGGGGTTCGTGTTGTTTATTCTTTAGTTTTCAATGTTGTGTCAGGTGTACTATTGTTTTTCTGTTTGTCTTTTCAATTTTTAGCCATGGCGTTGTCAGTTTGTTTTAGATTTACGAGTTTGACTGTCCCTTTGGTCTCTTTCGTCCCTCTTTCAATAATTTGTATAAAAAAGTACATGCTGGCACTCAAAATTGATGCAAACAAATTTTTTTTAATTATTATTCAAATATTGCTACCTTTTATATAGTACAATCAATCCTAACATGAAAATATAACTCATTTACTATGTGACTATATAGATTTACATAATAAAATGCTAATACCGTTAGTTTTGGTTGTTGCGAAACAAATAGATTTATAATGCGAGTCAGTATGAGGTACGAAAACTACTTAAATTGGTTTACGATTCAATAATTTGTATAAAAATGTACATGCTGGCACTCTTAATTGATGGGAACCAATTTTTTGTAGTCATAATATTCAAATATTGCTACCTTTTATATAATACAATCAATCCTTACATGAAAATATAACTCAATTACCATATGGCCATATAGACTTATATAATAAAGTGCTTATATGGTAAATTTTGATTGTTGCAGACAAAAAATTTTATTATATAAGTCTGTCTGAGGTATGAAAACTACTGAATTTTGTTTACAATTCAATATTTTGAAGACAAAAAAAGGACATGCTAGAACTCTTAATTGATGAGAACAAAACTTTTTAGTCATAATATTCAAATATTGCCAGCTTTTGTATTATGCAATCAATTCTTACATGAAAGTATAACCCAATTACTATGTGACTATGTAGATTTACTTAATAAAATCCTAATATGGTCAGTTTTGATTGTTGCGAAACAAATAATTTTATAATGCGAGTCAGTCTGAGGTATGAAGTCTACTTAGATTGGTTATCGATTCAATAATTTGTATAAAAAAGTACATGCTGGCACTCTTAATTGATGCGAACAAATTTTTTTAGTCATAATATTCAAGTATTGCTATCTTTTGTATTATACAATCAATTCTTACATGAAAATATAACCCAATTACTATGTGACTATATAGATTTACTTAATAAAATGCTAATATGGTCAGTTTTGGTTGTTGCGAAACAAATAATTTTATATTACGAGTCAGTCTGAGGTATGAAAACTACTTAAATTGGTTTATGATTCAATAATTTGTATAAAAAAGTACATGCTGGCACTCTTAATTGATTCAAACCAATTTTTTTTAGTCATAGTATTCAAATATTGCTACCTTTTATATAGTACAATCAATCCTAACATGAAAATACAACTCATTTACTATGTGACTATATAGATTTACATAATAAAATGTTAATATGGTCAGTTTTGGTTGTTGCGAAACAAATATATTTATAATATGAGTCAGTCTGAGGTATGAAAACTACTTAAATTGGTTTACGATTCAATAATTTGTATAAAAAAGTACATGCTGGCACTCGTAATTGATGCGAACCAATTTTTTGTAGTCATAATATTCAAATATTGCTACCTTTTATATAATACAATCAATCCTTACATGAAAATATAACTCATTTACCATATGGCTATATACATATAGACTTATATAATAAAATACTTATATGGTCAGTTTTGGTTGTTGCGGACAAATAATTTTATTATATGAGTCAGTCTGAGGTATGAAAACCATTGAATTTTGTTTACGATTCAATAACTCGAATACAAACAGGACATGCTTGCACTCTTAATTGATGCAAAAAAAATTGTTTAGTCATAATATTCTAATATTAGTACCTTTCTTATTATACAATCAATCCTTACATGAAAATATAACTCATTTACTATGCAGCTATATAGATTTACATAATAAAATGCTTATTTGGTCAGTTTTGAGTGTTGCAGACAAATAATTTTATAATATGAGTCAGTCTGAGGTATGAAAACTACTGAAATTTGTTTACAATTCAATATATTGGATAAAAAAAAGACATGCTAAAACTCTAAATGGATGCATTTACTTTGCGGCTAGATAGATTTACATAATGAAATGCTTATATGGTTAACGCGGAGGTAAACGCGAAAGTAAACGCCCATTTACTTTTAATGTCTACTGCAATTTCAGAGTTAACGCACAGTTAACGCGGCGTTTACATGAAGTGCACGCGAGTAAACGCCGCGTTAACTTTTTCGGCCCGTCTACATGTAATGCTTGGTCTGCACCCAACTGTATTAAGACATTATGAAGGTACAAAAAAAATGAAAAAAAATCCAAATGTCTGACGTTAACGTTTGACATCCAAGCAGATCATATAACGTCATATAGGTATATGCACACGACTAGATGAACGATTGGTGAAATTTTTAATTAAACACTATGCAAGTGTTGACAATAAGAGAAACAGTATTATCAGCTTGTTAGAATTGGATATCGTTTAATGTCAACTTTCGTTATTTAATCAAAATAGTAATAGTACTGAAATTATATGACTCGAGTTGATATAAAGCAACATGAAACCAATAATTATTAATTTACAACTGATTCCATAAATCATATCTTTTCTGATATTTCTTTTTTCTTTATCAATATCGATTTTCCTTACCGACAAAATAGAAATGTTTGAATTGAATTTATTTTTTTTAAATGTAAACATGTTGACAAAAACTCACAAAAATACCGCTCTACTGAACATGCTGAAGGCCTGGATATTATAGAACTCGTCAGTAAAGTTGCTACCTCTTTGATATATTCAATGTTTTATTGTTGATCACATCTCATCCTGAGGTCAACCTGGAACTGACGGCGCTGCATCACACTCAGATCAGGTGTATCAAAATAAAAAATGAATAAAAAAAAAATGTATAAAGCCCTCTGAGTGTGCTTCCTCATTTTTTTTTTTTGGAGTAATTTACTAATTAGAAAAATGTTCATTTGATAAAGTAGATTTGTTCTTCGAACAACGAGTATTGTCCAATTAAATTGATTTTATAAACATTTTCATAATATAGATGAGAATGATACCGCATGTTTGCACATGTATACGAAGAGAGCATTGTTGTATATTTCTTTCAGTGAGATTGAATTGATTAAAAGCGTAAACTTATTTAATAAAAAAAACATGAAGGCTTGACTCAGTTAAAAATGATACCACATTTTTGTACTGAAATATTATGATAATGGTCAAGCAGTTTCACACATGATATTGGATATGTCCCTTACGTCGTAGCTACAATTCCATTCACTTTCATGAATGTGACCTACCGAATTAGGCTATTTACGGATTTGTCATCACATAAGCAACACCACGGGTGCAACATGTGCGCTGCTTACCTTTCCGGAGCACCTGAGATCACTTCTAGTTTTTGCTGGGGTTCGTGTTGCTTATTTTTTAGTTTTCTATGTTGTGTCATGTGTAATATTGGGTTTTTTTTGTTTGTCTTTTTCATTTTCGCCATGGCGTTGACAGTTTATTTTCGATTGATGAGCTTGACTGTCCCTCTGGTATCTTTCGTCCCTCTTTTAGTGATGTCATACAAATAAAAAAAAAAAAAAACTGAAAATGAAATTACTCACCTCGTGTCTGTGTCGTACAAATTTTATTAATAACAATTTCAATAACATGATTATAAGAATTGTTTTCAAATTTTTAACAATAAGAAACAGATTTAACACCTTATTCAATGAAATTATCTTTAATTAAGTGAATACTAGTAGATGAACCAGATTAAAGAAATAAAGCTCATTTGTTTTATTCAGCAGCAAACGGTAAAGTCATAAACTTGATTATGTTTATAATGAACGAAATACAAAACTTATAGAATGCAAAATCAATGAATTTAATTTTGATTTAATGTATAATAAAACATTGTATAAGCAATTTGCATGGAACTCAATGAAGCCGACGTTAGGATGAAACTACACATGTATATTTGGTTTAGAGTAACAATATATGTATAAACTAAGTCAAAAGCTGAATATAAAAAAATTAGGAAGCTACTAGCAAATCAAATTATAAACTATACAAACGAATATAGGACAGTAATATATCATAAGCAAGTATATGAAAACACAAATAAATGTTATTTTATATATGCACAATTTTCTTTAATGAAACTTCCAAGTACTGATTTTGTTATGACAAGTCCGACGAGTTTGATTTGGCAAAAAAAAGTTTACCCAGATTGCTTGTTTGACGTATGTAAAAAGTAAAATCACAAAAATACTGACATCTTAGGAAAATTCAAAACGGAAAGTCCCTCGTCAAAAGGCAAAATCAAAAGCTTAAACACATCAAACAAATGAATAACAACTGTCATAGTCCTGACTTGGTAAAGGTAAGCGTCACACATAATCATTAATTGTTTGGAACATACCTACCACTACTGGACGAAAAAACGTCTGTCCATACCAGTAACAGTCGTTCTTAGACTGATAAGGCCTGTTAAAGTTGTAACAGTTGTTAAATTTCACTGCTTCAGTTATTTTGTAACTGTCCCAACTTTAAAAGTGTTTGTCTACAACATAAATCGACTGCAACAACGCAAGAAATAACTGCCACAGACATTAAAGGACTGATACAACTATTTCAAAGTTGTAACAGTTGATTTACAACTGTCCCAACTCGAAAAACGTTGCAACAGTCATAAATAAACTGATTAAACGCCTAAAGAGTTGTCACAGTCGTAATAAAACTGATGCAACTATTTGAAAGTTGTAACAGTTATGTTATTACTGTCCCAACACGGAAAACGTTGAAACAGTCATAAATAAACTGTTTAAACGCAGAAAAAGTTGTAACAGTTAAAATATAATAGCTTCAACCATTGTATAGGCCTAGCTAATTTATAAGCGTAGCAACTTCCAAACATTGATATTCGTGTACACTTAAAAGTCACGGATACAAATTGTCTGACAGTCAGGCCCGGGATAAAGGTTAAATTATTTGTAAAACAATTTTACCGTGTGAAATATAAGGTTGTGACAAAGAGAAACAACTTTCATTCCCATTTAATACATTAATTTTAGATGTATATTGTTTAAAAAAAATAGTTTTTTGAAATATTTGCCGCTGAGCACATTTTTGTATTCCTCGGTTATTTAGTGAATGTGCTGAATTTATATATTTTTTTAACACTTCCTCGTCATTATCTCTTCGAACAAATAAAATCGGAACCAGCCATAGATACCTGCAATTTCACTAGATAAAATATAACTGCTAACAGAAAAAGCGAAAAACGTTACCCAATGTATTTGTAAACCAAACGTATCTTTATAACTGAATTAACAGTTGACAATTTTTTTATTATTAAATTAGTTAGGTGTGAAATCATTCATGCATACACAATTGTTTTCAATACCCGTAGTTTTACGAATCACATTACTTCATAATAACGCTAATATACATGATATACTCTAAACCTAGCCGGGAACTCCTTATACACACACTTGTCAAACTTATCCCCATATAAAACTGCTTTATAATTTTTTTAGGGCTTATTTCAGACACTTATTCTGAGCTTTTATTCGGGGCTACATTTTTTTCTTTTAAAATTATAAATATTGCCGTATTCATAACCATATTGATTTCTATACATGTAAAACATATATATATATAATCAAAGCTATTACGGACATTTAACACATCTTTAGCGGCTATGGAAAACAAATTTTAAATCTATCTAAATTTAATTTATTTTATTTTATCGTTTTTTATTTTAGAATAGTTCAATATTAACTCGACTTTGTACTGTATATTCTTCATATTGTACGGAATGGTCTATGAGTTCAATTGTAATTGATACACATGATACATATAAATAGCACGTCAGCATTCACGATTGAGGTGAACAAATATTATCACTCGCGAGAAAAAATCATATTTTCACCGGATTTTTCGCAAACAATTTACCATACATATTTTGTACATTTGTAAATACTAGTAGATGGACGCACTGTACATACAAGACCCGACAAAATAACTAGCGCAAGTGAAAGTTCAAATGTTCAAAACAAGAAAACTCGCATTGTTTCAGACAGGAAAATCAAATCTTCTTTTATGTTTTTTCACATCATGGTTTAGAACTTGATGTATTTGGTCAATTCTAAAGACTGACATCGGATTCTCTTACGTGGTTTCAGTTAATCAGATGTCGTACTAATTACGTTTATTCAAAATATTTTCCCATTTCAATTGTTCAAATTCAAATTATTTAATCTTGTAAATGCTTGTACAATAATGACATACTATTTAATTAGTAAAGAAAACTAACAAAGTTACTAGATGTAGACAATATTCTGGGTCCCTTAATTTTTTTTTTGTTCGGTGTGAGCCGAGGCTCCGTGTTGAAGGCCTTACATTGACCTATAATGGTTTACTATTATAAATTGTTATTTGAATGGAGAGTTGTCTCATTCACACACACCCAATCTTCCTTTATCTATGACAGTACAGTAATGGAAATTTTAAAAATGGTCACATTTATAAATTACGAAAATGGGTCCCATATTCTGAATTCATATATACACCTTAGAAAAAACAAGTGAAACTGCGAGCTACTGCTCACTGATGATACCCCGCCGCAAGTGGATAATATAAATAGTGTAAAAATATGCAAGTGTTCGGTAAACAGGAAATTGTCGAGTGATGAATCTGAAAACGCATCGCACGGTATAGCTGACTTATATAAATCCTGAAACCAAATTTCAGAAATCCTTATATTGTAGTTCCTGAGAAAAGTGTGACGAAAATTTTCAACTTGGCTTTCATGTGTAAAATCATACAAGTGTTCAGTTAACAGGAAGTTATCAAGTGATGAATCTGAAAACGCATCACACTGTATAGGTGACTTAGATAAACCCTGAAACCAAATTTCAGAAATCCTTGTATTGTAGTTCCTGAGAAAATTGCAACGAAAAAATAAATAGTGTAAAATTATGCAAGTGTTCGGTAAACAGGAAGTTGTCGAGTGATGAATCTGAAAATGCATCACACAGTATAGCTGACTTCGTTAAACCCTGAAACCAAATTTCAGAAATCCTTGTATTGTAGTTCCTGAGAAAAATGTGACGAAAATTTTCAACTTGGCTATCATGTGTAAAATCATACAAATGTTCGGTAAACAGAAAGTTGTCAAGTGATCAATCTGAAAACGCATCACACGATATAGCTGACTTAGATAAACCCTGAAACCAAACTTCAGAAATCCTTGTATTGTAGTTCCTGAGAAAAATGCGACGAAAAATATTCATGGGAGGGACTGACTGACGGACGGACTGACGGACAGACAGAGGTAAAACAGTATACCCCCCTTTTTTTAAACTGGGGGTATACAAATACACAGATTCAGTGACTTGTGACTCGTTTCATCCCGGATGGCAACTATTAAAGAACCTACCAAGTGTATTCATTGTAAATTGTTTTTGTCCTGAACATGCATGTCATATTTGCTACTGGACAATAGCAAATTAAAACCCCAAAAATATGCTTCCAAACATAAATATTATAATTAAATTACAACAAACAGCTCACTATTAGTGCATTATACATGTATGACTTTGTAATGCTTATTGTGTTTATGGAAAACAATGGGAAAATGTTGCTTAACATCTTGGGTCATATATTTAGAAGGCATTTATTCAAAAGCAGATAGAATGGATTTGTAGAAAAAAACATGAATAAGGGCAGAAAATCACCTATTTAAAGTACAAGTCTTTGGTTAAACACAATATATTTGTCATCATTGGTGTATCAATGTTGCTTTTGTGTACATGGTATAAAAATCAAACTTGGGTTTCTCATCTAAACTTGTTTACATTGTGTTACATCATCCAATATGGCTAGGCCTGTTATAGGTTTTTCATTATCACACTAGCTTATGCAGAACTGATTTTGCTCATTGTTGAAGGATGTACAGTTACTAACAATTACATCACTTGGCTTACAATTGATGGTCGTCTTATTGAAATTCATACCACATCTCCTTATTCTGGTTATCATACAGTATTCATGTTATACAATACCTAGTATTATCAAATGAATTATAACAATTGTTAATAATGTAGTTGTCAGACTTTTGTTATCAAAAAGCAGCTACATGTGTATAATCTTGCTTTTCCTACATGTATGAAGGTTTTAGTACATTGTACATGTACAGGTATCACACAAACTTTCCATTATAAATAACCTTTGAAAAAGAATTTAAGTCACAGTAAAATTAACCATGCCAGACAGATGATGTACACCCTACAAACTGACATTCCATACACAAAATTTAGTGATTTATACTGTCTGTGGAATAGACTTAACATTCTTAACATCCAAACCATGAAAATTAAACATTGCCCAATGAAACATGAAATGAGGTCATGGTCAGATGTAAAGCCTGCCAATCAAACTTGTACACCTTATGAATATATATCCAATAATATGCCAAAAATAGTGATCCTATACATGTCATGCATGTACATGTAGTTTATACTGTAGCATCTGAGAAACATTTGGAAATAGATCAAACAACAAAAACTAAGCATTGTTCAATGAACCATGATATTTTCATTGAGGTCAAAATCCGATGTAAGTCTTGCAATTAAGACATTTTTTCACCGCACTCATTTCATACACCAAATATATATAATTGACCTACTTTTCCTACTGCTTGTAGTATTTAACATGTGTGAGAAACAAACTTGACAAATTACATGTAACTGAAGTAACCTTAATCACTGATCCATGAAATGAAGTCAGGATCAGGCCAACCTTGCCTGACAGACAATGAGACATACAATGTAAACCTTTCAAGATACCTACATGTATATATATAAATGGGTTTACCTAAAATTAATCCATGTTATACATGTAAGACTTAGAGTGTATTCCACTGTGACTGTTCAAACAGTAATATTTTTTTCCAAACAGTTACATGTTCATGTAGCTTGATGTAGCAATGTGTAGTGTACCATGCAAACTAGGTTACGTGCAAGGGACAAGTCACTAACAGAAATGTCATAACATAAGGAAGTACCCAGGCCTTTCAGCTTCTAAAATTTATCTGGTGAAGCTCAAATACAAAACGGTACGTTGTAGTCAGATTGTAATACCAATTTCTTGCATGCATGTACTTCAACTTTTGTTGCAGGTGGAATAATAAAATTATACTTTAAAGTACATGCATGGTTTATTTGTTTCAAATACTTGGCCACTAATCATGCTAATTAAGATATTTATTTAATTCAAATTCAGACTTTAATAATTTAAGTACAGCAAGCAGTCATTTGACACTAAACAATTGACACAGACTGCACGAGACCCTCATAGTTGGTTAAGATCTTTTTACACACCCTGGACACGCTGGTGGTAGTTAACAATTGCAATGCCAACATAAACTTCAGATGTGATATACATGTACTGTTTTGTAAATTTCACTGAAGCTAGAAATTCACATTATCCATATTCATGATATTGTTATTATAATAAATCCACTAATTAAAAGTATTCATGAATTCAGATATGATGCACTATTATTAGTAGTATTCATTGAAACTATGAATTTTCATTATTCCAAATTGCAATTTCAAATGAATAATTATCCTGGGTATTCATGGAACTCAGAAACAATGTACATGTATGATTGCAGTATTAATATGCACTACAACTATGGAATTTTGTTATTCCAAATTCACAATTGATCATGATTGATGATAATCCCAGGTATTTAGTCCTCCAGTAATGTGGTCCTCCTTTAATACAATATATTAAGTTTCCTATTTGTACAAGGCACAATTTTCTTCTTGTTCAATTTAATCAGAACATCACATCATCATCATTGAATAATGCTGCAAGCCCTATTCTTTATTTCAAAAACAATAGATAACTAGTATAAAATAATGAATTAATCCATTGTTTCACAATTTGCAGCTATGAGAGCGACTCAGTGACGTCTACATTTCCTATGCATCAAAGTGCACATGTTTCCTATGCATCAAAGTGCACATGTACTAGCAGGCATCATATTCTAAGTGGGAATCATGGTCAAACCAATACATATTCAGTATGATTCTACAAAATAAAATATACATTAAGACTCAAGTACAGTAAATGTTTAACTAATAATAAATATATATAATACTACATGTACATGTATATACATTGTGCAATAATAAGAAAGTTAATTACAATAACTGTATTTACCTAAAACTATGGCACTCATTGACTGAAAAATTCTAGCACTAATACAATTCTATTTTCAAGTCACTATTAACAAGAAAAATAAATCTGTTAAGGGGGTCTAAATTCTTTATAGTGTTGTCTTTTTTTCCTGCATTAATGATTTTTTAAGTGTGATTGTGTACTTTTATTGAAGGGTTACTGTCTTATTGAGGCTCACACCATACTTTAATTCATCAATTCTTTAAAACACAACAGGTTATTTCTTTTGTTCATTTTAATTATGTTTATAATTTAATATGAAATATATTGATACTACAAACATGACAAAGAAAAGTTTAAGGAATGAAAAAATAAAATAAATAAACAACTTTGCACTGTTACTATATACATGCACTAGATAATATTGACTTTACCTTTGTCCAGTGCATATAATGAATAAACCTTTGTGATGTAAATATATTGTTCCAAGACTTAACCATCCCAGTTAATGTTTTAAATCCTTGAGTTTAATATTTTTTACATCTTTTGTGTTACCCTGAATACTTTTTACTTATTCATTTCTTATTACAGCTTGCATTAAATAATGCTTTGCAGCTCAGACAACACTTTTTGTTTATTTAATTTAGTCATTTAGTGATTTACCCAATTTTATTTTAATAAATCAATATTCAAATTACTTTTAAAATTTGAATTTTTATATCCAAAATAATAGTATATCCTGCTGTTTCATATTATTTAAAATTATAATTTGTTTTGAAAAAGTTATCAAAATTTTAATCATGATAATTTGTGAAGATTATCATAAAATTATATCATTATACCAATGACAGATTAAATATCATCCCCAGGGCAATAAACTATTGTGTCTTAATTTGTATATTAGCTACATCATGTATATAATAATTTCTTATTAATACCTATCAGATATCCAGTGTTAACATCCTGATTATTACCTATTTTAATGTCACATTTGCATGGTCATATTCAGTAAATACAAATATTTTATTTGTTTATTTTTTTTTAAATATGTTGAGCTTCATAAAATACTTTAAAAAGGTTTATACCATGTTAACATAAAAAAATGCATACAGACATGACAGATAGATTGTTTTGTTATGTTTTCCTGACATATTGAATTTTAACATAAAATAATTATCATGATTTATATGTAGAAAATGCAAAAAATCAGCAATCGTTTGTGAATGCACATAATCAAAGGAGGTGTGGGATATATCAATGATGCATCAACCCAACAGTTAGGCAACAATAAAGTAACCAAAACACAATTGAATGCGTGTCAAAAAGTATGACTCATGATTAGAAGGTCCTTAATAATTGTGGGAATAAATCAATAATAAAAAGACCATTGAATGTTACTACTTGTAAGTTACATTACATGTATTGCACAAATGAATTTTTAAAAACAATGCTAACAGGGCACAATTTATATAAAAATTTCACATGAAAATATATAGTTTAGGTTCAAAGTATTAACAAATTATAGTGATTTAATATAAATTCTATGTTAAATCTAAAAAGAAGAAAATTATGATGCTAGCTTTGCTCTTTTAATATTTGCTTTTTAAACAATGCAGTACATGATAAAACAATTACTAATTGAATTAGCACAATTTGTTTAATCAACAGTGTTTAAATGGCAACTGTTTATGACTCTGTGCCTTGTTTCAGGAACATTAATTTAATAATTGTTTTATTTTGATGATTAATGCTATTTTAAACCATTTCTGAAATACCTATTCACTTTCAATGCCTGCTATCATGTATTATCAAAAATATATATTAATGTTTTGTTGTCCATGATTTGAGAATTATTTAAAATCTAAATGAAAGTGGACACTTGCTAAATAAGTCACTATTTAATCTTAAAGTTAATAGTTTTCATAACATTTTATGATCAAATCATATGTTTTTGTACTATGCATGTTTTTTTTATGGAAATTGTGACATCACAATGCATTCCTTATTGAACGAAAACTATCAGCTGATAAAGCAAAATCAGGGAAATACTAGTAATCCAGCATAAGCATGATAAGAAACACATTTTTATGGATACGTACATGTAAAGATCGGCTGGTTGTTTGTTATAAAATGTCCAGTGACAAGTATTTCATGCAAATTTATGACCCGAGTTAGCAATACTTTAACATTCAATATGTACGATACATGATGTATAGGTCAGTGGCACATCCAGAACTTTTCATAAGGGACAGGGTTGCTGACTGCCCTTAGGGGCACAGATCCAGTCATGCTTGAGTGATTCCCTATATAATCAACCAAACTTTTCCCACAAAAAAGGGGAAGATATAGAGTAACCTTTTCTGTATTCCACTCAGGGTGATGTATGCAAAATAATTAAGGTAATAAATGGCATACTGTTCACACATGATAATAGGGGGAGGGGAACGGTGTCCTTTATGACTTTCAATGATTTATTATGATGCTCAACTTTAACATTGAAGCTCAAAGCCTATATTTTCCCTGGAATATGCAACTTTGCACGAGTGTGTTAATATAGAACATTGATTCATAGCTATAGCCTATCGGAGTATCTAAATACATAGATTCCGTAGGATCAGTGGCGGATCCAGACATTTTAAAAAGGGGGGGGGGGGGTCCAACCCAGGACAAAATAGTGAGGGTCCAAATATATGTCCCCATTCAAATGCATTGAGCGGCCAAAAAAAAAGGAATGGGTTCGAACCCTCTCCCCCCCCCCCCCCCCCTTTTGATCCGCCAATGGGAACAAATTGTAAGGTCTGTAAGCCGACAAATGTGCACATTTTCCCTTCAAAATTATGAATCCATGATTATTCGATAGACATGCTATAAAATATTGATAATTTCTACTCACCGATTGTAATTTCCAGCTAAGATTATTGAACATGTGGTCTAACATCTGTAGTTACCTGTGTAAAAATATAGTTTGCCGACCTGAGGTCCAAGGTTTTTTGCCGACAAAAAATTAAAGAGGGTAAATCGTTTACGGTGAAGAATTGTTTTCCGTTTTTAATGAAACTTGACAGATTTTGCTAATTATTTTTTTAATCATCGGAAATGTCCTTCTTGGTGAAATTCGAATTAAAACTGTTTTATTATGCTGTACAATATTGGTAACTGAGTCATAATCTTTAAATTTATTTCAAGTACACCCTTGTACATTTTTCTATTGCGCAGAATTTATCAAAACTTTTTTAAGTATAAATTTGAATGCATTCATTGTCATCTTCTTATTCTTCTGCAATAATATTAAAACTCTATTTTAAACGAAAGCTGCTGGTTTTTAAAACCAGTTATGAACGAAAATGTTATAAAACAGATATTATAAAATAAAAAGTAAGGATATCAGAAGGATTATTTAAAGTCAAACGCACATGACTGTCAAAAATGAACGGACAATGCTACGGCAATAAATAGAAAACGACAAACGATCGCAAAATAAATGAATAAACAGCAAAACAAGTTTACAATCGCACAATAGACGATAATAGTATAAGTAAAGACTATTTCACAACAAAATCAAATCTTGAGAGCCGGGTGAGACGTGATTTTTTTACACTGATGGCCGACTACCGTTACGCTAAAATATTTGTATTAAAACATTTACCGACTGTATCAACCTATGAAGTGTTTGTTTTAAACATTTAACGACTGTGTCAACCTTTTATAAGTTGTTATAAACATTTAATGACTGTGCCAACCCTTAGAAAGTTGTAACAAACATTTAACGACTGTCCCAACTCTAAAAACGTTGTGACAAACATTTTTTGACTGCATCAACGTCTGAATAGTTGACACAAACAAATTTTAACTGTCTCAACTATGAAAAGGTTGGGACGGACATTATGCAACTGCCACAACTATTAGAAAGACTGTAATAAATAGATTTTGACTGTGACAACACCGTAAACCACTGCAACAGTTCTGAAATGACTGATGGTAGCATTTTTTGACTTTCACAACCCGTAGAAAAGTTGGGACAGACATAAATAAACTGTTGCAACGAAATATGACAGATTTGACAGTCATTACTGGTCTTTTACAGACTAAAACAGTCGTACAATGACTGTTACTGGTATGGACAGTTGTTTTTTCGTCCAGTAGTGTACTGAATTAAGCACAAATACGCTGTAAATTCTATTGGTATGGTTGAACAGAACACTTGGCGTGGATCCTGGTTCTTTGTTTATCATTACCAACTGATTGTAATAGTTGGCATAGTATACAAAACTACCAAATACACCAATAGCATAGTAATTTGAAGAAAAATTTGTCGAAAGAATTGTTGATACATCAGAGCCATCGTCTTTAGATGATTTCATTTCACCAGCGTTATTAATCCAATACAGTCTGTGTTCTTCAGAGTCTACAATTTTTTTGAAAAGAACAATGTTAAAACAATTTAAATTCATTCTTTCAAAAGGGATATCTGAGAGTATTACAGTCAGTTTTAAACAGATTGTGTTATTTTTATGAACGCGGAGACACTGGTGAAGTCTGAGTAGCAGCTGTATGCACTTGAACACCGTATGAGTTGGCTGCGTACTAATTCAATTTCCATAACGTCATCGCAAGATATAAGTTTTCATAATTATATACAAGTAGTGTGACAAAAATGTATTTTTAGCATTAAACAATATTGGTTAATCAATGTTTAAATGTAATCCAAAATAAATTTCCCGTTTGAACAATGCGCTAGCGAAAACTTCAAGGAAAATAATTTTTTTATCCTTGGTTGTTGTTGAAGTCTTTGATTGTTGCTAGGTTGCTCTATTCAAGGTCTGCACTCTTGATATATATATACAACGTGTATTGAACAAGTTTGTGATTGGTATTTATTGTTGATGAGGAAGACATCGAAAAATTAATTGCAAGATATTTCAGAAGAAGTTGGAGCTGAAAAGTAGGTTGATAAAGCAGAAGGATTTAGTTGAAAAAAATTGGTTTGAAGCAAGGAAGTCTTCACGATTGTTGCAAGCTACCGGGTTGTTTCGAAACTGTAATTTAACTCGGGAATGGTCGTAGTCCCTCGGAAAAGGGGCTTTATAGTATGGTGACTTTAGTGCCTCCGAGACTAAGTGTTTTACGATTGTGAGAAGGTACCGAGTTGTTCTAAAACTGTGTATAGTCGCAGTCCCTCGAACAGGCAGCTTGTAATAGTCTTGTGACTTCAGTGCAACGAAGACTAGGTGTTTCAAAACTAGTTGTATTAGGAACTAGGTGTTTCAGAGACTAGTCGTTTCAGAACTAGGTGTCTTAGAGCTTTTCCTCTAAATAGTTTTTAAACAGTTATAAGTGTTCAACAAATCAGTTGGGACCTCAGTGAAAGGATTAATGATACATTGGGGTTACATTTTTTAGACTACTTTTTGATATAACGTTAATTGTTTAGGTATTTTGTTTCTTTCTTAAGTTTCAAAGTTTAAAGGTTGGTCGTGTAGTTTTTGGTAAAGGCTCCTAATTGTAGGTAGCTTTTAAGTCAATTATAAGATAGATATTGACTCTCTGATAAGAAAAGGACATATAGGTAGGCACATTGAAACTGAAGTAGATTTTTGCTATTTCTTTGTGTAACGCATATGTTACTTCTTGTCTAATTTTAGCCTGAATTCAGTTTTATAGTGTTTTGACAGAACCAATAAGTGTTTTTCCTGTGCCGGATATAAATCATACCAGGAAATTAAGCCAAGCGGAAGTCAATATAACAAGTTAAGTTTTGTTATACATGTAGATCCTCCTATGCAGGCCCAATCGAAAGGAACATGCATTTTAAACACATAGCCGGGACATATTAGAATAGTTTTGGAATAAATGAAACCTTGGGGACTTGATTTACAGTAGAACAAATGTTGACTCTTTCGTTTAAATATTAAAGAAGTATATACAATAGAAATAAGATGGCACATTTGAAGTACCTGTTTTTGTACTATCAAACTTCCGGAAACAGTCCGGGAACATATGCTATTAAAAGGTATGTTGAATTTTTTAGCACAAGTCAGAATAAGAGAATAGTTTCGACATGAAATAGCTGCCACTTTTTTAAAACTTAAGAAAAAGTTGCCATTAATGCTTGAAATTGCATAATTTTATATAGAAAGCAATGGGACTATGAATTAGTGGTTTTATACAATTAAAGTAAAGACATTTTAGTTAGAAAATACATTTTTTTTGTCGCAATTATGAGAGATGTCAAAGTGTTTTCATTTTGATAAGAATGGTATACAACGGTGTTACAATTCTGTTTTTTTGGTCCTTAGGGATGGATAGTTTTACAAAAAGATGACAGTTCTATATGTTTAACAATAAAAATTAATTATATATTTCTTTTTTGATTAATAGTCTTGTACTTGCTTAATTGATGAACACTGTTATACACTATCAGTATATAAGACATAAAAGTAAGAAATTTACGTGTACATTTTCTAACTTTGATGTCGTATAAAATGGTTCAAATATTTTAAATGTCGATTTCTTATTAAAGGGAATATATGGAGATAACTGCAGGTTTTGTTTACCGGAAGGGGTGTTTTTAAAAAAACATAGATGAACATTACATTTAGAAATACAAATATGTATATACATTTGGTAATTTTTATCCACAAACGCCACATTGTGACTTGTTTCTGAGACACACTTTTCCTAAATATTAAGTCGTGACATCATACCTAGAGCCATGCAGTCAACTTGTTGTGGTGCAAAATTAACTATCGTTTGGTGTTCAGTTAAGTCGTATCTTGACTTAGATATTCCTGATCGCCGATCTACCATATATATCCATCTGAAAGAACATTTTTAACTATGACAATTTTATAATTATTATATTAATACTAGTAGTAAGAATACTAAGTGCATTACTCTATCTATAAGTGTTCTATGTGAGTCAGATGTGTGTATGTCTGTGTGTTTGTGTTTATTTGGTTCATCTGACATGACTCTGTACGTTTTGAGATCCGCCATTATGTTATTGTTTTAGTATGTGTGATTGTGGTATTGTCCTATTATAACTTTGAAAATTCTGTCAACGACAAAATTACTTAACTCGCTCAGTGGTATTAACCACATATGTGGATTCTTAAAAATTCTAAAAAGACTTCTGAATAATCTTAAATCTCGGTCTGTTTCTAAAATTAGTTCTAACATAACTTTTGAATTTTAAACCCTGTATACCCTCATTCCCCATTTTTTTGTAAATACTTTGAACGGCAAAATTATTATATATTTTCCCCTAGTATGCGACGTTTTCATTTTGTTACGTCATGCGTGTGATTTTTAAATTTGATAGATGCTTATTTGGTCTTTTTTGTTAAATATTTGTTTGTTTTGAGATTGTGACACATTGATGACTACTGTAGCCATATTATGAATATTTAACCTATTGTGTCTTTTCTTCACTCATCGTTGTAAATATAAGTGATGTTAAAGCAACTGTCATACAAGTGATTGGTTTAGTGCTATCAATCTAGGTTCAATCCACCATTTTCCACATTTAAAGACGCCTGTACGAAGTCAGTTGATGTCCATTCGTTTGACATGTTTGATGTGCTTTGGCATTTGATTTTTCCATTTGATTAAGGACTTTCAGTTTTGAATTTTCATCGGAGTTCAGTATTTTTGTGATTTTACTTTTTCATAGCCACCACTAAAGTATATTTCAAAGTGATCTTCCAGTAGAGGTTAATTAAATGCAAAGACTAATCAAAAGAATACTGTAAACACACAATTCAGATGACTGACAACGTTAGTACCTAGTGAATAAATATCTTCATAAAAAAATATTCAGAAATGTTTATCATGTTTACAAAAACAATACCTGCTGGTAACATCTAGGCGTAAAACAAAAGGAAGGTTTAGAGGTATTGGTATAGCAATCACATTGGTTCCGTTCAAGTTACATCTAAATAGTTGTGTATCATAATACTGAATCCAGTAGACGTAATCGTTAAGATAATCCAAAGCTAAACCTATTGGCCTTCCAGCAGTGTGTATTACCCTTTCTAATGTTCTGCTCTCTGATGGATATTTGAATCTAAATGAAATATTGAAATTAATTGTACTGAACTCTTTCTGTCTTGTCATTAATCAGCTTATTTTTCTTCAGATGACAAATTGTTGAATCTTAGAGAAGTAGGTGGCAGTGGACATATGTGATACGTCGAAATAAAGTGTTTCGATGAAGTCTTCTAAACTGCTACATGTACTTGGTTTATGAATTCATAATCTTATTTTCCTAAATCTGGTAAATTTCACATCTTCTTTGTCTAAGTCTCTGCGAGTCTGTAATTGTCTTTTAAGTTGTGTCAACATAATTGAGAATCAGGCATGTCTGCTCACCTGTTTGAGTTCCTACAGGTACGCTACCTAGTTGAATATTTTTTTTTTTAATTTTGTGTAATTTCCGGAATTCAATGCGTAAGAATAGTTGCAGGTGCTCAGGGTCGAATAGAGCATGCTTTATTATAAAGAGGGCTATAATTGTTTTGTAAATTAAGATCTCTTGGTTCTTATTTAAATAAATGAATGAATGTGGTGGATAAAAGAAAAACACTTTTTGAAAATAATTTAGAAGTTATAATAGAGTACAAAATACACCTATTTTCAGAATAAGAAATAAACTTCAGGAACTTTTAAAGCGGTGTGCGTTTGTACCGGACGACAAAGCAGCCAATAATGTGGTGGTGATATGCCAAAAATCTGTTCTTGTTTTTCGTGACGTCAACACGAGATTCAATATGGCCGGACAAAATAGGCGGAGAATGTAGACAAATGGAAATAATTAGATAATAGTGTTAAGGAAATGAATATTCAAACATAAATAGGTAAAAAATATCTAACGAAACGAAATAGATATATTGACAAGCTTTGCAAACATTATAAAGAATATTTTTTGGGGAAATAAGTGCGACCTGAACCTGGGTCGCAATTCCGAACGTTTTGAAATAGGAAAAATCCGTAGCTCTATGGTCCGCAAATAGTCAAAAAATAACATAAGGACCTATGAGCTACGGTTCCGCAGCTACACTTACAGTTATTTTACTGATATTTTTTCGTTTAATAATCAAGAATTTTCTCAATATACTTATAGACACTAATTCTAAGGAACTCACTTTAATTAAAATCAAATTTAAACAGTCATTACTGTCATTCGCTGGATTTATATATTTCGGTTTTACACGGGAAACTCCACACTCAAATTTCCGATAAAAAGGACGAATTTTTTGTTCCATATTGTTAATTTTCCATTTTTAGAATGATATGTTTCTTTGACACCATCTTACGGTGTTTATATTCACGGCTCGTTCGCTATGCCCGTGTCTGTTGTGACTTTTTTTTATTTCAACGAACGTAAACTATGTATGACTGGTATATTATTAAACCAGTGATATCGGTACCATAAATTATCTTAAACCTATACTAATTTTTTTAAAATATATAAAGATGGTTTTGTAATGTGATTGTACCTGTATTTTAAACGGGGTAGCACATCCTCATTTTTACGGAAATGTTGTGAACCGTGTCCGGGAATTTAGAAAGGATCCTGGTAAACTTATTGCTTCTTTAAATAAACTTATTCACTGTAATAATATCATTGAATATTGTTCTTCTTGGTATACATATTGATTTTGTTATCAGTAAATTAAAAGCAAAGTAAATATTACTAGTATGTTACAAACATATACACATTCATGGACCTACAATCTGTCGATACCTGTATATTGGTATTGCACCAGGTCATGCTTTTCTCTGGCTGTTTATGACGTCTTTACACCAATTCCATTGGATGTTGGATGTGAACGGATTGCTAATTTAGTCTCAGATGTATGGATTTTTTAGTAATTGTTACGTGCTCTGAACTAGCTGTCAGTTTTTTGCGAGAACTTTCAGATCTATTCCTAATGTATTTATCAATTTTTGTTACTTTTTATGGTAAAGTTTATTAGTTCCAATATTTAACTAATTTTGCCGCCTTTCTTGTTTTCAAGTATCCCACATAGAAATATATGAAGTTAATCAATTCTTGCAACTTTCAAACCGTATTATTGCATTCTGTTGCTCTGTTGTAAGTATGATTATTGCAATATGAACTTGATTCATTTTCTCCTTTTTTTCAATATCTTAACCAATACATTGTATCAATCATGTTGTATTACGTTTTGAGATCACATTGGTATCTCCTTCATTTAAATCTAAATGATTTCCTTAAACCCTTGCTATGAACAATCATTGTTTTTGTAGTTATGTGCTTTAAACAATAGTTTAGGAACCGTAAATCTATTGTAATAAGTTAAGTTGAAAATGACTCAGATCCAATAGTCCTTGTATCACTACATAACATAATGTTTAAAATCTCAATATGTTTTAATTAATTTGTAATAATAATTTTCTCACATCACGTTACCTTGTTTAATTTAAAACATACCATTACGACAGAATGCTACTGAAATTGCTCAGATAAAATACTTAACATTTTTAGTTTGAGATTTTTCATTTACTTTTGCTTGGCTTAAATTTAAAATGCTTGTATCTTTTAGTTCACTATAAAACAATGCTTATTTTTCATATAACAATAGGTTCACACTGCTGGTTCCTTGTATTGCTTTTCATGTACATTCCACTACTGGACGAAAAAACGTCTGTCCATACCAGTAACAGTCGTTCTAAGACTGATAATGTTTGTTAAAGTTGTAACAGTTGTTAAATTTCACTGCTGCAGTTTTTTTGCAACTGTCCCAACTTTAAAAGTGTTTGTCTACAACATAAATCGACTGTAACAACGCAAGAAATAACTGTCACCGTTATTAAAGGACTGATACAACTATTTCAAAGTTGTAACAGTTGATTTACAACTGTCCCAACTCGAAAAACGTTGCAACAGTCATAAATAAACTGATTAAACGCTAAAGGGTTGTCACAGTCGTAATAAAACTGATGCAACCATTTGAAAGTTGTAACAGTCATTTAATTACTGTACCAACACGGAAAACGTTGAAACAGTCATAAATAAACTGTTTAAACGCAGAAAAAGTTGTAACAGTTAAAATATGATAGCTACAACCATTGTATAGGCATAGCTAATTTATAAGCGTAGCAACTTACAAACATTGATCTTCATGTACACTTAAAAGTCACGGATACAAAATGTCTAACAGTCAGGGATATAGGTTCAATTATTTGTAAAAACAAATTTACTGTGTGAAATATAAGGTTGTGACAAAGAGAAACAACTATCACTCCAATGTAATACATTAATTTTAGATAGATATTGATTTAAAAAAAAAAGTATTTTGAAATATTTGCCGCTGAACACATTTTTGTAGTCCTCGGTTATTTAGTGAATGTGCTGAATTTATATATTTTTTAACACTTCCTCGCCCTTATCTCTTCAAACCAATAAAATCGGAACCAGCACTAGATACCTGCAATTTCACTAGATAAAAGATATATCTACTAACAGAAAAATCGAAAAACGTTATCCAATATATTTGTTACCAAATGTATCTTTATAACTGAATTAAAAGTTGACAATTTTTATATCATCTAAATAACAATTTAATTATTTTTCTATTAAATTAGTTAGGTGTAAAATCATTCATGCATACACGGTTGTTTTCAATACCCGTAGTTCTACGAATCACATCACTTCATAATAACGCTGAATATACATGATATACTCTAAACCTAGCGGGGAACTCCTAATACACGCACTTGTCAAACTTATCCCCACATAAACTGCTTTATATTTTCTTGAGGGCTTATTTCACACACTAATTTTTGGGGGGCTACATTTCTTGTAAAATTATAAATATTGCCGTATAATCATTTTGATTTCCATACATGTAAAAAAAAATCAGACATTTAACACATCTTTTGCAGCTATGGAAAACAAATCTTAAATCTATCTGAATTTAATTTATTTTATTTCACCGTATTTTATTTTTGAATAGGTCAATATTAACTCGACTTTGTATTGTACATTGTACGGAATGGTCTATTTGAAGTTCAATTGTAATTGATACACATGATACAGGTAAATAGCACGTCAGCATTCATGATTGAGGTAAAAAAATATTATCACTCGCGAGAAAAATTCATATTTTCACGAATTTACCATACATAATTTATGTAAATACTAGTAGATGGACGTACTGTTCAAGACCGGACAAAATAACTAGCGCAAGTGAAAGTTCAAATGTTCAAAACATGAAAACTCGCATTGTTTAAGACAGGGAAATCAAATCTTAATTCTTTTATTTTTTTTCACATCACTTTTTACATGTTTTAGAACTTGATGTATTCTTTAGACTCCGGTCTTATTAAATTCTAAAGACTGACATCGGATTCTCTTGTGTGGTTTCAGTTGATCAGATGTACTAACGTTTATCCAAAATATTTTCCCATTTCAATTGTTCAAATTCAAATTATTTAATCCCATAAATGCTTGTACAATAATGACATATTATTCAATCAGTAAAGAAAACTAACAATGTTACTAGATAGATAGATAATTATGTACAGACAATATTTTGGGTCCCTTTATATTTTTTTGTTCGGTGTGAGCCGAGGCTCCATGTTGAAGGCCAAGGAGCGGATCCAGCCATTTTAAAAAGGAGTTGTTACTAACCCAGGACAAAGGGGGGGTTCCAATTACATGTACCCATTCAAATGCCTTGATCGTCCAAAAAAGGGGGGTTCAAACCCCCGGAACCCCCCCCCCCTGGATCCGCGCCTGAGGCTATACATTGACCTATAATGGTTTAGTGCGTTATACATGTATGACTTTGTAATGCTTATTGTGTTTATGGAAAACAATGGGAAAATGTTGCTTAACATCTTGGGATATATATTAAGAAGGCATTTATTCAAAAGCAGATAGAATTGATTTGTAGAAAAACATGAATATTAAAGGGCAGATGATCAACTATTATAGTACAAGTCTTTGATTAACCACAATATTATATTTGTCATCACTGACGTATCAATGTTGCTTTTGTATACATGGTATAAAAATCCAACTTGGGTTTCTCATCTGAACTTGTTTACACGGTGTTACATTATCTAATATAGCTAGGCCTGTTATAGGTTTTTCATTATCACACTTATGGGGAACTGATTTTGCTCATTGTTGAAGGATGTACAGTTACTAACAATTACATCACTTCACTTGAAGTTCCTCCATCGTTCAATTTTCATCCATGGAGATCCCTGTCTTGGTTTACGGTTGATGGTTGTCTTATTGAAATTCATACCACATCTCCTTATTCTGGTTATCATACAGTATACATGTTATACCAATGTCCCAGGTTAGTGGGAGGGTTGGGAACTCGCTAACATGTTTAACCCCGCCACATTATTTATGTATGTGCCTGTCCCAAGTCAGTAGCCTGTAATTCAGTGGTTGTCGTTTGTTTATGTGTTACATATTTGTTTTTCGTTCATTTTTTAAAATAAATAAGGCCGTTAGTTTTCTCGTTTGAATTGTTTTACATTGTCTTATCAGGGCCTTTTATAGCTGACTATGTGGTATGGGCTTTCCTCATTGTTGAAGGCCGTACGGTTACCTTAAATTGTTAATGTTTGTGTCATTTTGGTCTTTTGTGGATAGTTGTCTCATTGGCAATCATACCACATCTTCTTTTTTATATGTTATACAAGACTAAAATACCTAGTATTATCAAATGAATTATAACAATTGTTAATAGTTGTCAGACTTTTGTTATCAAAAAGCAGCTACTGTACATGTGTATAATCAAGATGTAGACATGATCACTGGTGTCAGATGTAAACAAGAGTGACTGTGCAAATGCTGAAATGTCATCTCTGCTTTGCCTACATGTATGAAGGTTTTACTACATGTACAAGTATCACACAAACTTTCAATTTTCATTAACCTTTGAAAATGAAGTTGCAGTCAAATTAACCATTCCAGACAGATGATGTACACCCTACAAACTGACTTATAAACCCATGATACCCAAAATTTAGTGATTTATACTGTGAAATAGATTTAACATTCTTAACATCCAAACCATGAAAACTAACTTATGAATATCCAATAATATGCCAAAAATAGTGATCCTATACATGTCTTGCATGTACATGTAGTTTATACTGTAGCATCTGAGAAACATATGGAAATAGATCAAACCACAAAAACTAAGCATTGTTCAATGAACCATGACATTTTCATTGGGGTCAAAGTCTGATGTAAGTCTTGCAATTAGACATATTCACCTTACACTCATGTCATAAACCAAATATAGTTGACCTACTTTTCCTACTGCTTGAAGTATTTTTAAACATGTGTGAGAAACAAACTTGACAAATTACATGTAACTGAAGTAACCTTAATCACTGATCCATGAAATGAAGTCAGGATCAGGCCAACCCTGCCTGACAGACACTGAGACATGTACACCTTTCAAAATACCATAATAATTAATCCAGTAACTCAATTAATATACATACGTTATACATTTAAGACTTCAAGTGTATTTCACTGTGACTGTTCAAACAGTAATATTTTTTTGTAAACAGTTACATGTACATGTAGTGTACCATGAAAACTAGGTGAAGTGCAATGAACAAATCAATAACAGAAACTTCATAACATTTTAAAGGAAGTATCCAGGCATTTCAGCTTCAAAAATGTATCTGGTGAAGCTTAAATACAAAACGGTACGCTGTAGCCACTGCCAGATTGTAATACATATTTCTTGGCTTGCATGCATGTACTTCAACTTTTGTTGCAGGAGGGATAATAAAATTATACTTTAATGTACGTGCATGTTTTATTTGTTTCAAAAACCATTAACACTTGGCCACTAACATGACTAATCATGCTAATTAAGATTTTTATTTAATTCTAATTCAGACTTTAATAATTTAAGTACAGCAAGCAGTCATTGACTCTAAACAATTGACACGGACTGCACGAGACCCTCATAGTTGGTTAAGATCTTTTTACACACCCTGGACATGCTGGCGGTAGTTAACAATTGCAATGCCAACATAAACTTCAGATGTGATATACATGTACTGTTTTGTTAATTTCACTGAAACTAGAAATTCACATTATCCATATTGTTATTATATTAAAATGACTGATTATCCACTAATTAAAAGTATTCATGAATTCAGATATGATGCACTATTATTAGTAGTATTCACTGAAACTATGCATTTTCATTATTCCAAATTGCTATTTCAAATGAATAGTTATCCTGGGTATTCATGGAATTCAGAAATAATGTACATGTATGATTGCACTATTAATATTCACTGCAACTACGAATTTTTGTTATTCCAAATTCACAATTGATCATGATTATAAATCCAAGGTAATTAGTCCTCCAGTAATGTGGTCCTCCTTTAATACAATTTGTAATTTTCCTATTTGTAAAAGGCACAATTTTCTTCTTGTCCAATTTAATCAGAACATCACATTATCATCATGGAATAATGCTGCACACCATATTCATAATTTCCAAAAACAATAGATAACTAGCATTAAATAATGAATTAATCCATTGTTTCACAATTTGCAGCTATACAGCATCTCAGTGACATCTATATTTTCTATGCATCAAAGTGCACATGTACTAGCAGGTGTCATATTCTATTAAAGTGGGAATCATGGTCAAACCAATACATATTCAGTATGATTCTACAAAATAAAATATACATTTAGACTCAAGTGCAGTAAATGTTTAACTAATTATAATAAATATATAATACTACATGTATATACATTGTGCAATAATAAGAAAGTTAATTACAATAACTGTATTTACCTAGATAAAACTAGCACTTCTCATTTGATTGACCAAAAAATTCTAGCACTAATACAATTCTATTTTCAAGTCCCTATTAACAAGAAAAATAAATCTTTTAAGGGGGTCTAAATTCTATATAGTGTTGTCTTTTTTCCTGCATTAATGATTTGTTAAGTGTGATTGTGTACTTTCATTGAAGGGTTACTGTCTCATTGAGGCTCACACCATACTTTTTTTCATCAATTCTTTAAAGTCAGACATCATGGACATAGTTATTCCTCTCTAAAACACAACAGGTTATTTCTTTTGTTTATTTTAATTATGTTTATGATTTAATATGAAATATATTGATACTACAAACATGACAAAGAAAAGTTTAAGGAACGAAAAAATAAAATAAATAAATGCCCTGTTACTATATACATGTAGATGATATTGACTTTACCTTTGTCCAGTGCATATAATGAATAAACCTTTGTGATGTAAAAATATTGTTCCAAGACTTAACCATCCCAGTTAATGTTTTAAATCCTTGAGTTTAATAATTTTTACATCTTTTGTGTTACCCTGAATACTTTTTACTTATTCATTTGTTATAACAGCTTGCATTAAATAATGCTTTGCAGCTCACTTTTTTATTTAATCTAGTTATTTACCCAATTTTATTTTAATAAATCAATGTTCAGATTACTTTTAAAATTTGCATTTTAATATCCAAAATAATATACATATATCCTGCTGTTTCATATTTTTCTTAAATTATAATTTGTTTTGAAAAAGTTATCAAAATTTTGAAGAGGACAATTTTAATCATGATAATTTGTGAACATTATTATAAAATTGTATCATTATACCAATGACAGATTAAATATCATCCCCCAGGGCAATAAACTATTGTGTCTTAATTTGTATATTAGCTAGATCATGTATATAAGAATTTCTGATTATTACCTATCCCATATCCAGTGTTAACATCCTGATTATTACCTATTTTAATGTCACATTTGCATGGTCATATTCAGTAAATACAAATATTTTAATTGTTAATTTTGAATTTGAATTAAAAAAAATTGTTTTAGACTAAATTAGTAGATACAACACATACAATGCAGTTAACACAGTAAATTTTATGAGAACTTACTGGATAATACTATATCTATAAAAAATATTTTGAGCTTCATAAAATACTTTAAAAAAGTTTATACCATGCATGTTAACATAAAAAAATATGCATACAGATAGATTTTTTTGTTATGTTTTCCTGTCATATTGAATGTTTACATAAAATAATTATCATGATTATGTAAAAAATGCAAAAAATCTGCAGTCGTATGTGAATGCACATGATCAAAGGAGATGTGGGATCTATCAATGATGCATCAACCCAACAGTTTAATAGGCAACAATAAAGTAACCAAAACACAATTGAATGCGTGTCGAAAAATATATATGAATTATGATTAGAAGGTCCTTAATCATTGCGGAATAAATATAATGACCATTGAATGTTACTACTTGTAAGTTAGATAACATGTATGGCACAAATGAATTTTGAAAAACAATGCTAACAGGGCACAATTTATATAAAAATTTCACATGAAAATATATAGTTTGGGTTCAAAGTATTAACAAATTATAGTGATTTAATATAAATTCTATGTTAAATCTAAAAAGAATAAAATTATGATGCTAGCTTTGCTCTTTTAATATGTGTTTTTTAAACAATATAGTACATGATAAAACAATTACTAATTGAATTAGCACAATTTGTTTAATCAACTGTGTTTAAATGGCAACTGTTTATGACTCTGTGCCTTGTTTCAGGAACATTAATTTAATAATATTGTTTTATTTTGATGATTAATGCTATTTTAAACCATTTTTAAAATATTTATTCACTTTCAATGCCTGGCATATGCATGCTATTATCAAATATATTAATGTTTTGTTGTCCATGATTTGAGAATTATTTAAAATCTAAATGAAAATGGACACTTGCTAAATAAGTCACTATTTAATCTTAAAGTTAATAATTTTCTTAACATTTTATGATCAAATCATATGTGTGTGTACTATGCATGTTTTTTTTATCGAAATCGTGACGTCACAATGCATTCTAAATAGAACAAAAACTATCAGCTGATAAAGCAAAACTAGGGAAATACTAGTAATCCAGCATAAGCATGATAAGAAACACATTTATATGGATACGTACATGTAAAGATCGGTTGGTTGTTGGTTATAAAATGTCCAGTGACAAGTATTTCATGCAAATTTATGACCCGAGTTAGCTATACATTAACATACAATATGTACACTACATGATGTATAGGTCAGCATGGTCAGTGGCAGATCCAGAAATTTTCATAAGGGACAGGGCCCCTGACTGCCCTTAGGGGCACGGATCCAGTCATGCTTGAGTGATTCCCTATATAATCGACCAAATTATTCCCACAAAAAAGGGGAAGATATAGAGTAACCTTTTATGTATTCCACTCAGGGTGATGTATGCAAAATAATTAAGGGAATAAATGACATACACATGATAATGGGGGGGGGGTACGGTGTCCTTCATGACTTTCAATGATTTATTATGAAGCACAACTTTAACATTGAAGCTTAAAGGTGGCTCAAAGCTTATATTTTCCCTGGAACATGCAACTATGCACGAGTGTGGTAATATAGAACGTCGATTCATAGCTATATACATACTAGCCGATTAGGAAAAAAAATAATTGTTAAGATATATTATTTATTCAAATGTTCTCTTATATCCTTGAGGCATCGTCCCCTGGTATCAACTGCATTCAAGTTACCTATGATGCTTCCTTGTTTGCTTTTGATACAGGTAGGAAAGAGACATTTACACACATTTTACATGCCTATGGCCCATAAGGTATCGTCCCCTGGTGTCAGCTGCCTTTAGGAAACCATAATGCTTTCCTATTTGCTGCTGACACAGGATGAGTCATGGACATGTTTAATTTCTACTTTCTTTTTGGCTAATCAGGGGCGGATCCAGAACCTTGATGACTGGGGGGGCACCATGAAAATATTTTTAAAGAGTTGTTAAGCTATTTATATATGTTAATTCAAACAAGAGGCATACTAAGCATGTTTACATTAAAGTATGTTCAATAAAGTTAATCAACAAGAATGTCTGGTAGCACTATTCTCCTTGGATTTCTCCTTGCATACTGCATCACCACCTCCTTTGGATTTACAGTCATGTTCCTATGAGCATACATCATGATAAGAGAAGATAATCTACTTGTTGACATTGTTGATCGTAAGTATGTCTTCACAAGTCTCAGTCTACTGATACTTCTCTCACATTCACATGAGGTTACTGGAAATGTTCCACAAATTTTCAAAATTTGGTGCACATTAGGAAATATGATTGAGCTACAGTTTTGTAATGCTGTGATAATATCTGAAGGTGGATCAGACTCATTTGCCCATTTTAATTTCCACATATGCATCTCTTGCTCCAGTGTTGAAGGAGATGGTAAATCATCCACAAAATACTCAAAATCAGTAGTTGAGGATTGACCAATCATGGCAGGTATTACCTGAAGTCCCATGGATGCCTTGATTTGCAGGTCACCAAACCTGGAATTCATTTATGTTAACATGTGATCAAGCAGAGGGATAGCAATGGTTTTCTTGTAATAATCCTCTGTTGATTCACATGGCACATTTGATCTTGTTGTCTGCCTGCCACATGTCCTTGGTTTAGATGGGGTTACATCTAGATCATCTGCCATCTTCAATATTTGTAAATACCACTTAGCATGGAATTGTAGATGGGAACTTGAAAGTATCAGGAATAGTCACACCTTTTGTGTAGATTGTATATTTCTCATCATTATTTAAAGTTCTACTAAACCAAGAAGTAACATCATTTGGAGTTAGGCACTGGGACCTGGTGTCGGACTCTGATTGTTCAACAGCTTTTTGACTGAAAGAAATTTTGAAAAGATTTTGCACACATGAATAAATATTTTATTACAGTTTATTATATGACAAGTAATTTCTATAAAATAAATGAACTATCATTTTTTTTTCAGCAATTATATTTTTCCCCCGTACATTCATCCTTCATTTTTATAATCAGTAGTGTATGACCTAATCAAGTTATCTTCCACAGATATTCTTTATACTTTTCCACCTTTTTATTCTGAATAAACATTTTTTTGGCACATTTTGCACACATTTTTTTTACATTTTCTGAATTTTTATTCTTTTATCCCATCTAGACCCTCATGATACGGTGAATTTCTATTAAACAAATTGTTTTGTACGTTCTTCCGTTTTTACAAAAGGATGAAAAATGAGAATTTAATGATTACTAAAGAAAGTGAAAATATTCAATTACCTTTCATTTACGGCTGATTCGGCATTTGTAAAGTCTTCAATTCTTGTGGTTGGAGTTTCAACACTTTTCGGTCGTTTTGAGGAACTCCCAAAAAAACTCTGGATGGATATTTGTCTCTTCATAATTCAGTTGTTGATCATTTTTCTCATTAATTTATAATTGCAATTTTTGTTTTAACATCGCCGTATCTATATATCAACAAACAGCACGTGTTTATAGACAATAAACATCTATTTTTATTTATTTATTATGAAAGAACTATTTTGATTTGTCATTTCTTTTTTTATCAGAGATTTCACCAATCGGCACGTAGTTAATATAAAAGCTTTTGGAAATAGACATTACACATAACTGTCAATATTTACACGCTGCTGATCGATAAATTGTAAAGGGGTAATAAATCACACATGTTGAAACTAAAGCCAATTAACCAACTCGTAAGGAAGTCAAATCAAGCTGTGAGGTAATTCACATTTCCGCACATCTGGCATCTCTAGATAATTAGATTGTGTCGCAAGAAAATAATGTGATTAAAAAATATTTTCGTGACATCAACTGGGGGGGCACGTGCCCCTTGTGCCCCCCCCCCGGTAAATCCGCCACTGCTAATTATTATATATTTAATTGATCCAACTTTTTGTGTACTATACATATGTGGATATCTATTTTTCTTTTTCTTTTCTTTTTGGGCTGCTTGTTTATTATCTATATCAACCACACTTGTAATAAAATGCATTAGTATTAAAAAAAACCAACATACTATAGATTCTTTATCTACGTATTCTTTAAGAACTTAAATAGTTCTCGTTTAACTTTTTTTTTTTTTATCTCATTGTTTGTATTGTATTATGAAAAAATTATTGATGTTGTAATGTTTATGCCCTTTGGGGCCCATAATTGGAAATAAAAATATCTTATCTTATCTTATCTTATAGCCTATCGGAGTATCTCAATATAGATTCCGTAGGATCAGTGGCGGATCCAGCCATTCTAAAAAGGGGGGGGGGGGGTCCAACCCAGAACGAAACAGGGGGAGGGGGGGTCCAACTATATGTCCCCATTTAAATGCATTGAGCGGCCAAAACAAAGGAGGTTCGAACCCTTGGAACCCCCCCCCCCCCCTTTGGATCCGCCAATGAGAACACATTGTAAGGTCTGTAAGCCGACAAATGTGCACATTTTCCCTTCAAAATCATGAATCCATGATTATTCGATAGACATGCTTTAAAATATTGATAATTTCTACTCACCGATTGTATTTTCCAGCTCAGATTATTGAACATGTGGTCTAACATCTGTAGTTACCTGTGTAAAAATTTAGTTTGCCGACCTGATGTCCCGGTTTTTTTGTTTTTTTGCCGACAAGAAATTAAAGTGGATAAATCGTTTACGGTGAAGAATTGTTTTCCGTTTTTAATGAAACTTGACAGATTTTACTAATTATTTTTTTATCATCGGAAATGTCCCTCTTGGTGTAATTCGAATTAAAACGGGTTTATTATGCTGTACAATATTGGTAACTTAGTCATAATCTTTAAATTTATTTCAGGTACACCCTTGTACATTTTTCTATTGCGCAGAATTTATCAAATAAGAATTTGAATGAATCCATTATCATCTTCTCATTCTTCTGCAATAATATTAAAACTCTATTTTAAACGAAAGCTTCTGGTTTTTAAAACCAGTTATGAACGAAAATGTTATAAAACAGATATTATAAAATAAAAAGTAAGGATATCAAAAGGATTATTTAAAGTCAAACGCACATGACTGTCAAAACTGAACGGACAATGCTACGGCAATAAATGGAAAACGACAAAAGACAAACAACGATCGCAAAATAAGTGAATAAACAGCAAAACAAGTTTACAATCGCACGATAGACGATAATAGTATAAGTAATGGACTATTTCACAACAAAATCAAATCTTGAGAGCCGGGTGAGACGTGATTTTTTTTTACACTGATGGACTACCGTTACGCTAAAATATTTGTATTAAAACATTTACCGACTGTATCAACCTATGAAGTGTTTGTTTTAAACATTTAACGACTGTGTCAACCTTTTATAAGTTGTACTAAACATTTAATGACTGTGCCTACCTTTAGAAAGTTGTAACAAATATTTAACGACTGTCCCAACTCTAAAAACGTTGTGACAAACATTTTTTGGCTGCATCAACGTCTGAAAAGTTGACACAAACAAATTTTAACCGTCCCAACTATTAAAAGGTTGGGACGGACATTATGCAACTGCCACAACTATTAGAAAGACTGTGATAAATATATTTTGACTGTGACAACACCATAAACCACTGCAACAGTTCTGAAATGACTGATGGTAGCATTTTTTGACTTTCACAACCCGTAGAAAAGTTGGGACAGACATAAATGAACTGTTGCAACGAAATATGACAGATTTGACAGTCATTACTTGTCTTTTACAGACTAAGGCAGTCGTACAACGACTGTTACTGGTATGGACAGTTGTTTTTCCGTCCAGTAGTGTTCATTGCAGAAACTTTTAATGACCCCCCTTTTTTATTTGTATACTCTTGCATTGTCTTGTGTCTGGTTATGCATACCAGAGAAATCATAAACTCTGATAAATGGATCAATTTTCCATCCATTATTTAATTTCATTCTTGCTAATAAATGGAAGGTTAAACCATCCATTAGAATCGTTAAAATGGATGGATATTTCATCCATTTGTTCATGTAATTGGATGATTATTCAATCCATTCAACAAATTTTAATTGGATGGAAACTCCATCCATTTTGGAGTTTTCATTTATTTTGTTAAAAGGCAAGAGACGATCGGTCGGCGATCGCAATGAAAACATCATAAAAACGTGTTTATTTTACCGGGGATGTGTAGACAAATTATCGAACTTTCATTAGGAACTATCGCTGAAAGTGTGAACGATATTTTTTTGCTGAAAATTAACTTTTTCTTACCATCTATAACCTCAGTAAAATCAGAGTTTTCAGCCATTTTGTTCCTCATGCGGTGTTATGGTCACGTGATTTTGTACGAACTGTCATATGATATTCATCTAAATACCGCAAAGTCGTAGAGACACGATTTATCTGAAACGTTCGCGCCGCAATCAGACAAAGAAGCGTATTCTTTAAGAAAGGTGAAAGTGGAAAAAAATTCCATCCAAAACATGCAGATGGTTTTCCATCTTGTAACTGACTGCACTAGTAAACTATTGTCTCATTAGCAATTAACACATGTCATCATTCCGTAACGAATTAACTGCAGACTACATGAAGTTGTTTTATCTGATTAAATATACCTTATTGATATTAATTTTAAATTCTAATCACACCATTGTCATAGGAAAATTGTTTTGATAATTTTGTTCTTGTATATCTGATCATTTTTCTTTAAAATATACTGTTAAACTGCATAGCTCGGATACATTTTTCGAAAAGCAAAAACATCTTTTGCGAGGTAAATTGAGACGGTCAGTTGAGTTAGTTTTAAATGTCCATTATTTAGATTTGGCTCTCCCACACATGAAATTTACTACTCGTTAAAAGGTCATATGACTTTTCGAAATTTTGCTAACGTTTTTTACTAAAAATGTATCGGTCAGCTCCACAGTTACACTTTTGCGCATATAAGGACCAAGTTTAAACATGCAATGCTAAAGTTGAACCTTTCTTTTTGAAAAGTCGGTTACGACCATCTCAAAGCCAGAAAGTTCAATATTGAAATGACAAGTTATCAAGGGTATCAGGATTATAATTTGATACGCCAGACTCGCGTTTTGTCTACATAAGACTCATCAGTGACGCTCAGATCAAAATAGTTATAAAGCCAAACCAGAATAAAGTTGAAGAGCATTAAAGACCCAAAATTCAAAAAAAAGTTGTGCCAAATACGACTAAGGTTATCTAACCTTTGGATAATACAATCCTTAGTTTGTCGATAAAAAAAAGTGTTATTAGACAGGAAATTTATAAAAATTACTGCATAATTGAAAGCAATGTCAACGCCGAAGTGTTGACTACTAGGCTGGTGATATTCTCGGGGACGAAACGTCCACCAGCAGAGGCATCGACCCAAGAACGTAAAGAAATTTTTACCTGATCACAATTGAACGATTTTGGAACAGATACAAGCATACTAGCTATACTCAGACCGCCCGAGGAGTGAACAACCTGGTTAAACGACTCCATGACAAGATTACTACATATGAATTTCATCCACTGAATCGAACAGTTGCCACAACAGCCATTGCAGTTTGTGTACCAGGTCTGATATTGTTTAGTTAACAAACAGTCTACTATCGACTGCCACAACTTGTTATTTGATCCACAAAAAATTTACCTTTTTAATTGGACCAAATCACTACTTAACATAGGTTCAGCACCTAAATGTTTTTAACATGTACATTTATCCCCTACTTAATATTTCATGTTTTAAATATCAAGAAATTAATTGGGAAAGTGTATCAAATAAAAATGCAAGTTATACACTGTTCACACTAGGGATTTTTTTACAACGAAAACCAAAGGACGCTAACTGTATCCTTCGACCAAATACAAATAAAATATGGCTATAAAAGCTAAGGTGTTTTAACAATACAAATATGGGTATGTGGATATACAATAATTTAAGCCAGGGTTTTTAAATTATTCCAAACATTGATTCCTTAATTTTATAAATAATTGCCAAATGATTATAACCAATCATACTATAGGCATATTTCTTTCTACATTCAGAATATTTAATGTTAATATGGTAAATGAGTATGTACACAAACTTGTTTGGTTTACTTAGAAAGTATGATGGTATTAAATTCCTACTTTACAAATCCTTGATCTAACAGATGAAATATGTTGCAATATGTATTATGTTTAACACGTGAACATGGATATACCCCATATAATAAAGGTAGTCCACACCTCAGGGTACACGCAACTGTCATATAGAAAAAAATTGCTTTCCTGTAATCCGATATGCAACTTATCATGTTAACTAACCATGCAACTATTATTACAAAAATGTGTTGTTAGATGAAAATAAAGATCATCATTTTAATTAACAACAAATTGAATTAAAATTGATTTTCTTCATCACATTTATGAAGTAAATTATTTTAACTTATATACCTATATAAAGTTATTTTCTTATAGAAACCTAGGTTATTCTTTTTCAGGGTCAACTCGGAAGATACCATGTTTCAATGAAATATGCTCCGATGCATAAAATAATTACCTGTGTGAGGTAATTATTTTCCTTGATAAAAATGCAATCTATAATTTACCTCAATAGTTTATTCGTCCGATTGGTTTTTTTTTCCGATTTGTGAATTTATTTTTTAAAGATCAATTATTGATCTGTGTAAGAGAATTTTTTTCTTTGTCCGCTTTTTAATTTTGAAAACAAATATAAAATGAAGTTTTTTAATCATTTGTTAATTTATCGCTACAATACAGAAACTTTATAATATATGTGAGATTAATTCGTATATAGACTTTCTTAAAATAAAGCCAGAATTAACAATTCACGTTTAAGTTTTTGAAGAAAAAAAATCAGTCACACTGAAACTTTAGAAAAACTAGTTAACGTTTCTGGAAGATTAGCACTTCAATGCATTTTATAGATTTTGTGACATGACTTGTCATTTATCTGAAATAACTTCTTCAAGCAGTCCGTTCAGTATTCAGTCGTAGTATTGTGGCATTTGGAGAAGACATAACTGAGTTGTAAAACTCGTGACTGATCCATTAGTCATTTTGTGAACTTTCCATTTCTAAGTAGCAACATTCCAGCAGCACCTGCATACGGGGTATTACCAATGTTATTTCAACTGATCGGGCGGAGCTAGGTTTTAATTTTCATAAGGACAGTCTAATTGAAGATGTGTGTGATAATGATGATTGCCGTTATAATCATTACTGATTTCTAATCACCTATCAGTGTCATCAAAGGAATTTACAGAAGAATTACTGTACACTTCATTGATGTGTTTATCCTAATACACCTCTCTAAAGATGGACTGGTTTATTGTGAGCGAACCGGTTAAACTCCGCCCAGTCAAGTGAAATAAATTGAGTAATATATATCTCCCAATTGATACGATATTCCCGTGCTTGCATTTCCTATCATGATTTTCTTGATAGAGGGTTACTGCTCACAAGGAAGCTATGAAACCAAGAGTTCCAAATGGTGAAGTTGAAATCATCCCTTCGTAAATTTTACGGACGCCATCACGAGTTGGTTGACCGTTATGTAATAACCGTTTCACAAATGATATCGGATATGTTCCTTACGTCGTAACTACAATCCCCTTCCCTTTCATGAATTTGACCTACCGAATTAGACTATTTACCGGATTTGTAATCACATAAGCAACACGACGGGTTCCGCATATGGAGCAGGATCTGCTTACCCTTCCGGAGCACCTGAGATCACCCCTAGTTTTTGGTGGGGTTCGTGTTGTTTATTCTTTAGTTTTCTATGTTGTGTCATGTGTACTATTGTTTTTTTCATTTTTAGCCATGGCGTTGTCAGTTTGTTTTAGATTTACGAGTTTGACTGTCCCTTTGGTGTCTTTCGTCCCTCTTTTAAACAATAAAATACTTTTCAACTTATAATTTTATCGTGATATTAAATTTGTATAGTGTCTTTAGATTTATCATAGGATTCAAAATTAAAGACGAAAATATCAATATGTTAAATATATAGGGCATGTAAGGTAGATCATAGTTGGCTCTTGGCATCCCTTATTGGCATGTTACAAGCATACTTTTCTGGTTTTGTTATCTCATTTTTCAGAAGTGTTTATGAAAATTGAATTATGTTCTTAAATTGTAACCAATTCCCTTGTTTTATTTTTCAAGAACAAATAAGTTTCCCCTTTACATCCTATCAACATGACTATGATTTCTAAAATTTAAATGTATTTCTCGTGAGAAAAAAAAATACCAGCCGCGATCACTCAATTTGACGTTTTTCAATTAGTGGAATCTAAATTCTTTGAAAAAAACCTTAACTGTTCTACCTTATATTGTGTTTGCACTATATAATCCTGACCTTCACATAATCCAAGATAATTTTCAACGATGGAATCCAACATTATCATTACCAACAGAACATTATCATTACCAACAGTGTTTCCGTGGAGTTCAACGTTCAGTCATTTTTTTTTATATCACACGCATCTTCAAATAATGTTATTGATTACAAGCAAAACGGTCGGAAAACTGTATAACATCAATGTCATGGATATTATCGTAGAGTAAAGAATGTTTTTTAAATGAACTATTATCATAGTAACCATGATTACAGATTTGCACTGAAAAATATGTATTGCATCAGTGCAACATTTCTTTTCTATACAATAAAAGATAAGTTCAGACTTTGATTCTAACGCGATTTAAGTCATCATCACGACAACGTTGTTTATACTGGCAGTTTTTGAATCAATGTCGTGGAAGGAAGGAATCTAGAAATCAAATGGTTCTGAAATTCATAATATATTTTACGGAAACGATTGATTGGTTTATATATATTACACCTAATTGTGGCGTTATTATAAACCTTCAAATGTATTCATGTGAATTACTGATATTGCATTATTAATCTTTTAAGTGTTTTATAAACACTTACCGCATGATTTCCTTGCTAGGATAACTTGGAAAATAGATATATTTGTTTCTGGAATCGTAATCCAATGCATCTATTTCACCTGTCACATGCTCAACCAGTACAGTTGCTTTACGTGTATCAACATCGAATTCCATAATCTTACTGTTATTTGCAAATATAACTTTTTCCCCGAGAGCTGAAAAAAAATTGTATACAGAGTATTATGTTGTTATAACATTTCCAAAGTAAGGGAGATTGAGCTTTGCAAAATATGATTTCAATACACGTACTGTTACACCTGTACTTCGTGTAATGTATTTTGTCTTTTTGTTTGATGCGTTATTCGTCATGCCGATCTGTTTGATCAAACCCTTCAATTGTTTATTCAAATATGGGTGGGTTTGTACAATAGCGTTTCATATAAGGGTCAGTTATGAATGCTCACATACATGTTGACCCTATCTTATTCTGCATGTGCTTATGATTCAATAGTGATTACTGGTTGCTTTCTGTCAAATTTGGGTCTCGTCTAGTAAGCCATAAACTATATTCAATGTTACAATTGTGTAAAACTACACAGAAAAACTCATGGAAGATGTAAATTAGTCTTCGGTCAGGAACAAACTTGTCATTATGGCACTTTTTCAGTACGATGCCAAATGGACTTGACTTCTTATAGCTATATGACTGAAATTTATTAAACAAAGTTTAGATAAGGAACCCTAGCTAACACATAAACATACAAATTATTACGTATGGAAATGGGCAAATTTACCACAGCTCTTTATAAACGACTATATTGGCAAAACGGTTCTTGAAATGTATGTTGGATTTTCATAAAACTTCATCATTTCGTGTGTTAGAGATTCCTTTTGAACCCCCACTTCATATTTGATCTTGCCCAGCATTTTCCCACTCAATACCATGTTTAATACTTAAAAAGTTTTTGCCGAATACTAACTTATGTATACTCTCTTATGATCATCACCACACAATATATGAATACCGAAAAAACACATAGAATTAAAACTGAGGGTGATTGTAAGTTGCACTTTAATTGGGCAAGTCTCTATGTTTTCAATTTACCGACACGCAATGATGTGCTATAAACATCTTATATCGCACTTAAGGGGCTGTCGTTTAATTTGCCATTATACATATATTACAGTTTTTTATTAGTTTGTCAATGTATCCTTTGCTGTTCCTGAAAACACTGTAGGATTGCATTTGTTACTATTTACTCACTTGATTATCATGGCTAAGAAAAAATGAATGCCATTCGTTACTTTGTTTTGTGTCTTTTGCATCCATGCAATCAAACATTCAATCATTCTATAAAATTAACTTATAGAACATATGTTACCTGTCTACATATATTTGTTCCGTACGTTTCGTTTGTCAATTTCCAAGCTCTATTACAAGACGGTGTTAATATTTATATTTTACAACTTTTTATAATTTTATGATTTTTATAAAAATAAATATTCATTCGATGCAATACTCTCCAGAGCCTTATCATTTTGAATACAACATAGGTAAAAAAAATGTGTCAAATGATTACATCCGGAATTCAATGAACTATGGGAATACATAACGATGAACTGTTCGTCAAAGTCGTGTTTAAATCCCGAATTCGTGTATTCTGTGTTGATGTTATATTTGTCATTCTCATCTGATTTTGTCTAATGCTTAGTTAGTTTCTATGTGTGTTACATTTAAATTTTGTGTATCTGTTGTGTCGTTGTTCTCCTCTTATATTTAAGGCGTTTCTCTCATTTGTGTTTGTAACCCTGATTTGGTGTTTTTTCTATCAATTTATGGGTTTCGAACAGCAATATACTACTGTTGCTTTTATTTAATGCAATTTCAATATTCTTTAAGAATATTGTTCGTGTGTAATTAACATTTCACAGGTTGGGTCGGTTCAAATATCTTGTGATAAGTTCTGCCTCCTTTGTGATAAAACTGGTGTACAAATAAATGGCATTGTTTTTGTGTGTATATAATATATATAAGTTCATCTCAGATATTTTGCATGTTACATATATCACACAATTTAAGTTAATAAAATAAAGAACAAAGAGGGGGAGGGTAAAAAAATAAAATAAAAGTTTCATTTTAATTTTACTAATGAATTGGAAATCCATAAATACGGATTCACAATTTATTCTTTTAGTAAATTTCTCTAAGGCTCTAGCAGAATATCCTCCCACTCCACACACAGACATCCCTTAATAATTATATATATAATGATCCATTATATTTCAGGACAAATGTAACTGTTATTTTATCATTTAGTCATCTGATAAACAACATTCCAATTCTGATATGTGCTTTGCGGTGAGGTTACAAACTCAAATCTTATTTTGTATTGACTTAAACACCTCCCACCCTATTTGAATCAGAACGTCAAGACTATAAAATCAATGATTAAAATTTATTAAACAGGGGAATTTGCCTGTTTTGGGACAGTTACTCAAAAGAAATTTCAGCAATTATCATGAAACTACAATTTAGTGAATTGTTAATATTTATCGATGTAAGCTCCCTTTTGATTTTCATAAATTTCTAATATGACATTGAAAAGTAATTGAACTTTATTCTATGAAAATGTGACGGGCGTATCGTGCACTCAAGGCGCAGCTATTTATTCATAATTTGAAATCTTCATCTATGACAAAACTGTAGTCAGGTAGTGTTTACATTGTTTGAATCATACAACACCATCTTGTACATAGTTAAACTTTTTACAGAAAAAAATTGAAACAATAATATATTTAATTGAAAGTGACAAGTAATAATACTGGCTTTTCTGACATTTTATACGAGATGAAAGAGGGCTCCAGAAGAGCGAAAATAGAGAGCTGTGTGGTGGACTATATCGGGCTATTCCGATTTGTTTATGGTGGTTTTTTTTTAAATTATAGATCTCAAATATCTTTTCATTACAGAGTGCACCAATTCACAGGATAACTAATATAACCTATGGTCCGTGCAGGTGATTTCATCTACATTTCACAATAAACGTGGTATAAATGACGCCCTGTCAACCACCGGTGTACGTAAAGTAAAAAAAGGTTTCTTTTACAATCTGTGCATTTGATTTTGACCTCTTTTTATTGTATTTACAAATAGTGAGTAAAATTAACTCTGGTATACTTTTGTTTGGATTATCTTTTTCATTATGAACAAGCAAATGACCTACCAAACGGTGTGACAACTAGAAGGGTCATACCTTATCAAGAGTTTTCAAAGTAAACTTGTTAATTAGTCATCTGTAGCTGACGAATATTATTATGCGACTATATAAATTCAACATCCAAAGAATAATAATGTTGGCAGTGTTAAAAGGAGAAACTGACAAATGCATTTGCATTTACGAAAACAAATCGATTGCAACAGGACAGAGAATGTCTGTGTATTCATAATAATTGAATACACAACAGATTGATCCTTGATACGCCACAACATGTATTAAACCACGTTTAATGTTTGCTGTATAAATTCAATTGCCTAATTCAGTATTTCTGTATAGTCTTTTAGAATAGTAATTGTTTTCTTCAACAGAAAAATAATTTAAATTTATTTATCAGGGGTTGCTATATGACATTGTAGACGAATTTATCAAAGACAACAATATGTTCTGTTCAAAATGTGCGTGTATTTATGAATAGAAGTGCATAACAGGAAAAAAACTTGCTTAAAGAAGCTCAAAAGATATGTCCACCCGTATTTTGTTTCGAATAAAGCAAACATATTCATTGAGACAACAATATAAACCAAAGACATTAAATCACAGTCATTGTAAAACACTAACTGCGTTTTTTAACTAGTTTGAAGGTTTTACAACTACTTCTATTGTTACCATTTAACAAAATATAATTGCAAATTTAAATTTAATCTATATTAGTAGTATCGCAATGATCCAATATTGACTAAAATGTACCCCTTTTTATTGATGATCATTGTACTATTTCCGGGTCTTACGTGAATTCAGGACGTCGACTTTGGCGCTTATGAGTTGTTATTATAAGTAATGGCTGTTCAGACGTGTTTGTATATCGTAGCAAAAATTGAAACAGTTTAATCCTCTACATCCCCTCCCCTCTCCAATCCCCCCAAAAAAATATTTATTAAGAGTTTCAAGTTATTGTCCAGAACGTCCCCTTGAAAAAAAAGTCTAATAAATAAAAAAACCCTCACGGGTAAATTAAGATTGAAAAACAGAAACATCAATACAATCAGTGTTTGATCACGCCGTGAGAGATTGAGAACACAGACTAATCCAAAGTTTAATTCGTGTACAGAGTTAAATCTACCTCTGAGTAGGTTATAAGTTTCTATGATCTATGGTATGCTTGAAGCATATTTCATTGAATTTGGGATATATTGCATCAATTTTTTCCTCATAAAGAGTACAAATCGTATTGCAACTCTCTGTGAGTAGTAGACATGTATGTGCCAAAACCTCTACTTTTATTCTGAAATGACGCCGAAAAGTTTTATATTGTACATAATATTTGCATACTTTAGTTGTATAAATATTGTTTTAGTTGATTATCGTCTCTCATAAATCTGTACAGATTGGCTTATGTATACAAATGGTATCTTATATAAATATATTGTGTAATTTTATACATAAGGTGAGAAGTAAATAAAAAAGATATTGAATATTGATTACATGCGGTGTAAGAGCACATGGTTGTGTCCAAACCGACTTTATATGAAATATTCAAGCATTTATCCAAGTGAGGAAAAATGGCGAGCCATAATTATTAATGTACATTTACACAGCTTTTGCGGTATGGGCTTTGCTCATTGTTGAAGGCCGCACGGTGACCTATATTTGTTAATGTCTGTGTCATTTTGGTCTTTTGTGGATAGTTGTGGCATTGGCAATCATACGACATCTTCTTTTTTATATTTGCTATGCGACTTTCTGTGTGATATGATCAGTTAATTACAATCGAAAGTATTAAAATTATCTCCGACTTTATTATATCTGTAGATATTCTATTATTTGTTAGATGCAAATTTTCGTGGGTATAGGTGAATTATGAAATTAAATGTTTAACAAAGGTCAAAATTTCGAAACGCTCGTATGGAAACATCGGTAAAACCATGATATTAAATATCCACAAACCAACAAAAATTGGTACTATCAACAAAGTCCTGTTTGGTTTGACAATACTATCAGAATTGGTAATAAACCTGTTTTTATCAACATTGATTTAATCATGGTTTACAATACATACATAGATTAAAATGAATTATATCGACAGATCTATTGTATTTGTTCTGTTAATAAGGTCTTCCAACCTTTCTGTGAAAAAAGACGTATTGGAAGTTCTTCTGGTTAATATTTTTGTGTCTTTGCACTTTTCCTTGGAAAGACCTATCGAATTTGTTCAGATGATTAGGTCTTGCCACTTGTACTTGTTCTGATTAATATTTTTGTATTTATCCTTTACATTTTTTCTTGCGTTTAATTATTGTTTTGCAACATTGTGTCGCTTAAATATTTTGTATATGTTATCCTACAGTTTATACGCTTTTATTTTGACCCTACTTAATCATTTTTTTTATTTGTATATGTTATCTCTCCAAACAATGTTTTTCTTGTGTGTGCATCTTATTTGCAACCGTTTAAGAAATGTGTCTTCTAAATGATTTGTTGAATCCTCGAATGCTTTAGTTATTTTGAATAATTTTGACCGAAGCGATATAGTGATTCTATATGAGAGTAATTTCCTCCTATGCCTTTGATATGTGATGGGCGTTTGTAATTCGGAAACCATAAGTGATAGTGAGTGAAAAGTCCTTGGTCCGAAATAGACACTAGAGGCTCTAAAGAGCCTGTGTCGCTCACATTGGTATATGTGCATATTAAACAAAGAACACAGAAGGATTCATGACAAAATTGTGTTTTGGTATTGGTGATGCGTTTATTAATCTTACTTTACTAAACAACCTTGCTGCTTACAATTATCTCTATCTATAATGAACTTGGCCCGGAAGTGACAATGGAAAAAAACTAATAAAAATTTACCAAAAAAAAACCAAATTAATGAAAATTATTAAAAATTTACTATAAAGGGCAATAACTCCTTAAGGGGGTCAATTTACCATTTTGGTCATGTTGACTTATTTTTATCTCTTACTTTCCTTTACATTATTGCGGTTTATAGTTCATCTCTATCTATAATAATATTCAAGATAATAACCAAAAACTGCAAAATGTCCTTAACATTACCAATTAAGGGGCAGCAACTCAACAACAAGTTGCCTGATTGGTCTGAAAATGTCAGTGCAGATAGATCTTGACATAACAAAGAATTTTATTCACAGCATATTTGCTCTAAATGCTTTGTTTTAAAGAAATAGGAGCCAAATAATTAATTTTACCCTATGCTTTTGTACTATTTTTGCCATGTCCGCCATATTGGTTCGCGGGCGAGGTCATCAGACACATTATTTAAAAAAGAAACCGTAATGATGATTGTGGACAAGTTTGGTTAAATTTGTCTTGGTAGTTTCAGAGGAGAAGATTTTTGTAAAAGAAAACAAACATTTACAAAAAATTGTTAACAATTGACTATAAAGGGCAATAAATCTTTAAAGGGTAAACTGACCATTTTGGTCGGGTGCGTTTTTTGTAGATCTTACTTTGCTGAACAGTATTGATGTTTACAGTATATATCTTTCTATAATAATATTCAAGATGAAAAACCAAAGATGACAAAATTTCCTTAAAATTACCAATTATGGGGCAACAACCAGGCAACGGGTTCTCCGATCTTTCTGAAAATTTGAGGGCAGATATAACTGTTGTCGTTTGTTTATGTGATATATACGTGTTTCTCGTTCTCGTTTTGTTTATATAGATTAGTTCGTTGATTTTCCCGTTTGAATGGTTTTACACTAGTAAATTAGATATATAGGAATATACCTTCCCATATCTATGAAGTAAAAATAATAAACCAAATGCATTGAATCGTATAAGAAGTATGAATATAAGAGTGTGTACAGAACTTTCAGCTTGGCACAAGATGGTCCGAGACCACAATTATTTCGTGGTGCATTTCTTAAATAAATTAATAAATGCAAATTAAAAAAATCCCACTTGCGGTTTCTCAATAAAATGTTTACAGTGTTTTGTATTACTTTTTGGGACAAATTATATCTAAATTATAGAAAACATCATCGGTTCTAACTCAAAATGTGGACAATTTTATATTAAGGGGGTCTAAAACTCTTTGAACAGCTTCCTATGTGCTAATTTTATCATTTCTGAACTGGAACAAATCCCTACTTTTCTTTTAAATTTATTACTCAAATTTTAGGACTGTGTCAGATTAACCTTGACTTACTATTTGAGGCATAAAAAATGGAGAAATACATTTGGAAGGGGGGAAAAACAAAATTGTAACACACTGTCAACACTAGAGACTACATGCATGGACAACGAAAATCAAGGGACGACAATTATGAGTTGGACCAGATAATAGATAACAGAGCATTCTATTTAGACGATCAAGATAAATATGGCCTTTTGGTAGACTTATACGGGAGATGCAAAACATGGTATTGAACAATAAAAGTATGAAGCAATTAGTAATGTGATTCATAATAATGTTATACTTGATATATTTAAAACACAGCTGTCAGCACAATAGAGATATTGCAATATAATTCCTCCATATTATACTTTGATATTTGATCGACAGAAAAATAAAGAAAAAAGGAGAGAAACCAATGGTGTTGAATCACATGAACAAAAGAGAAGCTGTGTTACCAATACATGCAATGCTGTGTATACATAATTGAATGATGTAAATAATTGTTCTGTTTTGATAATAGTTAAATATAATTTGTTTAGTTTGCATTTATTTGCAAATGATTCATCTGTAAATATTATTTCTACTTCAACTGGCCAGAGGTTAATACAAAAAAGATGTGGTATTATTGTCAATGAGACAACTTTCCACACGAGACCAAAATGACACAAAGTAATAGTTGTCACTGTATCAATTCACAGACTCATTTTAATAAGAGGGTGTAGTTTATAATTAGGTAGTTTTATGCGTACATTTACAAAAATCTAATAATCTCATGAATGAATGGGAATCAGTCATTCACATACCTTTACTTACGACTATACGATTGAGTATATATACATGTATCCCTTATATTTATATAAAAGCAATAAAACAGTATGTGTCCACTTAAACGTTAGATGTAAGTCACACTGCAATCGCCTTGGGAAAATACTTTTTTGATTGATAATGATTTTTAAAAGTCCTTTGTCTTAATAAAAAAAATGGATACGTTCCCAAATGCGACATCACTTGAATTGAATGAAACATATTATCAGGTATTGAATGTATGGTGTATTCCTTCTTTGCATGTAACGTATATACTAGAAATGATTATTTGACATGTTCTGGGTTTGCGCATGCGTGAAAATATTACAAAATTCACACACAAACATTTGAACTCTTTATTACATGCTAAGCGCTTTTGAATTTTTAATGATGCTATGAATTTGTTTGATGACATATTTTAAGGTTATGATACACATGCGTTTAACAATTTCGCGAATGCGCAAACTATTTATCAATAAAAAGAAAAAAAAATACACACACTACAAGGGCACAATCAATGGTGGAAATTGAAGTTCATCTAGCGGATGAGGATTTTAATTTCTGAAACATATCTTGGTCGTTATTCTTTCCTCTAAGTATCTAGGCTTTTCTGTTCGATTATTAAGTGTAACTTCTTTGATGCCACTGTTTGAAAATTTCTTGAAAAAACTTGGTTGTTCTGCTTTCCTCTAAGCATATATGCTCTTCTGTTCGAGTATATAGTGTTACTTCTTTGATGCCACTGTTTGAAAACAAGCCCTTTTAGTTGCAATATCAAGGATTCGATGAAAAAGGTGAAAAAGGTGATTAACTTTCTAAATATAAGTCAAATATCAATTATAGATGCATATACACCCTTTGGTATTGACTTGGCAATTTCAGTTTGAATGGCCAGATTTGTACGAAGAACAGTAGTTTATCGTCATTTTCGGTGGATTGTACATTAAATTGGCTTGTTTTAAATTTATGAGTGATACTACAGTATATTGCGTGAACATGGATGGACATGTGGTCTCAATGAAGCCGATATTGAAACATCTAGAATGGCACATACTTTGCATATATGTTCAATTGTCACTAGGAATAGACAGGCGCATCGGAAAACTGCATGTGGTTTGCTTGAATTGATAATAGAAGCCGTTATGAAAGCGTTAACACGAACAATATTTTCATTTCGCGGTGACGTTCAAGTTCTAGTATGTGATCAATGGATGTTAGGAAAGAGAGTCATATTGACCACAGTTTAATTTCTGGCGTTCAATTATGAAATGAAAACCTCATGTGCCTTCGGAAGTACGCTCTTTTCACGAGTCAGATATCGTACTTGACAAACAATTCATATCAAGCATGATACCATTCTTTGTCTTGATCGTATAAATTATGCTCGAGGGTTACCGATCCATCTCCAAGAGATGGTTTCTATTCACAAACATCACCAACAGGTGGCAACGCAATTTGCAAATGGTAATTTTTACTGAAAGTAAGACCAGCAAATAGATTTTTTTATAGAACAATTGATCATGCACAATTACATAATAATGAGTCGCAAACGGAGACGTTGGTACCATACGTTTAATCAAAGATCCTTTCGAGACGATAGATGATAGCTTGACCAGTAGTCAGTAGACTGGTAAATGAATTTAAAAGATACGAAAACACAAAAGGATTTCTAAAGTGATGAACGAGTTAAGAAATCCATTTCTTGAAGAGTTGTTATATTTGTATAAAATTAACTCTTTTAAGGAAATTGTTAATTCAGAAGTAGGTAAGATACGTATATAAACTCCAAGATATTTGGTCAAAACAGTACGATCTTCTGAAGCAAATATGAAACGAAGGAGAATCTGCCTTTTTAACTCACCTGGCCTAAAAGGCCAAGTGAGCTTTTCTCATCACTTGGCGTCCGGCGTCCATCGTCGTCCGTCGTCTGTCGTCTGTCGTCGTTAACTTTTACAAAAATCTTCTCCTCTGAAACTACTGGGCCAAATTTAATCAAACTTGGCCACAATCATCATTGATGTATTTAGTTTGAACATTGTGTTTTTTTACCCAGCTAACTTACAAAGATGGCCGCCATGGCTAAAAATATAACATAGGGGTAACATGCAGTTTTTAACTTAAAACTCAAAAACCAAAGCATTTAGAGCAAATCTGCCATGGGGTAAAATTGTTTTTCAGCTCAAAATCTATCTGCCCTGAAATTTTCAGATGAATCAGACAACCCATTTTTGAGTTGCTCCCCCTAAATTGGTAATTTTAAGGAAATTTCACTGTTTTTGGTAATTATCTTGAATATTATTATAGATGGAGATAACTGTGAACAGCAATAATGTTCAGCAAAGTAAGATTTACAAATAAGTCAACATGACCAAAATGGTCAGTTGACCCCTTTCGGAGTTATTGCCCTTTATAGTCAATTTCTAACCATTTTTCGTAAATCTCCATGATCTTTTACAATAATGTTCTTCTCTGAAACTACCGGGCCAAATTATTCCAGACTTGGCCACAATCATCTTTAGGGTATTAAGTTTAAAAAATGTGTCCGGTGACCCATCATCAAACCAAGATGGTCACCACGGCTAAAAATAGAATATCGAGGTTAAATGTAGTTTTTGGTTATTACTCAAAAACCAAAGCATTTGGAGAAAATCTGACAAGGGGTAAAATTGTTTATCTGGTCAAGATCTATCTGACCTGAAATTTTAAGATGAATGGGACAACCTGTTGTTGGGTTGCTGCCCCTGAATTGGTAATTTTAAGGAAATTTGGCTGTTTTTGGATACTATCTTGAATATTATTATGGATAGAGATAAACTGTAAACAGCAAAAATATTCAGCAAAGTAGGATTTACAAATAAGTCATCAGGACCAAAATGGTCAGTTGACCCATTTAGGAGTTATTGCCCGTTATAGTCAATGTTTAACCATTTTCCGTAAATCTTAGTTAACTTTACAAACATCTTCTTCTCTGAAACTACTGAGCCACATTTTACTAAACATAGCCAGAATCATTATTCGGCTATCTGGTTTAAAAATTGTGTTTTGTGAATGGGCAAACCAACCAAGATGGCCGCTACAGCTAAAAATAGAACATAGGGGTAAAATGCAGTTTTTGGCTTATAACTAAAAAAACAAAGCATTTAGAGCAAATCTGACAAGGGGTTACATTGTTTATCAAGTCAAGATATATCTGCCCTGAAATATTTAGATGAATCGGACAACTGGTTGTTAGGTTGCTGCTCCAAAATTGGTAATTTTAAGGAAATTTTGCGGTTTTTGGTTATTATCTTTAATATTATTATAGATAGAGATACACTGTAAACAGCAATAATGTACAGCTTTTTTTTAAGACTTAAAAAAAAGTCAAAATAACCAAATGGTCAATTGACCCCCTAAGAAATCCTTTATAATCAATTTTTAACAATTTTCATAAAATTTGTAAAATTTAACTAACATTTTCCACTGAAACTACACGGACAAGTTCATTATAGATATAGATAATTGTAAGCAGCAAGAATGTTCAGTAAAGTAAGATGTACAAACACATCACAATCACCTAAACACAATTTTGTCATGAAATGCCGGCTTCCTTTGTTTAATTAACATATACCAAGGTGAGCGACACAGGCTCTTTAGAGCCTCTAGTTTTGCTAACCAGATGAAAAATACCGTTTCCATATAAAAGCCGTAATACGAGACTTGAAACTTCTTTATCAAAACACAAAGCTATGAAACCTGCACACTGATTGCGATCTCTTTTCTATACTTTTCATTTCAACTAATGTGCACTACTAGAAAACACTGATGTAAATTGTATTCATCATTTAGCAGACCAGAATTAGGATTTTGTACACACATCTTAGTCTTTATTTCATTGGTTTAAAAATCTATGCTTTTCTGCTCAAGCAAATAAAACTTCTTTGATGGCACTGTTTGAAAACACGCTCATTCCGGCAGTTGACATTGCTAAACGTGTACTCAAAAGATAAGTATACCGTCATGTTTTGGTGGGATGTAAATTGAATTGGCTAGTTTTATAATTCTGGGTGATATATTGCGTGATAGTGGATGGACATGTGCCCTCACTGAAGCCGATTTGCAGCACTTAGAACGGCATATTCTATTCAAGTGTGTTCAAAATTGTTAGACAACTGCATGTGTTTTGCTTTAATTGTTCGTGTATGATAATGAAAACCTAAACGTAAAAAGTATTGCTCATGACTTTGTGATGTCTATGATTTTATAGACTGGTGTAAGGAAAGAAAGTCATCTCGACCATAGTATAATTTCTGGCTTTTAATTATAAATGAGGAACTTCTTGTGCTTAACATAGCATGCTACTATCACGATGTAGATATCATTCTTAACAAATAGTACATATCAAGCACGATACCGTATTTATTGGTCTTTATCGTATATATTTTGCTCGATGGTTACCGATCCATCCCCGAGATATGACTTTCCTTCACAAATATTACCGTCATGTGAAAATGGAATTAGCAAATTATGTTTTAAAGTGTGTAAGACTAACAATGTGTTTTCTAATATCACAATTTATCAGACATAAAACACAAAACAATGCAATTGTGAAGGGCGATGCTGGTGCCATAGGTTTAAACGAAGATCCATTTGAGACGATGGATGGTGGTTGTACCAGAAAGAAGTAGACTGGTATATGAATTCGAATGATTTATTGGTTTGAGTCATTCTGTAACAAATGACTTTACGAAAGAAAAAAAAGATTTCTTCGAAAAGCTAAAAATACTTTCTAAAGTGATGAACTAGTTTGCAAATCCGTATCTGGATGTGTCGTCAGATTTATAGTAAGTTAATTCTTTTCAGGAAATTGTTGTTTCCGAAACAGATACGTATATTAACTCCAATATATTGGGTCTATTTAATACGAAGATATTTTGAAGCAAACGCAAAACGAAGAAAAATCTGTTTTTTTATAATTGAACTAATGTATTTAAACAAGAACAGTTTTTTTTATTTTATAATAGCCGTGAAACCTAATAACTGGAAAAATCTTTGTAAAAAACTAGGCTCGAGAACCCGAAAAAATGAATACGATCTCTTTTCTAGATATTTGTGTCTTGTCAAAGTAGACAGTTTGACTTGGAAGATTTCCTAAGCAATTAAAACCAACTGCTCCTTCGTCGGTTACTCGGGATTTCTCTTTTAACAGTGTAATAAATCGCAGTATATTGGTGTACTTGAATCATTAAATAATTTGCCATCAACTGATCCATATTCTGACGCATTTATAGTTTGTGGGCAGCAATAGTTATTTCCAGGCAACAAGTGAAGCACAAATATTGATTAGTAAGCAAAATATGTTATACGGCTTATATAAAATCTTGCAACGATAAGTATTCAAGAGTAGACATTGTTTTTTTACGTTTAATAAATGCAGAATGTATAGGCCCCAACATACAGTGCTAGACGGAAAATTGTTGGTTCTGGTAGACCGCTTAGGATTTCAGTAGTTTCCTTTTTGACAACAAAACGGAATTGTTTAAGTTTCTCGCCGACAGAATTGAATATTAAGAGACTAACAAATATGCTTAGGTAACTAAATGTGAAATTTACAATTTCAATACGGAGACTTCATATGCAGCTATCCCTTGTAACTACAAAGAACAGATGCACAAATTTAGGTCGATGTTCAGCATTTTTGTTAAAAATAGTTGTGAATAATACTGGCACATATGTAGTTGTTTATAGGAATTGCAGCAAGATTGGTTGTTGACAAATTGTAGGTTTTCGAAAGCTTCCTGTAAATGACATTTCAAACGATTTTAGTCCATTTTTGCTGCTTTACCAACCATATATATATTTAATGGAGATTATACTATGTCGGCATTTAATCGGAAAAAGTGTTAATATATGTAATGTTTGTGCTTGTGCGCTTAAGTATGAAGACAGAGACATGGACATACTAGAAGCATGTGTTTAAATCATGTACCATGTGTATGGTTAAATCAACATTTGCTGTTATTGATGCACGATTTGAATCATTTGTACCCCCCCCCCCCCCGAAAACAGCAGCCTCTTGATACTATTCCGCGTACCAGCGGTTCTTGTCTGGAGCACATTATAAGCGAAAAACTTGGCATCTGCCAGAGAATCATAAGATAAGTAATGTTTCTGTCTAACCAAACTATGCACATTAATGGAAATTATGAAAATGTAAATTTCGTTGTTTCTGCAGCCAATATGGAACCGAAAGTAAATTCTTTTTTCTTCAAACATGTGTTGTTTTATCGAGCTTTAGGATCTGTTATTTACGTTTAAGCAAAGCCCACAATGGATTATACCTTTAACACAACTTTAAAAGCATTTACCAAATGTAGTCAATTGGATATGACGCCATATGCAAAATGAGCGGTTGATATTTAAAAAAAGGGAATCTTTAAATGGCCAACAGCTGATTAGATTTAATTATTATTTAGTAAATCTTTATACCAATTGTTATGCTTGTATCACGATATACATAAATGCTTTCAACAAACCAATAAAAAGGTAAGATTTAGTACATTTATGGATTTTTTAACGATTTAAAAGATTCAATGAAATAACTATATTTTATAAAATATGAAAGTATGACTCTGTTCAAGGAAGGTAATCAATGCATTACATATTTGGATAAGAACAAAGTACAAAAGAAAGTTATTCATGCTTACATATATGATGATAGACGTTCTTATCGGTTCGTTACAATTAGTTTGTACATATTGTTCAGCTTCACATTTTGCTTCCGTACTAAAATACATTTGTGATGGTCGGCAGTTTTTGACCAAAAAATAAGGAACACAATCGCGTGGTGATGTGATTATAGAATAATGTATGTGAACAAAAAAAATCACTTTTCGTTTTATAACTATCGTTGCATATACTGTAAACGTTAAATGGTAAATACAACATGTTAACAGCACAACATCCTTTTTATATGTCGATTTAGTTTATGAATCGAACGAAACACGATATGAACGCAGCCAATAATGAACAAAACACGCAAACGAAATGAATGAAAAACGTAACAAAAACGAAAGCACAAATTGTGATGTTGAGTTGTTCAGCAGCCGTATTCTTTTGTCAAGTTGAAAGACAAATTCAAACAAATATAACGCGTAATAAAGTAGACCAAAAACAACAGATACAAACTAATGACGCAGTTTAGCATCGTGTATTCGAATGTTGAGCTTCTTCATAAAATATCTGAATAGATGATTGTGCTCCCTTTTTGATTCTTAACCTATATTTCAATATCGTTGTCGTCAAACGTAGATGCTCTATTACGTTAAAATTAAAAATTGTGACTGTTGATAACAATCAACTATAAACCATCGTTGATTCTACAATGAAATTTGTTTTAGTTCTTTATCAGCTTTTGAAAATATTACAGTACACTAGAATACTCACACGATGTCAGAAGTATGCAATGAAGTAAAACACACAAACAAATCACAACTCTAACTTCCATTTCAATCAGAACTTATATTGTATCAACCTTTATTCGACTGGATATTTAAACGTGAATCTTCCGGTTTGAATATAGACAAAATAATGTGTTTACTTAAGCGTGTCTTTCCCAAGGTTTTGTTCCTTGTCTGTTACATATCACCAGGATATTCAATTAACAAACAGTGTATATTGAACATATTGACATTTACTCACAAAATGATTTAAAACGTAGACTTATAATGACAATGCGTATATTTAATTAAGTAAAACAATAATATGTCATTTCAATAACAAATTGATTATTAAGATTAAATAGTGTATATTAAAACCGTTTTACGTCTTACGATAACACGTTTAGTATTATGCTAGAGAACAGAATAATGTATAAAGTGTAAATAAATAAACGTAATACAATGTTTAAATATCAAATTATTTTACATGTCAGCTCTTTTCTTTTACATATTATAGGATTACACGTCTTTTTAAAGGAATTTATTGGTGTATAAACATAACAATATCCCGTAGGACAAAACAATGTAGGAGTTGTATTTGTTTGTGAGTGAATTGGTCGAGTTTATACAACAAGAAATTCCTTTAAAAAGGCCTGCAACCCTTGTAATTCTTTCAAACTGTAGATATGAAATATATTTTTCTGCACTCATTACCCATATCATACGTAAATTGTATATTTTTGTCATTGAATACGTGTGGCGCATGAATTTAAACGCTCCGTGTTGAATGCCGTACCTTGACCTACAATGGTTTACTTTTATTAATTGTTATTTGGATTGAGAGATGTACGTATACCGCGTCTTCCTATATTTATAACTTTGTCTGTTAGTTATATTTCTAGAACTATCCTCGTATAAACCATATTGTAAATCGTCATCGTATAGAATGTAATGAAGAACAGTTAGTTTTCTAACGTTTACAGCCTTTGTTTACTAACAAATCTGTATCAACGCTTTGCAACGTTTTTGAAAATTGTGTAATGTATTCTAGATCAAAAATCAAAAGACGTTACCTATCCTTGACCCGCGAAGTATTAAATGTGTATAAAACAGTCCCGTGTGATATAGCAGGTATCTAGTAGTGGTTCAGAATTTTTTCGAAGAGATGAGAGACAAGGGAATGAAAAATAAGTTAATACATTAGACACATTTATCAAGTAAGCAAGAATAACAAAATGTTAAGCGGCAATTATTTCAATTTATTTTTAGACAATCAGTTTCTTTTTAAATTAATGTTTCAAATGGGTTTGACAGTTGTGTCTATTTTATAACAACTTTCTTATATTGCATCCGCTGAATTGTAGTACAAGTAATAACTTAACCTATCCCAGACTGTCAGAAATTCTGCACGTGGCTTTTTAATCTATAAAATGACTACCAATGTTTGAATGTTGCTTCACTTATGAATTAGCTATGACTATATAATGGTTGTAGCAATCATACTTTAACTGTTACATCTTTTCAGCGTTTAAACAGTTTATTTGTGACTATTTCAACGTTTTCGATGTTGAGACAGTTATTAAACCTTTTAAATAGCCGTTATAACTTCAAATAGTTGCAGCAGTCGTATTATAAATGTGACATCTTTTTCGGCCTCTAAACAGCTTATTTATGACTGTTTCAATGTTTCGTAATGACTTTGACAGTTATCTAAAGCGTTGTTGCAGTCGATTTATGTTACTGACAAACACTTTTTAAGTTGGAATAGTTAAAGAATTCCTGCAACAGAGTAAATTTAACAACTGTTACAACTTTTACAAATATTAAAACAAACGATTGTTACAGATATTAACCGTTGTTTTTTCGTCCAGTAGTGTATGCTTTTTACGTCTTTTTGTAGTTTTGTAACAATCTTAGACATGTGTCTCTTTTGATCATTACAACTCATGAAAAATAGTTTTTACAGTCTTGATTCTGGACCCGAGCGAGGACAGAATTTCCGGTTAAAGTTGGACGAATCCTGTCCAGTAGGGGCCGCTTTAAGAATTAAAATATAGTTTTTACATTGTAATAACAAGGTCAATAGAAAATTAAAACTTATCGCGGAGGCTAGATAACCAGTTACAACTACAACTTTGTATTTTTTTGGCTTTATTAGTATATTGATATAAGCGTCACTAATAAGTCTTATGTAGATGGAACGCGCATCTGGAGTACTAAATTACAACCCTGGTACCTTTGATAACTAATTCTACATCTGATAACTTGTTGTTTTAATTGATATAAAAATGATGTTAAATTACATGAACACAAAAGAGGTATATGACAAATACAAAAAAAATCAATATATAATTTAATTATGTGTGTTAAAAAAAAAATTGTGATTTTTTTATTATTGCGAAATATACATTGCAACTGTTTCACGTTTGAAATTATAAAAACACAAATTTCTCATTTAAATAATTTTTCCTCCTTTTTGTTAGATAAGTTTAATTAAATTTTGCATATGCTCTTTTAATTTGGCGGAGGTTTCGTTTAGCATTTTTATTTCTATCCGCGAAAAAACGCAAAAATTTACACCCCTTGAAATCATCCGCTTTACGATATGTGAACAACAGAAATCAAATACAGGTGACATTTGAATGATGTACTCTCCAAATATTTTGAAGAACCTTAAACAACGGATATAAATGTGGTTCGTATTTCTCGATATATATATATATATATCGGGTTTTTTTAAAAGATTGTTATGTGTGATCAACATGCATCTGCGTCATTCTAAACAATAATAATTCACGTGTGTGTCGTCTGCAGAAGAAAAAAAAAATTATACTCACATGAAATTGCCACCGTTTTTATTTTAAAATCCTTACTCCAAAATTTAAAATGCAGTTCAATTATATTATGACTTGTATTTGATCAGTATTTTCCTTGAAGCTCATTTCATGTTTCTTTTAAGGGGGTACACAATTATACCCCCCCCCCAAAAAAAAAAGTCGTAGAATTTTCTTGTTTTTCTCTCAATGATGAACTAGACCAAGTTAAACACCTTATAACATTTTAAAAGATTTGAACCCTAGGTTTTAAAGATTTGGCAACTCAAACATAACATCTTTTACATGCTTGTATCGGCCATATTGGGAAGTTTTAGAAATATAGATATAGGGGTATATATGTTAATATTCTTTTAAAAAAAATCCTCAACTGACAACACCATAGTTAACAACTGAGGCGAATATTAGTTCACGTATACCCTTTACTTGTATTTTTTTTTTTAATCTCGATTTAAATGTTTGTCCGAACTAAACAAAATAGGGGGGTATCAGAGTCAGTCCCAAAAAGTGAATGTAATGTTTCTAGTATTTGAAGAATAACATTTTTTTTTAAATGTGTCGTTAAATTATCAAAAAATAAACCTAAATATGTGGAGTGCTTTACCAGTCGTTTGTTTTTTGCAAAAAAATATAAAAATTTAACCACCAGATTTGTTCGTTTTGAAGTTTAAAATATGCCAAACCTTCTAATTGGCTCAATAACTGAGAGCAAAATCCATTATGATAGTACGTAAAAGCCATAACTTTTTTTTATCAATACCTCAGATATTTGGCATGTGGATGTATAATCATGGGGTTAAGTGTCTTGCATCATGATAACCTTCGTGTGACCTTCAAATTTGAGCTCATGATCATCTTAATGTTGTTGTTTTTTCGTAAGAAACACAAAAAGGACATAACTTCTTCGTCTTTTGACCTATAACTTACATCGTTGGTATGTGGATGATTCATCACTGGGTCGTGTGCCTCCTACAAATTTTGACCTTCACGTGACCTCGAACTTTGACTTCGAGGACACAAAATGTATATATTTTTTTTTAAATCACTTGTGCAGGGCATGACTTTTATGTAGTTACGAATTAATATTTAATTAAAAAATATATATATTACACAAGCTATGATCAATCATACAATAATAAAGACACACATTATGTCATATTAAGATATTCTAATACATAATGGACAAGGCATGCAGTTACATAAAATAGTAATATAAAGGTATAATTTCTATTGAAGCGCTACTAAACTACTCAACTTTCATGTTGAAATACGCTTTAACATGTAAGTTTTGCAAATATTAAAAGTCAATGAACTATGACTGAAGGTTGATGGCTAAACAATCTCGATGGAAATGAGATTTGACAATGATAATACAACTCCATACAGAATGCCATTGACTTATCATAATAAAATCCTTTTAAACAAACCTTAACACATTCAAACTAATGCATGTAAACTAAGAAGATTTCAAAGTCAATAAACAATAACTTAGGGAGCGGGGTCAAACAATCTCCATGGTAATTAAATGTGCCAATGCTAATACAATTGCATACCATAAACATACAACTAGTGGGTCCTCATCAACTGACTTTTCACAAACTAATACACAACAACTAAACAAAAATTTCACAGTCAAAAGACCATAACTGAGGGGGCGAGTCTTTTGACCTACCACTAGTGGTTCACCTTAAACTAGACCTAATAACTACATGTTATACATTGTTGTGTATTGGTCTACAGATTTAAAATATACAATTCAAAACTGAACGACAAAACTATCGATGCACTACTCCTGAATGATGAAAAAGAGCTGATTGTGCAAGATCCTGATGTATAATCATGTTCGTTAAACTTAGAATTAGCATGTCTGCAGTGGTTATGAAAATAAGAAACATGAGTTTTTAGTTAAAAGCAAATAAGTTTTAAAAATGCTATCAAAATAAGGGTAGTTGTCTGCTGTTTGGTCGAGTTGTTGTATTTTTGACACATTCCTCATTTCCATCCTCAATTTTAATTAGTCTTAGATGCATGATTTGTTAAGCTTATAAGTGGCTTTGAATTAGCGATCAGTACATGCAAGTACACTCAGATCCGTTTTCAGTGTCTTTTTGCTGTTGGGATATACAGGTACCTGGCCTCGTCAACTCTGTATTTGTTTTAGATGTGTTTCTATTTGTATCCATCTAATGAGTTTAGCCTTTTTCAGCTGATTTTTATAGTTTGTTCTTATGTTGTACTATTACCCTACGTTCCCAGGAAAGGCGGAGGGTTGGGATCCCGCTAAAATGTTTAACCCAGCCACATACAGTATGTTTGTTCCTGTCTCAAGTCAGGAACCTGTTATTCAGTGGTTGTTGTGTTACATATTTGTGTTTCGTTCATAGTTTGTACATAAGTTAGGCCTTTTGTTTTTCTCGTTGGAACTGTTTTATATTTGTCATTTCGGGGCCTTTTATAGCTGACTAAGCGTTATCGGCTTTGTTCATTGTTAAAGGCGGTATGGTCACCAATAAATTTCTGTGCTATTTGGTCTCTTGTGGATAGTTGTCTAATTGACAATCATACAACACCTTCTTTTGTACATCTCAACTCAACTTACCTCTCAGTCCACCAAATATCAAACTGCAGTTACAAGTGTCACATAACTTTTTGGGCCCCTTATTATTATACAGTAACTGTATTCAGTCCTAATCTTGAATTGAGACTAAAGAAGAACATTTTTCACTTGTCTAATTGGCAATTGCACCACATTTCCTTTTTGATAACTACTGCAAAATTGTATTCGCAAATTCGAAAAGAAACACAAACATGACAAAAGCACAACAAAAGAAAAAAACAAATTCTGCTATCCCTTAGAAATTAGAATTTAATAAAGCATAAATAGCATGTGCTGTTTATATCATACATGTGTAGTTTCAGTTTCAACCACGAATCTAAATTTAGACTTTACTTTCTCCAAAAATACGGACGGAATAGAAGACACCCGTTTATTTTATACTCCTGTCAGGATAAAGGTTATAAATAGAGTCACCGACCGTTTAAGTGCTGTACAGCTAGTCAAGATCGTTAAACACTTCCATCATTATCAAAAAAGAAACTAGAAAAAACTAAATTAAGAGTTCCAAATTATGTGTAATGTTTTGTGGACTGAATCTGATGGTGTGTTTTTCATCTTGTTGTCTTTATTCCTCAACATGTAAATGATGCACTTGTGGTTGATTATCCCCTCGATATCTTCTAGCTTTTTACATAAATATAAATCATGAAATAAAATTGTCAATTGCAATTAAAAAATATGCCGACGTTTTTCAACACATAAATACAAATGTCATTTATAAATTTTTCGTAACCTACAATTTAACATTACTATTACTAAGCCCGCGGTGTAATTTAAAACCACGGTTTACGAAAAAGACAATCGTGGAGTCAATTTAGTTTTGATTTTAATCGATTTGGTACTAAGATCCGACTACGAATAGAAGCGTTATACAATAGTCCATTGTTTATTTATTACTTTTGTTAAAAGCTTAATTGTTTGAAGAAGGTAGTTTGGATAAAATATAAAAAAAGCAGGACAGGAGTTTTGATTTAAAAAAAAATGCAGGATGAGCAACTTGGCAAAAAAAGCAGGATGATAATTTATATTCAAAAATGTCCGGATTAACTAATAAAAAATGCAGGTCTGAAAAGAGTAAAAAATAAAAATGCAGAACAATGATTACATTAAAAAAAATTGCATGACACAATTTGTAATCCTATTATATAGATATAGGAATATTTGGTATGAGTGCCAATGAGACAATTCTCCATCCAAGTAACAATTTATGAAAGTAAATAGTTTCAGGTCAAGGTATGGCCTTCAACACGGAGGCTTAAAATCCCTGTTAGAAGATTCATTAATGAAAAAATGTATCTATAAATTGATAAAAAGATTAAATGAATAACAAATGTGTACACCTGCTCTTAGCAACAATGTAAAAACTGTGATCATGATCTTTTAAAAGCTTGCAAATTGCATGTTTATTCTAAATATGAATCAGACAATGGGTAAGAGTTATCTTTGTATATGTGTTCTGTACCCCCCTTTAATGGCACAAATAATCTTCTGTGGAAAGGCTGCATTTCGAAATAGATAAAATCAAACTATGTTAAAAATGTTTTAACGATATCAGCCATTTTATTTTATTTTGAATATATTGCAATATGACTTTGTTTAGTTTGCATTATCTTTTTTGTTTTATCTCAAACTAGAAGTTGAAAGGAGAGTTTATTTGCACTTCATTTTAACAGGAAGTTTTTAAGTGGTATAGAATATTAAATTACATTGACGATTCTGATCAACATATTTTTTAACACGACATGTTTTCTTCTTTCAAATTGTTAAATCTGTCTTTAAACAATGACTTTAGAGTGAACTAAACATATAATTATATACAGCCACTCCTGATGAAAAAGGTAAGGTATCGTCTGTTTTAAGTAGAAATGAATATATTTTAAAAGACGAGAAAGAATTCTAAAAACTCAGATTGAGACATCATTGCCTTGTATTGCATCATATTAATTATTGAGTGCGTGTATTATTGTCCAATGTTAACAAATACTTAGAGCCGAAATGTAGTGGTTATATACGGTCTTTCCAATTCTTATATTAAGATATGATTACGAGTAACAATTGTTAAAAAAAATTGAACCTCTGGTTTTTTTTCTCCATTCTAACAGTTATTCTAAAATTTCAACAAAACAGATAACTAGTATGTGATGATGGTAATTGGCGTTGAGCGTTCCTGCTGAAGGTGAATCCGGAAAAGCGCAACGGACGCATGACATTATCAAACGTTTCGTTTTCTTTTTTTTTTTTAATTTTCCGTCCGATTCACATTGTTTTTAATCTTGTATACTTCTCACTTCATTTTTCATTTAACCTGTCGAAGCACTATCGATTCTGTTATGAACAGTTATCAGACCGAGTAACATAGCCCATAGCATGCAATTAGTGTTTAGAAACATATTATCATTGTTTCAGTCAAATGTGATCTTAACTGATGATAGAGTTATCTCTGTTCGTATATTTGTAAAATAACAGAAAATATCACACCTTTAATTTTTCATGGGAACATTATTTCTGATGACGGTAGCAAATATCATCAATTGAATAACCTTCAATTGTTCTGCCTGTTATACATCTAGGAATTTATTTTTTCTAGATATCCTACACGTGAGACATCTTTTTTTATATTTTGTTCAAGTACGAGTCCATACAAATAACTCATACATGATCACCATATCAACTCATTATAGTAATGATAACTTTTCACCAATATTCGACATGTGCTAAATAAAGATACTTCAATAATGTATATGATAATTCACATGGCCGCCTTACATGAACGTAATACAACGTTCCAAAAATTGTATGGCGTGTTTTTTATCTTTTAACTTTAAACAAAAAATTATCAGTAATGCGGTTTTTTTGGGACGACAACTACTTCCAAAAATTGACGTTATAGAGAGGAATGCCCATTGTGTTATATCTTTTTAACAATCATCAGTTTCTACTCCAATGACCATACGTTTACTTTTGTTACTATACGTGGGTATATCGAATTGAATGCTGAGTGCACTTGGAAGTCCTTATTTATAAGATAAGTGTACCAAGAAAAAACACTTGACATGTTTAAAAAATTTTGAATAATATCGCTTGTGCTCTCATAAATAGAAGTTCACAAAGAGAAAAATATCCTGTTAAATAGATGTTCAAAAGATATTTATCTTTTTCCACCTTTCGTTTGAAGTAATCAAAACTATCAACAGAAACCATTAACCAAACAGAACAAAGTAATGCAAAGTTCGGGTTAGTAATTTTTTAAAAGAAAGAGGATGTCGAATGAATATACTGATTCCTTTTCTACATACATTGTTTATAATCTATATTTATTGTTACGAAAGGTGCAGCTACGATATGACCACACACAGGAAAATATAAAACAGTATACATATTCCATTTTTTTAATAATGAATCGGGGGAGTCAAACTGTCAACAATGACCCATCTGATCACTAACTCATTTACTTCATTAATTCCACCTGTGTGTGGACATTTGCTTTCCTAAGCTATAAGTTAATATCTGTTAGTATAATTAGAAAAGGAGCCTCCAAGTACCTTATGATCAGAATTTTATTGTCGAAATCCGCATCTGGTGTAGAAAAAAATGGTACCGTTAATGTTATTACTTTAATTCTCAGTTCGTTATACATCTTTTTTATGTGTTGAAGTATTGACATGTTTATGCTTTTTTATAAAATAGTACAACAACACAAATAACAAACTACCAGGAAAATTCAAAAAGAAAATTCCTTTAGCAAATGGCAAACTAAAAAGCTCAAACACATCAAACGAATGGAAATTAACTGTCGTATTTCAAACTTTGTCATATAGTTTCTCAAGTATTCAAGCATAAATATATGGTTGTCATAGAAATAATAGATGTCTCTGTATTAATGCGCATACTCATTTTGATAAGGGGTTGTAATTAGGTAACTGTATGCGTGCAATATAGAAAAATATAATAATCTCATGAATGAAAGGGAGTTAGTAATTCACTTACGTTTAATTACGACTATACCATATAGTATACATATCCCTTATATTGATATAAAAACAAGAAAACAGTAATTGTCCACACATAAAGGTAAATTTATAACATTAAGTGCTAACGTCTTGATAAAATACATCTTTGATTGAAAACGATTTTTCAAAGTCCTATGACTTAATATAAAAAAAATGGATACGTTCAGGAATGCGACATCCCTTAAAAATCACTTAGACTAACAGTAAGTTTCGAACATATCCTGAATCTGAAATGGACTGAACATTTTACGTCATATTTCAATTTGAATTATCGTACCCTAGACAAACGATACCTTCAAATACATTTTGTTTATAAGCTCTGCTTCACTATCAAATTGATGAGTAAAAAAATAAGATGTGGTATGATTGCCAATGCGACAACTGTCCACAAGAGACCAAAATGACACAGACATTAACAACTATAGGTCACCGTACGGCCTTCAACAATGAGCAAAGCCCATACCGCATAGTCAGCTATAAAAGCCCCGGTATGACAATGTAAAGTAATTCAAACGACAAAACTAATGGCCTTATCTAAATTAAAAAAAATGAACGAAAAACAAATATGTAACACATAAACAAACGACAACAACTGAATTACAGGCTCCTGACTTGGGACAGGCACATACATAAATAATGTGGCGGGGTTAAACATGTTAGCGGGATCTCAACCCTCCCCTAAACTGGGACAGTGGTATAACAGTACAACATACGAACGAACTATAAAACAATTGACTGTCGGAATAATTGATTAGGCCGCTAAATTTGCTTGATGGTAGTCAATTTTGTATTGGCAAATACAAAAATGTCCAAGCAATGTAACAACGCAGTAGTTCTTTGTGTTATTCATTTAATAAGGAATTATTATAATATAGCTGTTAAGTAGCTTCCGTACATAATGGATTTGATTGGGTCTTTATCACTAGTAAAACTGCATTTTGCATTGTAAATATTCCTTGAACAACTGAAGCTCATGAACTTCGGGACTGTCATTCATTAATGTCATATTTTCGAAACTTGATTTTATCAAGAAATCATCGTTTGACTGAAAACCCTACAGAAACGTAGCAAAACGGCCTCACTAATTTCTCCTCTTCGTTAAAAGAACATTTTGAGTGTCGAGAAAAAAATCCACAGTTAATGTGAATTATGAACGGGCATGCTTATTTCTCTTTTTAACAACACTGTGTGAATATTGAAATCTTTTGAATTTATCTAAACATAGAACAGACTTATAGATGAACATACTAATGAAGGTCAAACTATACCTATGGTAAACGTTCACATGTATTGCACCCTACTTGCATATCGTATGCCGTTTCCGCAGGGTTTTTTAAGCCAAATTTTGTATACCTATAGATGTGATGCCAAACAAAAAAAGTTTATGCATTATGGCTCGACAAAATGTACAAATTAATTTTAAAATACAATTCTGCAATTGTTTATAAGTGCTCAAGACGCATTGAAATAATTTTAAAACGTAACGAAAAACACATTTATACGTTACGGCTGAATGTTTTTATTGTAACGTGAACACTCAAAATTCGTAAAATATTGCTTTTAAATGCAGTTTTGAGGTAAGTCTATATTTTTCACTTATTGCAAAATATGGAGTTATGAATAGGAAATAAATGTTTTTAAATATGTACTACTTTCTTGTATTTTCGTTATGACAGGCCGAAACTAGTGGTTATATTTCGGACCATATGAGTATTTGGACCATACGCGTATGGTCTTGACCATATGCGTATACTCATATGGTCCGACCTACGCGTATGGTCCGACCGTACGCGTATGGTCGGACCCTATGAGTATAGTACTCGTTTGGTTATTAACGGGCCGGACCATATGAGTATTTGGACCATAAATGTATTTTTTTTCAAATTACATTATAAACGTATCAATACAAAAACTATCTAAAAAAGCAATGATGGTTGTATGACAATGTATTAAATTTATAATTCAAAGACTACGTAAAAACTAAATATTATGCCCTTGTTAGTTTTCATCGCTAATTACATTCTTTCATGTAGGTTCGAGGTGACAGAGACTTCCACAAGGTATCATAGCTTTTTTTGCATTTACTAGTCCTCCATGTGCACGATCTTTTTCATTTACATCTTTTGTTTGCGAATGAAAAGTTAGCCTTTTTGCAGCTGCGTACAGTGATACCGAGGTCTTGGGCCATTCCGATATATCTACGATGTTTTAAGAAGCTCTAGATCTCAAATAATGTAACACGACTGCATTACACCATATTCACAAGACAACTTAAATAAAATGTGTTACTTTCAATTGACTTCTTGTGTAACAGATCATTAAGAATTTTTTTGAAATATTTGTTTTAGTCGACATATTGCCATTCACTAGTTATAACAAATCGGTAATGACCATCAGCAATGACCATTGGTATAAAATGTGTTTATTATAGTTTTGACGTCACAAGTTAATAAAATTAACTTTTTGAAACTTCAAATTTTTTTTAGCTATATATGATTATATAAATTAACATAAAATTACCTATATGATAGCGTCTTTTTAATGAACAGCCATACCATATGAAGAGTTGAGGCGTATTTAAAGATTTAAAGTAAACTGTAACAGAGTGTTAATTACCCCGACCATACGCGCACGGTCGGACCATACGCGTATGGTCGGACCATATGAATATATACCCATATGGTCATGACCATTCGCGTATGGTCCAAATACTCATATGGTCCGGAACAGTTATATGCCTTCACTGCAAACACTTAAATGGAAAAAACGGACAATTGCAACTTTTAACATATTTAATCTTTCATGATACTTGAAAATATGCATACTTTACTATGAAAGTGTCAAATATAAAAAATGAGTCTTACAGAAAAAAACGAATATTTTAGACACCAGAAACCCATGATCGCTTTGATATTTGTGACTCAATAAAGCAATCAACATGACTGTGCAAATTGTATGTTATTATAATTTACTTGTGTTTCATTCCTGGTATTCGCTAAAAAAAATCTTTGACGATATTTGTTTTCTAGAATCGCCATATGCTAACTTGTCCTTAAACTATTTTGAAATTTCTACCGCTGTAGCTAACCTATAAGAAATACAACTTGATGACAGGAATGCAGTTATGATACGTTTTATAATCAAACAGATAAGTGCACCATACACGACACATTATGATAACAAGATATTTAATTAACCAATTATGGTGCCTAACATTTGAGCTATACTATAAAATGAAAATGTATCTGAGCCAAGAGCAGATAAAAAAAAAACATTTTTTTTTAGAGTGAGTTAATTTGTTTATCTGTACATGTTGTATACACATTTCTTTCAAGTTGATACAAAACCCCACAGTGGAAATTTTTTTGTTGATGTATGTAGCAACAATTGTATATAGAAAACTTCCCGAATTATCCATTGTTTATTTAATTCAATATTGTTAAGGACATATTTTGTTTGTGATAAACCTTTTTTATGTTCAAGTATATGTCAACACAATTAACTCATAATGATAATTACCATTTGAAATTGCAGAAGTAAATATATTTTTATACACACATTTGACACCACTACTTGCGTATAAATAAACACAATGCAATACATGTATGTCTTTTGATTATTCATGATCAACTTTCAATAATGTTATACATCGTTCCCTACACTGCATGGTATGTCTTCTCTTCATTAACATTTAACAACTAAGTGCTATTTTTTACGACACTTAAAAGAAATTCGGTTAAATCAAGGATCGGATTTCGCAAGTTTCACTGTATGTGTATTTAGATAACATTCTCACCTACTACACTGGTTATTATTCACTATGTATTCATCTTGAGAATAAAACATTTTACGACATTTAAAAGAAATTCGGTTAAGTCTAGGATCGGATTTTGCAAGTTTCACTGTATGTGTATTTAGATAACATTCTCATCTACGACCTGGTTAAATATGTATTCATCTTGATAATAAAACAGTCTCGTATAATGTTTGTAAACGAGACGATGTAATAGGCCCGAGATACCTTTTTGTACATTAATCAACGGTTTACTATTTTGTTATTATATTTAAATGCATGTGATAAGTCAGTATGATCGATGTGAGGGTCATCAGTATTTAGATGTCGAAAACATACGAGTACTATAGTTATTTTTAAAATACAAAATCTGTCTATGAAACACAAAAGATTAAATGCGAGTCAGAATAATATCGTCGTTCACACATGATGTAAACCTACATACATGAAATGTCAAGTTTCACACGTTTACAGCAATACATTTTTAATCAATTTATTTCATTTCTGATCGAAATTTGAAATGAATGAAACATGCAAATGGAATGAATGAGACAAGTAACAAAAACGAAAAGGGGGAGTGTTGGGTTGTTCAATAGATGTATTATTGTTCAAATTTCAAAGACAAATAAATAAAACAGAAATAACGCCTAACAAATCAGATCAAAACAAACCGATAAAAACTTATCACGTTATGTTTTATCTTGATTTCAAATGTCAAGCCCTTTTGGTTAATGTTTTAAACCATAAATGTCTGATTGTGTTTCCGCGCGCTGATTCAGTAACGTATGTCATTATCATCGTCATGAAATTAAAATATATGTTTTGACCTTTTTTAAATTCCATCACTTTTTGTAAACATTCAAAATATTATCTCTAGTTGCAACACTCTTTATTCTCGTTACCTATACATGTTTGCGTTATTTATTTGTTATTAACGATTTCCTCCCAAAAAAGATAGAAACACCTGGGGGACTTATACAAAACATTGTAAGACTTCACTAGAAGTTCTACTTTGTATAGTCGTACCTTTATAAGCACCTATTAAAAGAAGTACATGTAATTATATCCATTTCATATTTACATTCAAGATTCCTTAATATAAAACAGGTTGTATGATTGATAATGAGACAATAATACAGGACACAAGAATACTTACACGATGTTAATTTTTGGCAATGCAGTAAAACACACAAACACAACACAATTTGTACTTCCATTTAAATCAGAGCAACGCTTGTATCATCCTTTATTTGATTGAATATGTAAACTGAAATCTTCAGGTAGTAAAATTAACGAAACACTGTGTTTAGTTAAGCGAATCTTTCTCATGGGTGTATTTTTACCGGCATATTACATATCACTGGGATATTATATGTACACACAGCGTATTAAGGACCTTATTGACACGAACGCAATACTGCAAAAAAGATTAAACAAGTATTAGGGAAGAGAAGATATCGATTAATTTCTTCATGATTTTATTTCCAATATCTGTAATACCAAAACATAAATACAGATATACATAGTTACTGTATTATTATTTTCTCCTTTTTAGCGACACACACCATTGTTGTAGGCAAAGAACTGCTACCAGCCCGGTATCGTATTTACATACTATATTTGAGAAAAAAAATGACATATAAATAAAGACACCAGTAGTATACCGCTGTTCAAAACTCGTTAATCTATGGACACAAAAACTAAATTGGGGTAAAAAACTAAAACTGGGGGAAACGCATTAAATATAAGAGGAGAACAATGACACAACATTAAAATGTAACACACACAGAAACGGAATAAGCATTAGACGATATCCGATGAGAATAACAAATATAACATTAAAACCAAATACATGAATTTGGGATAGAAAAGTACCGTGACACGTCTTATAGTAATGTGAATTCACACTCATATATAAGAGAAAACAAACGACTCAACGGACACACAACGTTAAAATGTCACACACATATAAGCGAACTATTATATAACAATGGCCATTTTCCTGACTTGGTACAGGACATTTTTAAAGATAATAATGGTGGGTTGAATCTGGTTTTGTGGCATGCCAAACCTCGCACTTTCATGGCAATGTTAAAAATAACATTGAAATGACAATATGATATTACAGTATTACAATACAAATACATAGGAAAAGGTATTAGACAAAGAAACACATGATTACTAGAGGCAAAAAGAGAACAAAAGCATCAGGTTTAAAATTTGATACGCCAAAAACGCTCCTCGTCCACACAAAACCAGTGACGCCCAGATAAAAGAGATCGAAAGTGAAAAAAAAGAACAAAGTTGTACAGCAATGAAGATCAAAAGTTGAAAAAGGTTGTGTCAAATACGGTTATGTTTTTATGTTTGGGATAAGAACATCCTAACTATTTAGAACAATTCATGCTATTGCAAACAGTAAGTTTTATCAAATGAATATAAAAGATATACATAATGAAACTGTATCAACTTATTACAGAATAAATAAATGAAGGCGGTGATTAATTTTCTTTATCATAACACATGAATATAATAGGAAAGACGTCAACAAATTTGACAAAATCCGACGAGAACCACAAATACAACATCAAACTAAAGACATGAATTTGGGATAGACAAGTACCGTAACACGTTATATAGTAATGCGAATTCACACTCAGCAAAACAGTCACAATCGGGAATAAGTCACGTTCGGTAAATAAAAGATTATACGACGTAATGACAAACCACAATCTACCATGTGGTAAAAATGTCCTTTAGTTTGGTCAAAGACACATCGTATTAATCAACTAATTCGTGATGGTGTCCATACAATATACGGAGTGTCAATTTTAATCTGTCCTCCTCATAACTTTGTTGAAGCAGTTTTTGTGTAAGGAGCACACTACTGTATACGAAGTCCGTAAAGTGTGAAAAAGCACGAGAATAACGTATCAATTGTGATATGTAAACACCATACGAAGGGGCAGAGGGTATGTTACTGCTGAGAAATAGAAAATTGATAATTGGGAAGTTGATATACACTGAATCTTATGTTGATATAATTTGGTGTCATGTTGATTTTATCAAAGACACACCAACTCCAAAATCAATAGATGACCCTAGGAATTTAAAATGTTTCATGAAAACAAACTTTTTTTTTTCATTTTCGAATTCCTCTTTGTAGACAATTTTATGTATATTCGCTCATGAACTGTACAACTTACTGATGAATTAGATCCTGGAATTTTTTGGGAATTTTAAAGATATGTACATACTTATTATAGAAACATGCAAATGAATGGATTGTCAAATATTTCATAAACTTACCACGTTATTTCGGATGAAGTGGTATTGTAACTTAGAACACAATAGTACAATTGTTTATATTATCATGTTCTTTTTCGTAGTTTTTATTTACACACAATAATGTGGATAACGTTGAAGTACATGTTTATACGAAAATGAGACATATTTTTGGGGGTACACACTTTCAATAGCTTTATTTTTAACCTAATCATTAGGAAAACAAATTTTATTTCCATTCAATGATATCAAATCTCCTTATTCCATTTTATTACAAATTTCGGAATTTTCAAAATGTTTTAAAAAATTGTTTCAGGAAATCAAAATGAGTTAAACAAATCGTGGAAGAGTATTGCATACAGAGACAATCAATTGTCAAGTATTAATAATCTATAATAAACTATTTATTCAAAAGTCAATTGAGGTTTATCCTCTCAATCAAATCGTAACCTAGGTATTCCACTACAACTATTTCATCTATAAACATTACGTTAGTCATTTTACAAATTTTTTTTGTTAAAAAATATAGACTTATTCTTACATGTCGTAATACACTACACTTGTATGGCCAATTTGGGAATACGCATTGTCATGAAAATATGTCACTGCACCTGTATACAGACAGCATAATATGTCTAACGCCGTTTTTTTTTAAATGTATGAATTATTAAGGATGTATTCTTGTTCATTTCAGTCTCGTTGAAATCTCTCGCTTTGGAATATATTCCAAAACTTGTTAAACTAATGAAAAATATCGATGAATTTGAATAATATCATAATTGGAAATAATTTTGTGAAAAAGAATTGTGTACTTCCTAGAAGTAGATTGTTTTTTTCGATATAGAATGTCACATTGTATATAACCAACCAAGTCAGTCTCATTATCTAAAATGTTGTGAAAATGAAAGAGGGATAAAAGAAATGATTTAACCAGATACAAATGTACATGAATATCCTATTTTATTTATTTGTTTCGCTTCATGTGTGTTTTGACAATTATATGAAGTAAAGATGTTTTAATTATATGCTTTTTGTAAAAAAAAAAATCACACAGTTACAAATTTGACAACATAGTAATTTAGTCCATTCGTTTTTGATGCGTTTTGTTTTTTGATTTTGCCAAGTGATTATGGACTTTCCAAATTGATTTTCCTCTGAGTTCAATCCACCATCTTCTACATTTGAGAATGCCTGTACCAAGTCAGGAATATGACAGTTCTTGTCCATTCGTTTTTGATGCGTTTTGTTTTTTGATTTTGCCATGTGATTATGGACTTTCCAAATTGATTTTCCTCTGAGTTCAGTATTTTTGTGATTTTACTTTTTAGACCCTAAAAATATTCAACATTTCACTTTTGTATACGTGTTATCATGGTTATAGCAATAACTACATACACCTAAAGTTTTTTAAGGTAAATTTATTCAGATTTGTCCACCTCATCTTGTGAAATCGTCAAAAGAAGTTAAATTGTAAAACTGTGATTTGTTTTATGATATTAGCCTAAATATATGTAAAAAGGTTTCAAAAATGGGAAAATCATTAAAATTAGGTACTTTCAACTGGCTGGTGCAAAACAAAAAAAGCGCACCACCATATTATTTTTTTAACTTTAATTTATAGAAACTGTTGCCTCCTCAGATTTGAACATCCTTATACGCAGAATCGTAAGGTGTATGCATTCATACGCCTAAAGACAATCTGGTATGTTAAAGTGTGTTTTCAGCGTCTTTCTGAAGTGTTTGAGATTGGTGATTGAAAAAGAAATCAGAAGTTTCCAAAGATATATGTCCTCTTCTAAGTCATACTTTGCAGTTTTAAAGTTGCGTGCCAACAACAAATGGATGTTTTTAACGGCTTTGCCAGACTGTACAGCCCTTGCACGGTCGATTGCATACCAATCTCACGAATCTTGCCTTTTGAACTGATTTGTGTTGTTCTTAACTTATATCAACTTGGCCAAAGTTAGGTGGTCTGGATGATTGCAAACACATTTAATTTCTCTATATTCTATATATAAGCTTTAAAAAAATGTGGAGCCTATAACTAAGTGAGTGTTGTGTGTTATGTAATGTCATACTAGTGATTAATTGAGTTTTTTGTCATTAATCTGGCCATTAAACCTTTAGTTCGATTTTTTGCCGAACGGTTTTATGTCAGTGCATTTATAGTTTTGTGTGGGTTGTATGCATTGTTGGAGACCATACGGTTCTAGATATCACATTGTTTGGACTCTAGATCGTTGTCTCACCTAATTTATAATAAGGTTTTATTGTATAATACTATCATCAACAGTTCCAATTTCATCAGTTGTTTCTCCTCAGTGGTAACAAACACATATGTATCTACATGCAGACTAGGGATCAGATTTATTGCTTAAAGAGATGCATGTTTTTTTATTAAATGAATTTTGAAGATTTAAATAACATAAATGACGTCTTCGAAACAGCTATGTCAAACATACGTAAGCCGTCAGATTATAATTTTGGTTAATTTAAAAGTGCAGTTTTCATAATAAACAGATCAAGCTAAATACATGTTATAATATATTTTTTTCGAAGTAACGGCATTTAACATATATTCTCATATAGCTTCTAAAACAGGTTTGATCTACATATATATAGACAAAAATCATCAAAAAACATAACAAAACTTGTTACACAATATAGTGAGGTTTAAATTATCTGAAAGTTGTATAGTGAAATGCCGATTACATAGATACTTGTTTAAAATTTTACAATTTGATGAATGAAAACAATTCCTGAATTTGTTTGAATTGATCTTAAGGCCACATATTCCTTTTAGATTTGGCATGTCCTTGACTACTTCCAAATCACACCATATTTTCCTGGACGACGTGTCAGCCAGTTATAGGCTTCATTTTCTAATAGTTGGCATGCAAGTGGTAAATTCTCGGGAAAAACAGTCTACAATAGATAAATGTACCATTTGAAAATGAATTAAAAGGTACATATATTAAAATCTTGTAAATAAGCTTTGAAATATCATGATTGTTCACATATATTGTCTATTGTCTCCTGATGCAATATTCATAACTTTAGAAACCTTGTGTTTACTGAAGGAGTATGCGATAGCTGATTGTGTAGTTCGTGCATTCCTTCATTACTCGTGATTTCAAATGAAATATTTAAACGTCCTATTCTTCCGTCAGTGTAAACACTTTTGTTTTTGTTACAAGTTGTTTTAGAAACTTTTCTGTTTCTGCATATCAATTAAACCAATTACAACTTTTGAAATACTTTTTTGTTTTAAGACGTTAAGTTTAATGGGTTTATAACCCACTTTTTATCAATTGTATAGCATTGTCGATTAGATTACACGTACATAGAAAGATGCTTCGCATTTCAGTAAGTCTAAATAGCAGTTGCAGCAAGCATGTGTCCATCACGCCCCATTCCATAAGGAAATAATTTGCATACAATGAGCTTTGTTCATTGTTGAAGGCCGTACTGTGACTTAATTTCTGTATTGATGTGGTCTCTTGAGGAGAGATTTATCATTGACAATCATGCAACATATTCTTGTTTTTATAAATACAGATACGAATACAAATTGCGATTATTTTAGTTGATTTATATATTCATTTCACAAATTGATAATTGGTCGTATTTCTGGTAGTTTGTATGATTTAACGCATGTTTGGTGAAAAGATAACATTCAGGCAAACAAAAATACAAAAATCATTCATAAAATTAAATATACCTCGATCTAGTCTACTTTCCAGCTGTATTGTTTTGCTCTTCTACTCAAATACAATTTTTGATTTAGGGGTACTGTCTACTTAATACAGAATTGGACATCGTATGCTTTTAAAAGTAAAGTTATTGTGTAACTGAGCTGATGAGGTTGTTAACTATACATATAGTGATATTAACCTACCATGTAATACTATATAAAAAAAACTCTGATAAGGTTTCGATATGTTGTCGTTGTCATCTATACAATACCAATAATGAGTAAGGTACGTCCTAAAAAATAAAGACAAGCATTACAAGCAATATTTATTGAAATGCATCGATTTATATTCAAACTAGTTAATGCACTGACCTGAACATTTCCAACATGAACAAAATACATAAAGATATTATTTTAGTTTCAAATGAAATGTAGAGAGGTGCATTTTTCCAATTTATTAGTATAATAAAGAATAATACACTATCGGAATAATTTCTCTATTACACACATGTATATGTATGCACTAAAAATATCTCAGACAACGAAGTTCTTGTGTAAACAGCATAGTTTATTTTTTAAAACACCTACGGGATATGCAACTGTCAACATATTTGTTAGAATAATCAAATCTACACGTTATGTTTACCTCTCGATCAACAATGTCAGTGTTGTTTACATTTCAGTACTAAACTTCAACCTGTAAAATGGATAAAGTTAATATCCATGATAATTAGTACACATGCTTTCGGGAATTTCTCGTTACATTGAAGACCTGTTGGTGACATTCTGCTGTTGTGTTTTCTATGATCGGGTTGTTGTCTCTTTGGTACATTCCTCATTTCCATTCTCAATTTTATTTTCTTATATATGTCATGTCTATTGCAAAATGTAATGTTTGAATGCTCTTTATTTTATGACTAAATACATGTGAGTTATAGCCTTTGTCAACGTATGTTTATCCTTACATGGTAATGCATACTATTCATTCAGATTAATTATTACTGCTTTAAAGTGTTATTGAAGACACATCTACATTAGTTTGTTTATAGATGTTTTGTATCCTGCGTTTGGCCGTATTTCATATTTATTGCAGATCGCATCAATAAACCACACCAACGATACAAACAGATTTGAACACTATATACCTACAACATATACATCAATAAAATAATTGTGCAGTTGGTACGAAAAACTGTCTACACGTCATCACGATCGACAATAGCAATGAACCTACATCAAAGTTGCGTTACCAGGATCACTTACACAAAAACAGTTCAGACAGCTCGCATATTGATATGTTCTTGCTGAGTGATACATTGCAATACGAGGAATTAAATAGAACAATAATGTATTTAATGTATAATGTTGTATGTTTTTAAAATGTGTCATAGTTTATAAAAAAAAACAATTTAAACGGACAATCTATTGTTTTACTGCACGTACGCGTGGTCATATTCACTATAATGTTGAAACATATATAAACAAAGCATCAAATTTAAACACAAGACACTAAATATTAGAGAACAAAAAACATAAAAATGTGCTTTTATAATTGTTAACAACTTCCTTGTTTCAATTGTAACCAAAACTATTAGACTAATCCATAACAGTTGTTATTCCGTACGTAACTAGCTTTATGCCAAGTGCAAACTAATATATGTCTTAACAAAATGTACAAAGTTGTCTCTATATGCAATATGGATAATAATAAGGCAGAGTGTATTTAAGATGAGTTTATTTTTTGATTTGTTGAAAATTTTAATCTTGAGTTAATAGTACTTACCGCTTGTCTGTATCGTACAATTTCATTATAAAGATTTCAGTTGTAAAAATTAAAGTTTCATGAATATTTTAAATATTTTCAACAGTTATATTGTTAACAATAATATCAGAAACATCACGTTTTTGAATGAAATTATCAAAAATAGTAGATAGATGGACGAGATCGAAAAAACATATTAAAACATGCTTAGTTTTAAGTTTTCTATTTTGTATTTAGTTTTCTATTGTTTGTCTGTCTTTTTCGTTTTAATCCATGGCGTCGTAAAAGAGGTGCAAATCTAAGTAAGTTTATTTTCGATCTATGAGTTTGAATGTCCATCTGTAATCTTTCGTCCCATTTTTAAAGGAACAAAACAAGCCAATACTAATACATTGTATCAGTGAAATTGATATAACAATATAAAATAAAAATGTATATTTAACTTTCATAATAAAAACCTTGTAGCAGCAGTTTAATTAAAACGCATTGAAGCCAATTTTAAGGTGAAACAAAGCATGCACATTTGGTTAATGATGTAACAAAGCATATTTATACTAAGTAAAATGCTTAATATAAAAAATTTAGAAGCAAGAAATGATAAGAAATAAGCAACATAATAATACAATATAAACAGTCTCTAAACATATACAAACAAAATATAATGTTATGACAAATTTGCAATATTAACTTTAATACTAATTGTAAGTACTTGTTTTTTTTAGTTTCTTAACTGAACACAAACGAATTTAATCTTTCTTATAGTTTTCAATGTCTTGTTTAATGTTGTAGTGTTTTCATTGACGTTTTGTTCCCCATTTAATAAAGACATTATCAACAAAAATAAGTAGTTCGTGCTGTTCGTATTATTGAAATTCAATCAGAATGTGCAATTAATATCAACACTGATTTTTTTCACGACTATGTTTCAGTTATTGCGAAAAAAAATGTCATTTTCGCATATGAATACGATTTTGGTGTCTATCGCATTACTTCCAATTACATTGTTGGTATTCATCCTTAAATGTCGAATAGTTCATGATATAATTTAGCAAACACTATCATTTGATATGTCTAAACTGTTTTGCATCACAATTTAATATGATATTTTAGAGAAATGGTTCAAATTTGGGACGTATGATATCATTATTTCTGACTATATATGTTTATTAACATACCTGATTGATTAAACGCAAATATACTGTGAATATAACTGCTCTCGTTATACAGAACAGTCGGCGTGGATCCTGATGTTTTAGATAGCATTAACAACTGATTGGCATTGGCATAATACATGTAACTACCTACGACATGTAAAGCATAGAAGGATCTACGAACATGTGTTGAAAGTATTGTTTTAACATCAGAGCCATCGCCTTTACATGATTTCATCTCGCCATCAAAATTAATCCAGTACAGTCTGTTCTCTTCCGTGTCTAAAATGAGTTGAAACAAGGAGTGCATCAGTCATAATTCATTCGTACAACAATAATATATATACTTATCTTATTTATCAATCTGGTGTTTACGGCACGATTGATTCACCCCGATTAGCGACTACATAAAGAATTCAATACAATAAATGTTTACAAATTTTATCACGTTTTGTTCCTTCAAGGTGTAAAAACAAATTGATCAGTATTCCGAATCTTTTGAACACTAATCTGTGAACAAAAAATGAAAAAAAAATGACAAATTTCCATATTTTAAGTAATTTTTGTACAGAGCTAGTAACATCATACCTATATCCATGCAACGCACAGGTGTGGATGTGAAGTTAGTGATCGTTCGCCTATCAGATAGATCAAATCTAGACTTCAATATTCCTGTATACTCTTCAACTATATACATCCACCTGTATGACAAATCAAAACCTGACATTTTAAAGAACTTAAAGTTTCGGGTTCAATTTGTGTTTAAGTATGTACGTGATGTTGTTTTAGTAATAAACATTAATGAAAGAGGCATACAATACTATATATAAGGATTATGATAAATAAAACATGTGTTGCATTAGATTATGTTGTATAGTACTATTAAACGATAGGAAAATATAAATTGTGCATAATGAGTCGAATTGGAAAACGGATTGGTATATAACAACACAAAATTAAAAACGAGTATACTGGAAGGAACTACAAATTGCAATAATTCACTTTCTTTAACTCCAAGGTCGATTTTCAATGCTTCATTTTAAAAAAAGTGACACTTTCCTATAAAGATACATTCATTTGAACAAATAACTCGCACAAAACGAGTTTGTAAGTGGTAACATCCCGCACAACAAAACAGATCAACCTGGCCTAATTTAGCATGTATAAGTCATCATGACTTTTTTTTCTGTATAAATCAGTCGACCCTTTATTATATGTATACTATCAATATGATAAGACCCATTAATCATTTAAATGCATAAAAGACATAAATGATGTCCGAATTTTAATAACGTATAATACATTCATGGATAAGAAGATATGGGATGAACATAAATATTTAAATTAGATATAAAATACTCCCTTAAAACAAAGGGTATTTCTAATTGGATCCTTGATAAGGTATCAACAAGCTGTATGTTGATATATAAATATCAATGCATTTGTTTTAAGAAAACACATTCGTGATGATAATATATTTATTGAATTTGTTATTTCATATACACGATATTAAACGGCATGTATAACAAACTAAGATGTAATACTACTAATAACAGAGAATCTTGTAGTGATTTAACATCTCTAGTGCAATCAAGATATTGTTTAAATTATAATTCATGCAACACGACAAGCAACCCCCCATACCCTACACCCCCCGGTTGGGTAGGCGAACGCATGGTCTGGATTACATGATTTCCATATCCTATATTGATAGGGACTGTAGAGAATGGTTTTGACAGAAAAAAACAAGACATGCGAGCTTAATTTAAAAAAAAACACAGGTTTCTCAAATGACAACTTTACTTTAGAAAAATGACAAAATGTCGGACAGTAGTAAGCCAAAGGAATAACTTGGTTAAAAACACGGATTGATTTTTGGCGAAAGCAGGTACAATCTAAGATATCAAACTCCTAATATATAGTATATATTTAGTGGGAAATCAATGTTGTTATAACATTATATTAACAACAAACACACCATTATGGAAGTATTTGTTTGAGACATATCGTACTGCATGTCAGATATTCAAATTATAAAATAGTCTCCAATTTAGAACATATGATTATAAGGCAAATGTCCATGACATATCGGGGTACCCGATAGTATATGTCAGTACATTAGTCGAATATGAGACCTAGTTTTATGTGTCCTCTATGTGTCAATTCATTGTCTCAAAAAAAATACAGATATTGTATGCAAACTTAATGCGAAACGATGTTTTATCATAAAGTAAAGTTGTAAAGGTTGACTGTATCAATTGGAATACAAAACTATAAAAAAATCAATTGAAAAAAAAATCAATTACAGCATTACATGTACAAGTTAAAGTGAAAAAAGCAAAACCCTATAAATTGGGGAAATGAAAATAAAAATAATAAAAACAAAAGGAAATCAAATCACACTGAAATATTTTACGCGTTGATGACAACAAGGTTAACAAAACTAAAAACTAAACCTGTCTTACAAAACTACATGTACTATGGATCACATCTTAACTGTAATCAATACTGATTCTTAAGATGCGCTTTGACAATGGTGTATCTTCAAATGATATAGACACTATAATGATTAAAAAAGACTGAAACAAATGACGTAGAGTTGTACAGTTGACATGGTAAATGATCATGTTAAGCAGATGCTTATAATAATCCATTGTATTTAATAATTTAATTTAAGTTTTGGTTGATTTCATGTTCATTCGATAAAGGATAGAAATCATGTGAAGCCAAATGGTGATGACATATAGCCAACCAGTGAAGCCTAATGGTGATGACATAAAGCCAACCAGTGAAGCCTAATGGTGATGACATATAACCAACCAGTTTTATTACAATTTCTATTAAAACATTAGCTAAAATCCTCTCAAAAACAGATAGCCAATCATAACTAATTATAGATTGCATTAAACAATTAATTTCTCCAAAGGCGACAATGGTAGCCTATCTGGTATAAAAATACATTTATAACAAAACATGAATGATAAAACATGTGTTTTGTTCTGTTTACCATATCAATTCATAATCGCTCAATTTCTTAAAAAAAAACAAAAAAAAATGAATACCTATTTGTAACATCCAGTCGTATCACCCAAGGCAGGCCAAAAGTTGTTAGCACAGTTACATTGCTTCCATCTAGATTGCATCTTGAGAGTTGTCCTACATTATTATAATTAATCCAGTAGATATGATCATTAGCTGAATCAACAGCTATTCCTGTTGGAGATGACAGTGACTGGACAACTGTCTGTAATGTTGTATTGTTTGAGGGATAAGCAAATCTATAAACATTATAAAAAGTAAATGACTATACAAAAAAAAATAACCCGGCCACGTTTCGCACCTGTCTCAAGACAAGAGCATCTGGACTTTGTTATTCTTGTATGCTCTTTTTTTTGTTAGTTCATTTCTATATTTTGTTAAGTGTCACGTTCATTTTTAATAAACGTGGACGCATTTTTGATTTGATGAGTTGAAGCCTGCTTATGTATGTACGATTTTCTCTTTGTTTTAAAAGCCCATTAATGGCTTTCGGCTGTTCTCTGCTCTTTAGTTGGGTTGTTGACTCTTTGACACAATCCCCCATTGCAATTGTTAAGTTTATTCTTAACTATGCAGTGTTTACTGATCTTGTTTTATCTACCAAATATCTCCACTGACTAGTTCATAAAACACTTACAATAAATTGAATCTGTTATATTATGATAGTGACATAGTGTACGATATAATGACGAATTGATGTTGATGTTTTTAGGTTAGACAGGTAACATGCAATTGTGCTACACATGTTAAGGTGTGTTTAGACATATATATCGAACACATCAATTAACGCTGCATTAATGCTGAAAAATATCCAGTACTTGTTGAACACATACATCATAATCTTGTCGAGACTAATTATCGTAGTTTTGTCTTTTTTTCTCAAAATCAAATTAGGTAATCTTTATTTGTAAACTTAATTAAAACTGTTTTTACAAGTTGTCATATTTCAGGACGTTTAAAAGTTATAATGTTTTCAGAAAATTGTTGTATTAGAATCTGCATGGACTACATATTTAGACTGTTACGTTTCACATATGCTGAGAAAACGTCACAGTAATAGTATGTAGTAGTAGTAGCAAATTACTGGGATCATTTTAAATGTTTATTACATCATGAATCACAGTTACTGTAGCAAGTAATGTTAACTAAAATAAGCGGTATGCTTTAATTTTGTATATTATTATAGTTGTTAGATTTATATAAATGAATGGGAAACATCATATAAGATATGGGATATACTTAAATCAGATGATAAAAGGGTTTTATTTTTTTCAAAATTATTGAAGAAGCTAGTGGGAGGGGAAATGGAGGTATTTATGGTGGCGGAAGTAATAGAAGTAGTAGAAGTAGTAGAAGGCGTAGTAGTGGTTGACATAGTAGTAGTAGTATAAGTAGTAGAAGTTATAACAGTAGTAGTAGTAGAAGTAGTAGAATTAGTAGTAGTAGTTTATGACTTTATACGATCACAGGTACATTTTTGAAGAAAAAAAACTGCTGACTGCCATTGGCAATTGTCAAATAAACTGATCACCAGACGTAACAAAATGGATCAATGGTTTTAAATCACAATCATCTTAGCTCAACATCATGTACTTGGAACTGTAATTCGTGTAGTTGCAAATACGCATATTATCGGGAAATCCTTTTACGATTTTACGAGATGGTACTGATAAATTATCAGAATACCGTAGCTTAAATTCTAAAATGTTCAACGTTGCATCGTACAGCTTTAGGTCAACAAATTATACTGGAGACCTATCGTAATATCATAGTTATATCATGTATATGTCATCGTGCTATATTACATGTTGCTTCACCATTCCTCTGTGCATTTTGTAGTTTTTAGTAAGCCTGTTTTATGATAACCCTTTCGTTTCATGAAAGTGTTGAAGCATAATTTTATCTTTACTTTGCATCATGCAATTTTTGTAATATTTGCATTACTAAGAATGGGGAATAATTTTGAAACATTGGAGAGTATATATATATGATAATATTAACCGAGTACAGACTTTAACATCTTGAACGATACATGTAATAGATATCGATCTTCTAGTGGCATTTAAAAGTACATTAGAACTACCAACATCATACATGTTTGATGTGAATTCGGAAAATATTAAATGTTTATTTTTGGATGTTCTATGTGTAATATAGGGTGTCTGTATATATAAAGGCAACAGTAGTATACCGTCGTTCGAAAGTCATAAATCGATTGAGAGAAAACAAATATTGTTACAAACTAAAACCAAGGTAAACACATCAACTATAAGATGAAAACAATGAAACAACAGAAACACTGAAGTGCAACAAAAACAAACGATTATTCTGAAAATGTTGACTGGTGATATTTTAAAAATGCATGTTACTTGACATTAGACATATTGTTCGTTTCCCGTTGTGGTAAATGAGAACAGAGATGCCTATAAATATCACTAGAAAGTCCCATTACTAGTAATAAAATTGATTTGTTTTCTTTAAACTTGATTTTACCACTTTCAATCTATGTTTCTCTCACTATAAAATAAATGTTTACCTACCGAACGATGTCATGATAATGATATCTTGGAAAATAAATGTATCTGTTTTGGTAATCATAGTCTATGGCATACACATGAGTACTTCCTAGATATGATAGTACATTCACACTGCGCGTATCAAAATCAAATTCCGTAATTCGACCGTTGGTTGAATACAAAAGTTTGACTTGATAAGCTGAAACAAAAATATACGATTAGTATCCTAATGATTATAAAATCCTATATTTCAACAAATCAAGTAGAATAAAACCATGACTTTAGTCTTTAATTTTATCATTTTAATGACCTGCACGCACTAAAACAAATATCGATGGCATACGTACTGCTCACCTGCATTGGCTTTCCTTCTGGTATCTTTCGTCCCCCCCTTTTTAGAAATAACATGTAATGATAATAGACAATAAATATTTTTTGAACAGTCCTATAATCATATATTGTTCGTTCAGATACATCTCTTGCATATTAAACAAAGGAAAAAAGACACACACAATGCAGTTATACAAGATAACACAGTAACAGTTTAGCTTACAGATGTACTCAACTTTTGAATTTCAAATCTATCAGAATTTTATTTGTAATACAAAAATGTATTTAACGTGTAGACATTGTTACCTTTTTAAATGTGCGATACATGTTTATTTTGTTTTTAAAGAGGTTGTCAAAACGCATGCCAACACTAAGGATCTTGAGTACTTGACTGGTGTACCACATTGTCAGGGTCGTGAGTTTTGTTGATGAAGAACACAATTGCATGATTTAGTGATTATAAAATAACAAAACTTTTTTTTTTTAATCTTGATATTACAATTCACATATGCTATAACGGTGAAATGGCAAATAACATGTTTTAACAGCACAACATCATTTAGTTAGTCGAGTTCGTTTATGAATGGAACTAAACACGATATCAAAGCAGCCAAAATGAACGAAACACAAAAACGGACTGAATGAAAATCGTTACAAAAACGAAAAAAAAATCGGGACTTTGAGTGGTTCAGCAGCCGTATGTTTGTGTTAAGTTTAAAAACAAATACACCACATTAGAACATATGCATAAACCAGATAAAAACGATGCAAACCAATGACGCAGTTTTGTGTCATCATTTGAGACTTAGCTACTTTAAACACCTATCTAGTGAGGGTTTGCTTTGGTATTTTCTTCTTTTGTTATTATCTTGGTTGTCGTATGTAGGTAACGTATACACATGACTTTCGTTTGTAAACTTTACCCTTCTGTTAAATTCCAAATGATAACTCAAATCACTATCTGCCAGACGTTTTATAATGATTTGATAGAAATGGTGTTTCCTAAATACAAAATAAATCACTTGTATGAGGCATACAGACGTTTGCTAAAGGGTTGCGAGACGTTATCGAAATTTGTTCTTTATTAGATTGTTTCTGAACTAACACCAAGCTGTCGTTATACAAGTATATATTCATGTATTCTGCCTATGAATAACGAACGGCTGAATCGTGGCAAGACAACATTCCTATTTTTTGGAAAATTATCATTCTGCATTTATATTAGCAAATTATGGTGGAAAATATATGCATCTATTCGGTCGAACGCCCTCGAGATATATATAATGCATACACATACTAAACAGTACACATATTTATAATTAATGTAAGCATTTATTTTTATTATCCCTTGAACATGAAATAAGGTCATGATATATGATTGCCAATGAATTAGTTTTCATTAATTGGGTTGTTTTGGTTTTTAGTTTCTTGTCGATTTTCAAAATTGTACAGAAAACACAACATTAATTAAAACGAATATGAATGATATGGTCACTTTTATAAATGTCAAGCTAACAAAAGTAAGAATTTTTCAAAATGATAAGGATTTTCTTATCCAAGGCATAGATTACCTAAGATGAATTTAGCACAACTGTTTGGAATATTTGGTCCTTAATGTTCTTCATATTTGTATGTAACTGTACATTCAAAACGTATTGTGTGCATTCATTTATGATTTTTAAAAGGCAACCAAAATGCAAGATTAATCATTTTTGGAAACTATCGATGCAGACGCAAGTTTCAAATCATTATAGGTCTCTTTATCGTTTAACTAGTTATTAAAGGTACCAGGATTATAATTTAGTACGCCAGACGCGATTTTCGTCTACATAAGACTCATCAGTGACGATCATATCAAAATATTTATAAAGCCAAACAAGTACAAAGTTGAAAAGCATTGACGATCCAAAATTCCAAAAAGTTGTGCCAAATACGGCTAAGGTAATGTATGCCTGGGATAAGAAAATACTTAGTTTTTTTCGAAAAATTCTAAGTTTTGTAAGCAGGAAATTTATAAAGATGACCACCTTATTGATATCCATGTCAACACCGAAGTTTGGACTACTTGGCTGGTGATACCCTAGGGGACGAAACGTCCACCAGCAGTGGCATCGACCCAGTGGTGTAAATTGTTATCAAATAGTTACACACACATATGCATTATTTGCATATATGAAAACCTTGCAATATTTTTTCTGAATTGTTGAAACACATTCATTTGTTATCTTGATGTATCATTACTTGGTTGCTACAAGTTATGATAAACGTACCTGATATATAATGTCATCAAATAGATATTTCATAATACAATTTTAAAATTCGCAGTCACCTTTACTTAAAGTCATAAGAAACGAGTGGCCGGTGAAAAATAATGTTCTTCCAATTCTTGAACCAATGCATACAAAAATCATAAACTTAGTCTTATGTGCACGACAACAGACAAACATTAGTACATATGACATAACATAGAAAACTAAATAATAAACAACACGAACCCCACCAAAAACATGGGGTGATCACATGTGCTCCGAAAGGGTAAGCAGATCCTGCTCCACATGTGGCATCCGTCGTGATGCTTATGTGATAGCAAATCCGGTAAATAGTCTAATTCGGTAAGTCACATTCATGAAAGGGAAGGGAATTGAAGTTACGACGTAAGGAACATATCCGATAACATTTGTGAAACGGTTGATCCATAAAGGTCAATCAACTCGTGATGGCGTCCGAAATATTTACGAACGGATGATTTCAACTACACCAATTGAAACTCTTGGTTTTATAGCAACCCATCAAGAAAATCATGATAGAAAATACAAGCACTGGAATATCTTATCAATTGGGAGATATATACCCCGTATGCAGGTGCTGCTGGAATGTTGCTACTTAGAAATGGAAAGTGCACATTTGGACAGCTGAAATCATTTCTTTTGTCGTAAAGTTCTGTTTTCAACCGGTAGATGGGGTGTCTAAATTATAATTCATTGAATTTTCTAATAATTTGCAAAACTGTAGTTTTGATCATGTTTTATTTTAAATAAATAAATAAAACGAATGGGTCACGGGGCTTATTTTCAAGCTACAGTTTGTGCAAAATTGACATATATTGTATAGTTTATGTTACCCATCAACTACATATTGATATATCTGATATTCTATTGGTCATAAGTTTATTGACCACACGCGAATGTTATAGTCAAGACTACAGTTACAGTTACAGCCCTTAGCAGTCTTTGATGACTTAAAATGACTGAAGTCATTCGTTGTAATAAAACTAAGCAATGTATTGTTCAAACTGTTTAGATGATATTAAGGTAAAGTTGAGACTAAAATTAAGATATCATTGATCAAATGACGAATGTATATATACTGACCGACTTTTCTAAAGCACCACTAGATTTGTTTTGTGTTATTTTTGAATGAATGTGTCACCATCAAAAGTGATGACTGCCTGCTACAAACGCCAACATGATTGTCAGAAAGGTCAACAAATTATGTCTGGCATGTTTTGGGTTCTGTTTTACACCTTCTGATTTTGCATTTGTTCAGCCTATTAATTGGTTTTGGCAATTATGAGGTTGGAATTTTAAAGGTTTTCCTTCAGTAGATTCTTTGGCAATTAAGTTGATAGGAAACGTTTATGGAATGAATATGTACCAAATGGCACTCAGCAATTGCATTAGCAGTTGACGTTGCGGCCGTAAACATGTCTGGCAAATGACGTTGCATAATCAAAATCTGTTAACGTTTCATTGTCACTACACGTTGTTCTGTTCATTGATGGTCAGTAACAAAACTTGTCTACTTGTATCGTTGTCGGAAGGACAGTAAGACGAGTTTCTGAAGTCATACAGTTTGGTTGCAGCATGTTTATTTTTCCATGTTTGCAGTATTATTAAGGGCTAATTCACTTTTTTATTTCTCAGTCTTGGCAAAATGGATATGCAACATTTTAATACTTATTTAAGTGAGGAAAAGGATTGAAAGAACTGTTTCACAAAGCAAAAAAAAACTTGCATGGGTCGAACATTTCGCTTTCAGAAATTCGTGCGACTTCAAAAATGAGATATGTTCAATTACCACAGGTAAGTCAGATTTTGATTTATTGTAAGGAGAAAGAAGCATGATAAGCATGAAAAGTAGTTGTAAGAGAATCAAACAAGATTTGATAAAAAAAAATCAACAAAATCGTCAAGTCGTTCAGTATACATATGTTTTTGTTAGCATGTAGAAACTTCCTTTGATTAGGTTAATAAGCAGTTTGATTAAATGACGTTGGCTTATAAAACTTGCATTATTTGATTCTAAAATATTTTGTTTGATTGTTTTATAATGGCGGCATTTGTTCACCAATAGCAATATCACACTTTACATGATAATCAATTAATTGGTGACATTTCTTGTAAAATGAGATATATATTTGGTATGAAAGACTTCATATTCGGAAGACACTCCAACCTTTTTACGAAACATTCCATGTATTCGTTTCAAATGTATAGCTACTATACAAAGTTTACTAAATTGATTTGATTATTTCTATGGGTTGATAAATAACCAGGATGAAACAATATCCGTAGATATATAGCCAGGATGCAACAATACCCGTCGATAAATTCAGTAACAAAAATCAACAGCAACTCATCCGTATCATCTTCGCCGTTTTCAGAAAAAAATTGAAATAATTCAGTATATTTGTTTAAATAGCGCCCTCAAATTCATACATCGCCCGTTCGTCAATATAAATCGCATTATTAACTAACAAACGCACGTACTGGAAACGCATGTAACATTATACGTTCAAGATCATCGGGATACTAGTTCAATTTAAATGAACGTTTAAGTACAGTACAGAATCTGTTTAGATAATTCGAATAATATAATTGTTAACGCAATAATACTTTATTTTAAATGGGCTATTTGGAAAATACGTAATAAATGCAAATTCGAAAAAAATAAACTGAGTATGCAGTCTATACAGGCTTTGTTAAAATTGCATATGAAAAACGAATTAAAACTACTTTTACTACGGTCAGATATAAAATATATATGTAGATTAAAAATTGAACTGTTTATCGGAAATATGTAGGTAAATATTTTTAGTTCAACTGCTCTAAACTAAAGGTGTGTTTGATTCCATATGTAATAATAATATTATATCTTAGGAAGAACGTAGGGAACACTATGTTTGTTTGGTATTGGTTTTTTTTTACAGAAAGAAAGATTTGTACTGTAATTGATATTTGAATATATGTCTGTGCATATTAATATGTTTATTTGTAAATTACACATATCACGTTTCTTATACATCAGTACTCACCACATGTGCTTTATACTTTTATAATCCATACGTCAGTCACAGAATCATTTCAACTTTTGTTCATTGACATTAATTCAATAATTTCTAATTCTAACTATAACTATTATTATTTTTTCAATCAAATATAAAGTTTTCACGTTTAAATCAACACATGTATAATGTAAGTCAGTGAACCGGATATACGTTAATTATTATGAATTACAGTGCCAGTGATGCGTAGCAGGTAAAATCAATTGTATTGGTTATTTTTAAATGTATACTTATGTAAACTATGTTTAAACTCATTTGATATTTTCCCTGGTCAAGTGAGGCTGTTAAAAAGCAGGGGTCCCTAAGTATGCGACCTGGGCTACTTAGGTATTTATATAGCAGGAAATAATTGAATAAAAATATTTGTTATCGTTAAAAAAAAACAAAAAAAAAACAATAACAGAAATAATTTTGTTTTATCGTGCACTATACTGAAATTATTGCTTGATTGATTTTAGAATGCTGGTACTCCTTCCTGTTTCTGTAATTTAAAAATTTAGTAATGTAACTCTCACATTGACCTTTCTATAATAAATTGATAAGTTTGAAAAGAAATAAAGTAAAAACTAAATTAAAAAAAAAAAAAAAAATACAGTACAGTATATAACAAACTCATCATAGATACCAGGACTTAAATTTGTATATACGCCAGACGCGCGTTTCGTCTATAAAAGACTCATCAGTGACGCTCGAATCCAAAAAAGTTAAAAAGGCCAAATAAAGTACGAAGTTGAAGAGCATTGAGAACCAACATTCCTAAAAGTGTTGCCAAATAACAAAACTTACATGATGCCAGTAGTATGCAGTGAAGTAACACACGTAGATAAAACAACATGTTGACTCCTATGTTCTCCCATGAACCGAGTTGAAGGTTTATCAAGTGATGGGAACGTAACTATTTCGGCTTTTATATGAAATAAATTATGTCATTACAAACTTGACATTTTAATAAATTTGTGAACAATAAAAGTGTCTGCTTCCAAAATATTCAGAATCCCTGCACCAAAGCATTATTTACTTTGATCTTCAATTGGCATATAAAACTTATTTCAGCATTTGTAAGTGTCATTTACAACCTGCAATAAACAAGATCATTGTAAATAGAAATTTGGCTATACTATCAATAATTTCCTTGTTGTTTTTTAATTCATTGAGTCATTTACAATTTGTATCAATATTTACACAATGATCTTTTTTATCATTGATCTATTCTACAGTTTTAACATGGATATTAAAAAAATTCAACCAAATAAAGATGACGTAGGTAACATTTAGGAAGCGACGAAATACAAGATTGAACAGGTGTCATTTTTTTATTCCAACGGTATATAATTTTTTTGTATTTGTCATCCCGGTGTTTTTTATATTTTGATTCTGATTATCTAATGTGTCAATTTTATAAAAAAAAATTAAACATGCTAAATTTTATTCAAAAGAAAGACCTGTCTTTGAACATCTATGTCTTTTCTTGGAAAGTATAACAATAATACTACGGGTAGGATAAATACTAGTAGTAAATTATGTATCCTTAAAAAACAAACACGACAAAGCAAAACACTTTATAACGGCTTTTAAAAACAGAATCCATCCGATTTTCATTATATTCTTCAAATTCTACCAAAGCATGTCATACACGAGGTCCAAGTTACGATAAGGACATTTATAACGCATAGGTCGTGAAAAAACTGATGTTGCCGTGAAAAATTAACGTAAAACCGACGACATCAACGAAAAGGTCGTAAAATGCTCTATGAAAAACAAAAGACTGAGTAAAACGAGCACCAGACCGAACCACAGGTCCCCGGAAGCTTACACAGTTCCAGTTCAATTTATGGAGCCCGTCGTTTAAATCATTCAAATAGCAACCTGGAGATTATTCTTATTTTATGAAAAAAAAGGTGATGATTGTAGTTACAACCCTTAAAGCATATAACCTATGCTACTGATATTTCATTAAGGTCAACCTACTAAGAGATATCAGTTTAGAGGTGGCGTTGTATCCAACTGATTAAGCAAAATTTATAGTAACAAGGTGAATACGTAGGATTTAAACATTCCATACTCATATGCATGATTTTCCGTTAATGCTTGGCTGATCAATTTTTAGTCCTCGTTTTTAATCTAACTGTATACATTTATAAATTAAATTTCCTACCTTGAAAATTCTTGCATACGCCGTGGTACTACTTATATAAATATAGTGTTGGTCATGAATTATCATATAAGTTCCTTATGAAGTATGTGCATTCATGAATGTAAAATGTCGCACTTAATAGGCAGACGAGACATTTTGTAAACTAGCACCGATTCTTTTATTTTTATTCATTTTTAAGGTTTGATAAACTAAATTGTAGATTTTGCTGTTATTAAAAACTTGAAATAGTTTAAATTGAAAGTGAGTGTATTTTTATGAGTTTGTGTATAAAACAAGGTATATCAAATTCGGATGTTATTGGACTTATCCGACAATTATAACTCTTCCTGATATTTATAAAAACATCATGAACACTTCTCATATTTGCTTTATTTCTAATTTTGGAAAATAAAGAACATTAGAGTTCCGGACACAGGATTATCAAGCAGAGGCGATTTCATATCAAATGGTCCTATTATAAACTTTTAACGAAAGAAATTAGCAGCGTCTCTCAAACTACCAGCATTTGGTCTGCAGATCATTACAATAGACTAGTTCTATACTATGATACAAAATGTTATAACACCAATATTTTTTGGTAATAAAAACATGAATATAAATCGAATGATTGTAAATATTGTGGTATGCGTTTGTCAATAAATCAATTGACTTTAGTGATATAGCTGAATTGTATTGTTATGGCAAATAAGGATAAATGTTTCCGTATATAAACAATGTTCAACGCATAAATCATTTGATTGTAAAATAAATTCCCAAAACAATTTTTGTTTCAAAGAACACTTAAAAATAAAAAAAATATAATATGGAAATACGTGTTCTGCTATTTGTTGTTGATATTGATTTAAACTTATACTTGAGAAAATCCTGGGTTTGTGTCCGAAAACTTCCCTGAAATAATAAATTTATTTGAAATACAAGGTTTCGACTTGCTAAAAGTCGTTTAGTGCAAATCTCATTTTGATTCTCTAGCTTTTCGTTTCAGAAATGAGACGTTGACAAAGCACATTAAAATAACCAGAATATAACATATTTTGAGTAAAATGGGTAAAACAATTACAACATTCATAAATTCATATGATCTTTGATATATGTTGCAGTATATTTGTGATTAACAATTATTGTGTACATCGTTTCAAACAAGGTTCAATCCACATTTTTCTACATTCGAAAATGCCTGTATCAAGTCAAAAGTATGACAAGTGTTGTCTATGCGTTTGATCTGTTTTAGCATTTGATATTTTATTTGATAAAGGACATTCCGTTTTCAATTTGCCTCGGAGTTCATCATTTCTGTGATTTTACTTTTGAAAGCTTTCTAAACCTCACAGTCATATGACAATCGCATCAAATTCCATTAAATTGACAACGATATGTTAACAATTATAACAGACACAATAGGAGAAAAGGACAAAAATACGGAAACCAATCTAATCTCAATCACAATAAAAACAAACAAATATGTAACAGATAACCAAAACATGGCATATTAGCAACAAGTTAAGACAAAAATAAACAAATGTAGCCCAGAACAATAACATAATGACGGGATACAGAGCCACGTTATAAATGTATTAAAGATAGATAAAAAAAAAGGCATAGATATACATTTATATATAAAATTAACAAATATTAGATATTTCGGATAACAGATATTCTTCTTCAATAATAGCACGATGTCAAAGATCGTTGACTATTTATTCAGTCATTTTATATTTATATATATATATAATACATATCAGCAAAAACAAAAGTATAATAGCAAAAATGTACAAGGTTACGAGAATTATCAAAGCATGGAAAAAGTTGCATTACAAATCGTTACTTTACAAGCAATTTTTATAATGTTCTGTTAAAATTTTACCATCAATATAAAAATGTGTTATTCTATTTTTTTGTTCACGCTATTTTGACTTTTTCTACCAGAGTTCATTATGTTATATTGCTTTGTTGAGTTTTTTAATCGTTTTTTTTTTTAAATAATGTATATTATTGTTTTTCTACTCTGTCAAGACAATTGATAGAAATATTTCATATCGAATGTATTACATTTGGTGTCTGCCGCCGGTAAACTTTTCACTTTTTGAACTTCTACTTACGAACCACTAAACATGATCAATATATATCAAGCTGTCCTTGAAGTATCAGCCCTTTGGTCAATATCAGCCATGTGGTCAATTTCAGCCCTGTGGTCAATTTCAGCCCTACGAGTCGCTTTTTTTTACTTATAGCAAATATAATAATGCATCTGACATGAGAAATACCATGTAATAATCTTAGTGCAGTAAAGAGGTAGCATCTGCTTTGATATCAAACTGTTTAATATACGATAATGAGTTCACTATATTTATGAACACAATAGCGATCTATTATTAAACGTTTGTTACATTAAAACGTGTTTTTTTTTTATTGAAAGAACTATTACTACAATTCAAGGGACCTGTCAGTTATTACAAATGACAGGTAATTTTGAAATTTTGAATACGAGTAGAAAAGAAGCAAAATGTGAAGAATTATATATATTTAAACATATATACCTTAGCCATATTTGGCACAACTTTTTGTAATTTTGGATCCTCAATGCTCTTCAACTTTGTATTTATTTGGCTTTTTAAATATTTTGATCTGAGCGTCACTGATGAGTCTTATGTAGACGAAATGCGCGTCTGGCGTATAAAATTATAATCCTGGTACTTTTATTAACTATGTATGTATAGTAGATTGTGAATTAAGTTATTGCAACTTATATCAATCCCTATAACTTTGCGGCTGCGAGTTCTACCTTGTAACGGCATAATTCTGTACTTTTTCGAAATCTATAAGAGTATCTTATGCTCTCTCTTAACACTGTTCAGTCTATTGTCGTCTCTTACGACCATCGCATAAGTTTTAACATAATTTTATATTATTTTCATTCGAATGGAAACCAATTAGAAATCGTACAAAAAATTATCTTCTGGTGTTATTATGTGGTTTATTTGATTTATGACTGTAAAGAAAGTTTCCTATGATTACGTCGTCTATTGAAACTGCATCACGATCAACTACAATGTACTATAATTTCCTGTTCAATCTTTAAAACGCCTGTATAATTTATGCACCGGAATATTTTTACTGAATTTACTGAACCTTTGCTACATTTAAAGACATACTGTTCATCAACATTACTTAAAAAAAGCGTGTCAACAATAGTTTCTTGTTTTGACAGATAGAGCAAAAATTGTAAAATACATTCAATTTTTTTTTCTCATTTTTTTTAGCTGTTTGCGTGCCTAATTTGAAGTCGTGTGGTTCATTTAACAAGGTTAATTGATTCCATGTAAACAACTAGTACAAACAGTGAGGAAAAAAAACATGTCTTATTTCATATTAAAGTGGTACCTAACACTACAGGGAGATAACTCTGTAAAGTCAGCTAAACGTTTTAATTACGTTGTGTTGTAAAAAGGATATCTAGCTTTTCAATGATCAAAATTGGTGTTTGTCAAACTGCTATATAACCAGTGTAATTTTTCTGACAAAACGGTTGGTTCAAAATTTTTGAAACTTTTATATTTTTGTACAAGGATCGAAGTAAGTACTTTGACAAGGTTTTATAAAAATTTAACGAGCCAAATTAATTTTAGTGAAAGTGTTGGGTACCACCTTAATTGTCTTTGAAATGTCATTATTTAAAGACAAATACAGTTTATAAAGAAAAAAAAACAAATCGTATTAACGAGATTTTTTGTAAATAAGAAAACAGAAAGTTACATATTCGCAAATCTAACCAATTGATAACAATGTCACCTTAATAAATCACATGGAACGAATATCGACAAAAAAGTGTATCATGCATCAACCGTTAACCAAGCTTAGGTAGCAATGTACCACTGTGAGTAAAAAACTATCGGTTAAGGATGTTCGATGGTCATGATTTGGAATTTTTGTAAGATTTTTGGAATCCTCTGGTTTTATTCATTTGAATGCCTTAAAAACTTTTGCCCATTGACCCCCATTTTTCCTTTTTATAAATCTTTTACATGTATGATTATAAGCCATCTGTACAAGTACAAGTCTTATAGGAAACTTATTGTTTAATAGATGTTGGGCACTTAAACTTGTCAATGATAAAGCTATGAAAAGCCAACGGAGAAAATTGTTCCGCCCAATTTCAATGGATAATATCTTGAAAGCGAGCACATCGACCTATATATTTGTTTTGCCCTTTTGGTTCCATTAATAATCCCCTATCATTATGTTCCAGATTTATGAACAGCTTGTTAATTTTTAACCGCGAACCGCCTTAAATGACAGAATAGACTACGTTTATCATCGTTCATGTCTAAGTCTGTGGACACCATGTCGCTATCGTGTTGTGACACTAACATATCGTTTATGTCAAACTGTTCTTATAAGTGACACTATCATAATATACAGTTTCGATTTAAGGAGGCTCGCGGGTATAAGATTTTCAGAAGAAAAAAAATTTCATTACAAATTGCATTAATTACCTTTAGTAATTGTTACTCTATCATATGGTACCAAAATTATTCCCAAAAAACAATACCCGTTGGCCCCAGGTGACTTTCAAAATGTAGATATCATTGAAAAAGCTCAAAATTATCTACCTTTGGTGCAAAAATGCAATGTTTTGGCATGAAAATTGAAAAATCTTTCTAACTCATCGGTGACCTATATTTTTTATTGTTGTTTTCGAATAAGCTGTACATAAACTAAATAATTGTAAAATTTAAGCGATTTCTGTAATTTTGTTCGTTTTTTATTTCGATTTTACCGCTATTTCTTTTATTAGTTCAACAACAAAAAAAGGACATTAACAAAAATGTATGTTTCTTTCGAAGGCAGGTTGTGCGCGTAAATGAACGGTGACCCTATATTTTATTTCATTTTTCTATTGAGTATAAGATAAAGTTCATTTATTGAAAAATATAGCGAAATCCTATATTAAATAAAAAAAAAATTGATTTAGACCCGCTATCCCCCTTTAGTGGTTCTTTCTTAATTCTTTGTGTATGCACTGTTTTTGTCACTAGTATACTAGGGATATTGCAGTTCATTGAATATGGCCGATTGTTTATTGCAATAGAGATGTGTGAAGGCAATAGAGTTGAGCAGCCGAAAGAGTTATACTGCTGAGAAATGGAACTTTGGTAAATAAAATCATCATAGATACCAGGACCAAATTTAGTATATACGCCAGACGCGCGTTTCGTCTACAAAAGACTCATCGGTGACGCTCGAATCCAAAAAAAAGTTAAACAGGCCAAATAAAATACGAAGTTGAACAGCACTGAGGACCAAAACTCCTAAAAGTTTTGCCAAATACAGCTAAGGTAATCTGTGCCTGAGGTAGAATAATTGAAATGCCAGATTCTTGACGTTTTTGTGAGAATCTAGTTGTAAATTGCAAAATCGTGTCAATAGTAAACTAAGATAGCCAAATATACAAACACTTTGCAAAGCGTTATTTTTCATTTCTTCGATACTCTTCGTGACCAGACTTATGTATTAGTCATGTTCGGTTTGGTAACGTCACATATGAACTATGGTTATCATTGAAGCAAACATTCTACAACGGTTAATTAATAATTGATGGCGTAGGCAAAATTGGTTATTTCAACGTTACCTCTCAAATATCTGGGATTAATAATTTCCTGGTAGAGATAGAAAAAAATGTATCAAATAAATCATAATAAAGATTTCAAGAACTGAAATATTGTATCACATTCGAAATATGTACTTCGTATGCAAGCGCTTCAGGTGTCTTCAGTATCAACTTCTTGTTGAAACATAAGAACTGAGGACCACCTACTTCTTCCAGATATGTGTCCTTGACAATATATCACTGACAATACAGTACTATATCCTTGACCACGTGTCGACCATTGAATTTGTTTTTGGTTTTGTATTTGTCATGTCATGTATAGTACTACCTGTGACCTTATCTTATTAATGGTGGCCATAATAAATATGTTCACCATGGTGGCCCTATATGTTCATCATCAAAACCCCTGTTGCTTTTTTAATACACAAGGTAATAATCAAAAACTAGTCAAGGATAAAGGGAAATCTTGAATGCATTGAAGTGTTAACATTATATAACTTACAGGTCATGTGTCTCAGGTAAAATAAACATGTATGTGTTTGTCAAATTTAATAACTGTGTTTGTGACAAGAAATTCAAAAATAAAATGAATTATTAAAACGAGGTGAACACATGCAAACAGCTCAATAAAAAAAATAATTGTCTCATGATTATTAGTTTTAATATTATACCTTTTAAATAATTTTTAATCAATTTAAGTTATTTTTTATATTAAGTCTATTTTTTTGGAAAAATAAATGAATATTATTTTCAAATATAACTGCACACATTTACAATATAATAAATATTTACAATGTCTGCCTTTTTCTAATGAAAAGGTGTTTCTCAAATTAATTTTCTTAAATCCAATTTTTTTATTATTGTAGATAATGGTCTGCATTCAACATTGTTTAACATATGTTTAAGATTGTCTTTAAGACTTACACTAAATAAACTATAGGCAGTTCATTATTTCTCTATTGAATAAAATATAAACATTAGAAATATCCATTACAGCAAAATTTGATAATATTTTTATTGTCATATGATATTTTAAACAAGATCCATGTTTTAGAGGTTAAGCATTTCTTTTACTTTTTGTTTTTGGGTAAGAGACATTATTATGAGAAGGTAAATAATTTTCTAATAGATTATCTTAAGTTGTTTTGTTAATTTTGCAATCAAGGAATAGGTGTTTTCGTTGACCTACAAGAGGCACTGTTTACATATTCTATCCTTTCTAGGAATTTAATATTGTCCATTATTTTCTATTTCTAAATTATGACCAAAAATTCTACCTATTGACACAATCAAGTTTACAGTTTTTATCACAAGTTTTTATTCTTAGATTTTTCTTTAAATTCATTTTTTTATTAAGGACTTTAAAAGTCTTAAATAATTCAAGTCCCTGCAATTATTAACTTTATCTAAAAGGCCTAGGTTGAGTGAAATATTTTCTGCAAAAGTATACCAAGAATATATATCATGCATATATGCCAGTGTAGCACTTTAAATAAATATGATTTAATTAATAGACCATAAAAGTGTCACCATCTTTAGAAGTGCAAATTATTTTACATATTAAACAAGTTTCAAAACAATTTCTTAAAATAATTTCTTTTCATAAGATTCACTTTATTCAGAGATAAGAACATTTTTCATTATGATTAGCAACTTATTGAACATTTATCAAAATATGATGATAACTAGGTGGGCATTTGGAAAATAAGTCTGTTCAGTGATTATTAGTGCACAACTCTTGTTTTGAGATTTGAAAAAATTTGGATAAACAAAATTAGTTATCTTTGACTTTTTGCCATTTCTACTCAAGATTCTTACCAAGAAGAAATTAAAAGAATATTTTAATGAAACATACCAGCTGAAAACTTCAACCTTGATTGATTTTAACAGGTAACATAACGAGATAAAAAATCTACCTATGTTTTATGACCCCCAGTAAATGTCCAACATGTCAAGATTGAATACCCCAATAAATGTTCACCATTGGATGCTGACCATGCAAGAGGGTGGACATAACTAAGAGGATGTCACAGGCTGTACTGTATGTAAGCTACAACGATAGTAATTCCCGGAAAAAAAGTATTGTCGACCATTAGATATTCGTGCCAGTTGATGAAGAATTATAGCGATAGGAGTTAACTAATTTCGGTATCACATGAATAAGTCTGAAACTGGCATAATTTATCATTGATTATTTTTCTCATTCTGAATGCATACAGCTTTATTATCCATACGATATTTGTTTGAATAATGCATCCATCTTTTACTTGTTATTTCACTTCATTTTCCTTTCATTGGTTTCGGTTAATTTAGGTACATGCATGTTTTATTAATAATAATTCTTAAAGTTGTCTTTTTTATATTTAATTTAAATCAATCGGAACGTTTGAACTGTGTTCGATATGGTCGTTTTAACAGTTATGTTTAACCTGGAATTAGAATAATACACATATGAGTTACAATCTCACTTGTATGTCTTTTAAATTAGATAAGTGTTACCGATAAACTTATATTGTTAATATTTTGTTTGAAATTACTAACGTTTATTGTATAACACATATAATAAAACACCTAACTTTATGTTGAATGTCTATAAAATCAAAATTATAACGACAACAACAACAATAAATATGTGCGTAACTCGCATTTTATAATGATTGTGATATCAGGTATAGTTACGTACATATATACATGTAATATATATGCTAATATTCTTTATAAAGCACAAAGGTGTCAGTATTCCCCTCAGAAACTTACAAAACCTTTGAATAGACTTATTAAGAAGGGATATAATTACGATACTGTTGTCAAGTCATTAAAGATTGCATATTTTGGCGTTAATATTGAGTCATTGATAAGGTCTTTGCATCGGAACTAAACACATTTATTCTAAAAACAGTTGTTGGCATGACACGGGTTATGTTCTTCTCATATATGTTATGATGGTATGATACTAAACCCCTAACGGGAAGGATTGTGCCTGATGTTCATATGATGAAATCATAATCTTTCAGTCAGTTTAGATGAAGTCTGGAGCTGGCATGTCAGTTAACTGCTAGTAGTCTGTTGTTATTTATGTATTATTGTCATTTTGTTTATTTTCTTTGGTTACATCTTCTGACATCAGACTCGGATTTCTCTTGAACTGAATTTTAATGTGCGTATTGTTATGCGTTTACTTTACTACATTGGTTAGAGGTATAGGGGGAGGTTGAGATCTCACAAACATGTTTAACCCCGCCGCATTTTTGCTCCTGTCCCAAGTCAGGAGCCTCTGGCCTTTGTTAGTCTTGTATTATTTTAATTTTAGTTTCTTGTGTACAATTTGGAAATTAGTATGGCGTTCATTATCACTGGACTAGTATATATTTGTTGAGGGGCCAGCTGAAGGACGCCTCCGGGTGCGGGAATTTCTCGCTACATTGAAGACCTGTTGGTGACCCTCTGCTGTTGTTTTTTATTTGGGCGGGTTGTTGTCTCTTTGACACATTCCCCATTTCCATTCTCAATTTTATGCATTATAGTAGCCAAGTCAGGAGTCCCTGGTCACTGTAAGTTTTGTACGTATTTCAATATACATCAATAATATGTTTTGGAGCTAAATGTGACATCGATTGTCACTGAACTAAATTAAAAAGGTGTAATACCACCATTGATTTTCTCCCATTAGTCTTTGTTAAATTGACATTTTAAAAAACATGTACAGTATTTACTTTTATTTCAACCAAATAAATACTTTGCATGAATAAAGTTTAATCCTTTCCAGTGCTACAGTTAAAAGTTTCAAACTACATTTCATTGCATATAAGAAAGTAAACATCACCGGAGGTAAACAACAAAATGTTTACACTGTTATTTACTGGTTACCTGCTTTGGTTACTATGTAACCTTAAGTTTCCAAAATATTTTATAAGACCATCAAATAAAAAAAAAATTATGCTTTCAGACACCCAACATACATGTTAATGACTAAAAAAAAAATAAGTGCATTGAAATGCACGGTAAATTTTCTACAACTGTCAAATTTAAGGGAATATTTTTTAGACTAGCTTTTGTATACAACTGGATTTGTCGTGCCATGATTTGGTGGTATTACACCTTATTTATTTTTATTTAGGGGCCATTTGAGGCATACCTTGTATCTTTTGACATGTGTATGACATAACAATAGTTTTTTTTCAAATATTGTCTACGCAATACAAGATTGGCAATGCTTTGCTATTTGATTGTTAAGTACAGGTCCATGTAAGAATCAGGCAAACAGTGATAAGTCCATGTTGGCAAATTGATCAAATTTTATATTCTAGATATGGATTTACCTTATTAAAACTTGAATTTGAATTTTTTTTTCAAAAAAAAAAAATTTTGTGTTAAAAATGTTCATTTTCAAATTTCCCTGTAATGGCCCCTAAAAATGAGCATGGAAAACTACAAAAATGCACGTTTTTAAAGTAATTTATCTTGCTTTAATAATATAATTTTTGTTGCTAGTATATACTTTATATATAGTTCATATGTATTGTGATATGAAAACAGATTGAAAATTGATTTCAAATATTTTCTTCCCTAGCAACCGTAACCATGCAAATGTGATCAAAATGAATTTTAGAAAAATGCAAATTTCATCTAATTTCATTCTATTTTTTTAAGAAACAGCAACTGTATACACACTTTTATTATATATTCCCTTTTAGTAGAAGCCCTATAGAATAAATTGAAACAAAAAAAAGTTCGGAAAAATTTCGCTGTTGTAGGTGGCAGCACCATCAAAATCGTCAATTTTTCAGTTTTTTTTTAAATTTTTTATGATTTTTACGCCCCATGTTGATCAAATTTAGGTGAAATATTCACTTATATCATGCCAATTCCTATACATATGATATACCAGGGTTTAAAGGGTTAATATTTTGCATTTTGAGTGTAACAATATATATAGCTTGTTTGTGTATGTTTGGAGAGGAGGGTCGCTTGAACTATTTCCAATGGGAAAAATGTTGTGATTTACATAAGTGATGAGCCAAAGTCCACAATAATTGTGTTGTTACCTTGCAAGCATCAACAGAGTCTGAATTGATATAAATGAAGGATTTGATTTATAAGAACCGAATAATTTTCTCACATCTCACAAGCCACTGTAGTGAAGATATTTCAGCCACAGATTACTCTGTTTTGTGTCTCGAACACGGAATTTGTTTTTTTTAGTAGATGTGATAAACAGTTATACCTGCAGAATGTTTGTTCAGTGGTACGATCAGTAAAATAAAATAAAAGGTGTTTATGGCACAAAGGTACCCCCACCTCAATAATTATGTAAAAATGCAAGAGTCAATGTTCTTTTATTCATAAAATTGAGAAAGGAAATGGTGAATATGTCAAAGCGACAACCACCCGACCATAGAGCAAACAACAGCCGAAGGCAACCAATGGGTCTTCAATGTAGCGAGGATTCCCGCACCCGTAGGTGTCCTTCAGCTGGCCCCTAAAATATGCATAATAGTACAGTGATAATGGACGTCATACTAAACTCCGAATTATACACAAGAAACTAAAATTTAAAATCATACAAGACTAACAAAGGCCAGAGGCTCCTGACTTGGGACAGGCGCAAAATTGCGGCGGGGTTAAACATGTTTATGAGATCTCAACCCTCCCCCTATACCTCTAGCCAATGTAGAAAAGTAAAAGAATAACAATACGCACATTAAAATTCAGTTCAAGAGAAGTCCGAGTCTGATGTCAAAAGATGTAACAAAAGAAAATAAATAAAATGACAATAATACATAAATAACAACAGACTACTAGCAGTTAACTGACAAGCCAGCTCCAGACCTCAATTAAACTGATTGAAAGATTATGTCTTCATCATATGAATATCAGGTACAATCCCTCCTGTTAGGGGTTTAGTATCATACTATCATAAAATATATGAGAAGAACATAACCCGTGTCATGCCAACAACTGGTTTTTTTTTAGAAATAAATGTGTTTAGTTCCGATGCAAAGACCCTATCAGTGAATCAATGTTAAAGCCAAAATATGCAATCTTTAATGACCTGACAACAGTATCGTAACTATATCCCCTTTTAATAAGTCTATTTAAAGGTTTTGTTAGTTTCTGAGGAGAATACTGACATTTTTGTGCTTTATAAAGAATATTTCCATAAAATTTTGGATGTGAAATACCTGAACGTATAAGATGTCTGCATGTTGAGTTATATTTACGAATTATTTCCTTATACCGGTGATAAAATTTAGTAAATGTTTTGACCAGTTTGTGATATCGAAAACCCTGGTGTAATAATTTTTCAGTAATACATAAATTTCTCTGCATTTTTTCCCTTTCGAAGAGGACATTTCTGGTTAACTTACATGTATAAAATGACAATTGGAGATAATGGAAGTAAAGCATAAAATGGAAAAAAGATAATAAGATGTTCAAATGTTTAATTTCCCAAAACAAAATTATATGACACAAGCAAAATCATTTGAACATATTTTATTAATGCTTAGTTGTAAATCATTATGGTACAAATATGTACTATAGACTTCTATTCAAAAGCGTTATTGCTTAGTACTTTAATAATTTGTGACAATTACTTTAATATAAAAAAAAATATGGTGTGATTGCCAATGAGACCATTTTCAACAAAATGACCCAAAAATTTAAAACTATATATATGTCACTGTACAGCTTTCAACAATAAGCAAGACCCATAACCAATGGTCAGCTATAAAAGACCCCAAAATGACAATGCTAAACAATTCAAACAAGAAAACTAACAGCCTTATGAAGAAGATGTGGTGTCATTACCAATGAGACAACTCTCCACAAGAGACCAAAATCACACAGATATGTACAACTATATGTCACTGTACAGCCTTCAACAATGAGCAAGGCCCATAACCAATAGTCAGCTTAAAAGACCCTAAAATGAACATGCTAAACAATTTAAATGAGAAAACTCTCCACAAGAGACTATAATGACACAGACATTAACAACTATATGTCACTGTACAGCCTTCAACAATGAGCAAGGCCCATACCCAATAGTCAGCTTAAAAAACCTTAAATTGACAATGCTAAACAATTCAAACGATAAAACTAACAGCCTTATTTATGTACAAAAAATGAATGAACAAGAATGTGTCCTTACTAGTACACAGATGCCCCACTCGCACTATAATTTTCTATGTATAATATACTGTTCTGAACAAGAATGTGTCCATATTACACTGGTGCCATACTCAAACTGTCTTTTTCTATGTTCAGTGGACTTAAAAACTTGGGTCAATTCTATAATTTGAAAATTACATTTTTAGTGAAATCATACCATAGGGAAAATATGTACTAAGTATAATTTTTTTTGGATTTCCAACTTCATCAAAAACTACCTTGACAAAAAACTGTAACCTGAAGCAGAACAGATAGATGGATAGACAGAAAAAACAAGCAGACAAAAAAACAAATGCACAGAACATTTTTTTTTACAAAAATTAGAACTCAATACTTTTGTGCAGTTGACCCAAAATTACTACTTAGTTGGATTTACATAAAAGTGCTTTACCACTTGACATGGTACCTAACACTAAAGGGAGATAACTGATGTAAAATCAGCTAAACATTTTAATTATGATGTGTTGACTAGGAAATATTAAGCCTCTCAATGATCAAAATAAGTGTTTGTAAAACTGCTATATTTCTGATAAATTGGTTAGCTCAAATATTTTGAAATTTTATGTTTGTCAAAGGGTCAAAGTAAATACTTCATAAAAAATTGATGAAACTTAAATGAGCCAAATTAATTTTAGTGAATGTGTTGGCTACCACCTTAAGACAGGGAAATCAAGTTTCAAAAACATTTGATATGAAAAATGTAGTATAACATGAACATGATGAAATTTCAAGTAAATAATTAAAGTTTTCTGAACGCTTGTTGCACCTCTAAGTCTCTATTAATGATTTCAAAGTTATCAATTCTATTCATTGATACTGTCCATCAACTCTTGTTCTTCAATAGCAGACAAGGCTGCCATAAGATCATCATCATCAATTTCTTCTTGTTTCACAGGTGTCTGGACTGAAAGTGATTTGCCTACTAATCTGGAAAAGTATGATGTAATTTGTGCAACAGTCAGCCATTCATCAACTTGGAATAATCTTTTTCCATCAGAATCTCTTAAAGATTTCATTTGTTCACAAACTTCAACAGGATTTGTTTTTTTTCCACTTGTCTCCCCTTCTAAAAATTTATCTGTTAGAAATTTCTTAACCTGCACCGGGAATCGTATAGTCTTTTTTCCTTTCTGTAAAGCCCACCCCATTTGCTCACAGTTGAGTGTGTTTTCAACACTGCTATTTGGGGATGAAAGTGTCTTGCATGTAATCACAACATGATTACACAGAGATGCCCACTGTTCTCTTATTATATCATACGTTGTTTTTTTTTCTAGCTGTAAAGAATGTTTTCCACAGAGAACATGATTTTCCATTCCTTTATAAGTAATAAATTTTCTAATGCAACCAACTTCTGGACAAAAGAATAAAGCATCATTAGTTCCATTTTGATGAAGACTTTCGGTATCATTTTCAGGACAGGTTTTACTTACAGTTTCATTACCCTCATTTTTAGCAACTGTTTTGATATTTCCTGCTGGTGTTGAAGGCACTTTGAATGCTTCGTGAACAATGCATCCTGATCTGTGCTCTATTAGCTTGTTATTAGAAAGTTCAGCCATTTCATTAAAAGATATTAAATTTCCTGTTCCGATGCCATAGGCTTTCCTCAAAACTAAACCCTGTTCAGAAACTTGGACATCATTATAACTATTTATTTTCTTTATTTTGTGACTGACAAGTTTTTGTTTTGACAGATCTATTTGTACAGTGGAAACTTGACATCCTGCAACACCTACAACCAGATCAAAAGATAATTTAGTTCTTTCTCATAGCAAACATTATCTTAAAAAACAGAAATAAAATTAATACTCAACTTAAGAAATAATTCATGTAGCCATACAACAGTTTAGATTTCTTGTGCTGCATAGCCACTGGTTAGAGGGTGCTTTAGGTTCTATCTGTTAAGATATAGCAAATATAACTAGATATACTTGAGATTGGAGCTGTATCTGTGAGCCCCCATGTGAATAATGCGTGTTAAACCAAATTGTTACTTTACCATTGGAAATGGGGTTGTAAGGCCAAATAAAAAAATATGTGTGGTTTCAGTTACATCTTAAAAAAGTTAGGGTGGGTAGGCATGGTAGGTAGGGATTTTTTTTTATTTTTTATTTTATGTTTTTTTTTATGGGAGCAACATTCTGACTTAAACAGTGCTTAATGAAAAATAACAATAAAATCTTTAGGGTAGGCTATTTTTAAGCCGAAAAAGTAGGGACGGTAGGGTTACTAGAACCACACATTTATTTTTATTTTGCCTAAACTGAAATCTAAGGTTTTGACCTTGATCTTATGACACAGCCTCTGGTGTTGTTTAATATACATGTAAGGTATATACTTTGAAATCATAACAGTTCTCTTAATACAGCAACCACAATGTGTTACAGACAGACAGACTGTCAGACCAATTACTATAGGGTCTCCATCATTCCACAGGGGCCAAATTAACCTTGTTGCATAAGTACTATATATATGTGCCTGTCCCAAGCCAGGAGCCTGTAGTTAAAGTGGTTTTCTGTTGCTTATGTATTTCATATTTGTTTTTTGTATATATATATATATATATGTCTGTCCATATGTTTATCTTTGAGACAAATCTAATGGCAACACCAGTAATTAAGTTGCCAAATATATTTTAGTTTGCAGTGTGAGTCAAAGTTCTGAGTAAAAGCAATATAAAACTTCAAATTAAAAAAAAATGATGCATGTACATTTTTATAATCAAATGGCTAGTTATTATCATAAACTTATCATGTTCTCTTATAAAGTACAACACAGCTCTGGAAAACTATGGCACTATGTCCTACATTTCAAGCATAAAAAGGACATTGGTTTATTTTGGGGTTTATCAGTATAACATGATAAGATGAGTTTTTAGGTTAGGACATTGTTTGTTTATCTAGATTTACATGTACTTCTAATGATTTTCCGCTCTATTGAGCTGGTCAATATTTGTATCAGATTTCAGATTCAAATTTTTTGGTCTTGAGCAACACTAAAGAGAGTGACATTTATAAATTGTTGAATCAGACATCTGATGGAGTAAAAATTAGTGTTATTACAGAGACATTCATTATGGATATTTACTTTCGAAAAGTAAAATGTTTTTTCTTCACTTGTGCAACTATGTTACATACATTATGCTTTATTATTTTAAATCATAATTTACCTATTCCAAAATCAAGGGCAGTTTTCATGTCTGAAGCAGACAAAATATTATTTCCATTGGCTACATAGGTCTTCATCTTAGTCCTCATATGGGCTATCTTGGAGTCACAGTACGATTTACCAGCTTGTGGCTCTGAATAGCAGTAATGTTTTATCTGTATTCCTGTAACATATATATTGAATTCTTAAGTTATGTCATCATGGTCAATTTACAAGTGTGTATACAATTTTGCAAGTGAGTGCAGTAACAAGCTTTTACCTAAATTTATTCATTAGTTCTCTTGACCAGAAAGTTTTCTTGTTTGAATTTTTTAAACAAGTAAAAAGTTAATTTCAGGTTAAATAGAAACATAGATTTAAAGTCCTTCCATTCAACTTTATTACACTCTTCAGTTGCTCTGTAATTCTCATATCACTGATTTAAAACTGACAATTCACACTTCATATATATCAAATAAGCATTTGGTATTTAAAAACATATTAAAAATATATAATGAGAGAAACAATATTCTGCAAAAAAAGCAAGCTAAATATAAGAAGAACTTTAAAATAAATATTTTATAAATATCAATTTCACTTTTTCTGTTCAAAGTAATTGTCTGGAAACCGAATGTCAATAGACAATACCAAACCAAGACGACAATGCCATAATATTGAAGTAATTGTTTGCAGAGAATAATTTATAATAAGGTATCAGAGCATTGTCGTCAACTTTCGTTGATTTCATAAAAGGTATCTACATGATTGATTGATTGATTGTTGGTTGCTTAACGTCCAGTGGCAAATATTTCATGCATATTCAGGACGAGAACAAGTTCACAATAAATACAATAGGTAGGTTGTTGTAATAGAGGCCATCTAGGATGATGGTCGGGGAAATTTGGACTGCCACTGGAAAATGAGGGTATATTGGATAGGGACAGAAATTTTGCCTTACAACAGGCCACCTACGGACCCCTCAAAGAGTTGTTGCAAGGGTTCTTAACGTGCAAAGGGCGTGGCACTCTCTTTACACGAGGCATCGGATTTAACGTCCCCTTCTGACGGACGTGACTGCAAACTTGATACATCCCGCACAGCCAAACGGACGCCCCACTTCAGCAAGCGTTTTACTGCCAGTCGGGAGAAGACCAAGTGACCATATTTCTATACCCCAGTCACCCTTGGGGTGAGGTATCTACATGTATACTGTACCTGTTTGTTTAATTATTTCTGGTAAACATAACCACATATGGCCACAGTGATAGCAACCTGCGTTGTCAGAACGTAACATAATCTCTGTGATGTGTGGGAGCTGCTCTTTCATTGTTACTAAAACATTCTCCAACAAAGATGTCACACTAAACCAGTCTTGATTTGCTGAATCTAATACATGAGTGAAGGTCTTATGCTGAAAATAAATTGAAAAAATACACTATGACATTTGTTATTAGCTGATTATAGTTAAGTTCATTTCATTTTAAATTAAGGGTAAGATTTACACACTGAAAAAACATGAATTACAGACCTGGTATACACGTACTACTTGTATAACATAATAAGAACCACAATGTACCGATTTTTGTGTCTTTTTCTATAAGAAGAAACAATACTTTTTTAAACAAATTTCAACTTATTGGTAAATATGCTGTTATAAATAGATTAAAGAAATAAATCTAGATTGAGAATGTATCAGCTATTTTTTAAAACATTTTCACTATTTCTAGACCTATGTCTGACATAATAGCCGAATTGTAAAAGTCATTTGTTAGGTCTTGATAGTAAATTTCAGAGCAAAAATGTGTCCACAGTAGGTTTACAAATACATGTACCCCTTACCATTAGCCATGTTCAGTGAACCGAACAATTGTGTCAAATTTCAATAATCAGATGTACTTTGTTACAACTTAATGTGACTTTAATTTCATAATAAACTTCATGTATTTTTTCTAAAACCTTTAGGTCGAAGATGGACATGCATACGCAAGCATAGACTAAGAAACATAATTTCACACATGTACTTACTTTCATTGCATTTTCTTGATCTTTAAAAATGCAAACAGTGACATGCCAGTTTTTACCTCTTTGCCCAAACCAATCTGTTTGCTTTTCTCTGTATTTGAGTGGCAAGAACTTCATAGCCCAGTCCATTACTAACATGGCCTGGTGTGTTTCTAGTGATTCAAGCATATTTATTCTAAACCTGTCTTGATTTACTGTTCTAACAATATGTGACTTCCAATTATATATTTGTGCGGTGGCATCTGACAATCTCTTGGTGTGTTCTTCTTTCAAATCTGTGTCTTCAAGATTTGCTATAAGGATCTTCAATTTCGACTCTATTTCTTTCAGAATTTGACATCTATCGCAATGCAAACTATGTGTATGATTACATTGTGACTGGAATTTTTCATCCTTAGGATCACTAAGACTCCATTTAATACAATGGTCAGCACACATATCAGATTCTTGTACATGTAGCCTGAAATCAGTTTTCATGTACACTTTACTAGCAGTTATTATATTGCTTAATTCAGTATGCTGTTCAGTAGATATAATATTTATCTCTTTAGGTTTATCTGTACACTCATGTAATGCCTGATAGCCTTCAACTCCCTCTGCTGCAATGTTGTCCAGCCCATGAAGATTTGTTCTCTTTGATGCTGCACAAGCCTTCAAGATGTAAAATAAAGTTGATCTACCTAAAGATTCAAAAGCTGTGTCTTTACAGTAAACTTCATACATCTGAATAATTTGAGAATGGCAAGAAGTTCTTACAACATCAGGAATTGTTATGTGTTCTCCAGTATCTAAATTGATATTCCTAGTCCCAAATGAAACAATTTGGACAAAACATGGATCAAAAAAGAAGTCTAAGGCATGTTGAAGCTTGACTTGATCCATTCTGCTTCGTGGTTGTTTAACTTTTTCTGGTATAGTGATTCCTTGAGTAACAGATAACAATCTTGCTTGGTCTATTTTGTAAACAGTTAAATCAGGTATGTGTTTTAACAGTTCCTGTTTTGTCATCTTCCTTGCTATAACTGAAAGAATTTGTGATTTTAAATTACTGTTTGTGGTTTCCTCATATAATTTCAAAACTGAGTTTGTGAGATCAGACTCTGTTGGTGTTTTACTGGTTATCATTTCTGGCATGATTAATTTCTTTAGTCCTTGTGATTGCCCGGGTGCAATAAGATTGAGAACTGAGTCCACAGATTCTTCTGCCTTACGTTTATAGTACCTGATTGTACTCAATTTAGCCTCGTCTATGTTGGTACGTAATTGGCCTTTTAGGGGACTTGATTTTCCTCTACTAGCAAGATCAATTACTTCATTTGCCACTTCTAATGTGTTTGTGTCAATATTATCACTCCAGTTAGAAATCTGAGATAGATGCTGTGAAAACTGGGTTCCTTCGGATATCTGTAATATGAAAACATTCAACAATCAGTACACAAATCATTAAAATAAGATGCATAAAAGCTTATTATTTCAGATATTTGAAGATCCGGATGCTTCATATTTTGTTTATAGATGCCTTATGCTACAAACTTTCTGTCTGTCATATGACCAATATTATTGACCTCATTTCAGGGTTAAGTGACTACTTGAGAAAAAATTGCTATGTTTATTTCTATCTTATTACATGTACCTGTAATAGGATAACTAGATCACTACATAAAAAAAATCTGTTAGTTTTCTAGTTTGAATTGTTTTGCATGGTCATTTCAGAGCCTTTTAAAGCCTACGTAGTATGAGATTTGCTCATTGTTAAAGACCGTTCAGTGACCTAAAGCTGTAAATTTCTGGATCATTTTGGTCTCTTGTGGTGAGTTGTCTCATAGGCAATCATATCACATCTTCTTTTACATATATATATATTTGGTATGTGCAACCTCATACCTGTCAGACAGTTTTTACTTAAAATCAAGGCTCAACCTCATTTCATGGAACAGTGAACAAGGTCAAGTTTCCATATTCAAGTCTATATCTTTGATAATATAACCAATAAGTCTTCTATATTTGGACATTTTCATGGTTCAATGGTCAAAGTTCAGTTTTTGTGAGTTGGTCTATTTCTCATATATATTCTATAAGTATTTAGTCAATAATATTTGGTGTATGGAATGGTAAGAAGTACATGTCTGTCAGGCAGTAATCATTCCTTCTTTTCTTACTATCCAACCATCAACATAAATTTAACTGAGAACACTAAACCAGGGAAAATATTTCAGTGTGTCAACTCTTGTCTATACAGTAAACTTTCTGAATGTTTAAACTTACACTGTCAAAACAATCCTCTTCTATATTCTTCAAACATACTTGTTTCGATTTATCCTCTTTCTACAACAGAAAAAATGCTTTTAAGTCAACAGTATATACATAAAATAAAAATGTAATATAAATTGGAAAAAAATCATTCAAGGCGTAATGAAGTTAGCATAATTAGTATCCAACATATAAAAATATAATACTATGATAATGTGGCTTGCAGCTTGATACAAATGTAGATGTTTAACCCTGAGCAGTTTGGACAAATATGTACCAGTATGCAAAATTCAAACTTGATATAACTCTCAATTTGGAAAGCAATTAAAATATTTGAAAAAGCATAGGTTTTCAAAAATTTGAAAGAACAGTTAGAATCAATTTCTTGTCTTGAAACCAAGCGTCTTTGTAAAACTATGATGACATTGCAATAACATTGTTTGTATATATGGCTATAACATTTTGCAGTCATAAAAATGCTTATATAATTTAGTAACTAAAGACATGTATTGAACCCTAGAACAACAAATGACATAAAATTTAGAATATCTCACCATAATGAATATGTGTACTAAGTTTCAAGTTAGTGTGATTTCAATTTCAACATGTACTACCTTGACCAAAAACTTTAACCTGATGCAGTACCGACGGACAAGAATATACAAATAAGTTGACATGACCAGATTTGTCAGCCTAAGTAGTTATTGCCTTTTATGCATTCTTCTTAAATTCTTTAATTCTTCTACATACGTGTAATAATTGTAAGCCATAAGGGCTGCAAGAAATATGGTCAAAGTTACAAAACTCATGAAAAGAATAAAATCAAACTAGAACTAGAACTACGATTTAAGTCACTTAAGATATAAATAGAAGTTTAATTTAGCTAATGCAGTCTCTGAGGACTAGCTTCAATAATGTGTTAATACTCTCTGATAGTAACTAGCACTTTTTTCTCTATTAATTAATAAAGTAATACTCACATTATTTTCAAATTGTTGGATAGGATGTTCTCTCAATTTGTATCCAGATTCATATGTACTTTCTTGGTCAACTTGATCAATGTACTGAAAAATAAACAGAAATGATTGAAATCTATGGAATATCATTACAACAGCATAAATAATTACATTCCATACATGTATACATTTATGAGTGACAAGAAATATAAATTACATTTTATACATCAGCCATGTCCATAACATTGAATGACAAATGTGATTTCTCTATATTAATTCACAAGGTAACAGTTGACAGGAAGCCATGTACCAGTAACCTTGTATGTACCTGCGACAATATTTTTACTGCAAAATGGCATGAAATAATCTCACTTCTTTAATATATATAATAAAATTAATTTGATGAGAATTTGTGTTATAGTTTTTATTATAATGGGAATTTGTGTTATAGTTTTTATTATATATATATATATATATATATATATATATATATATATATATATATATATATATATATATATATATGTAGTATTTGGTAAAAGTAGCTACAATGTATAGAAGCAGCACACATTTTTTAGTATGATCCCCTTGGTTGAAGCTGCAACCTATGGTTTTAATGGTAAACAAAAAAGCTACCAGAGCAGAAGACAGTTTATAAAATTCAAAATAATGAATAAAACTAGGATTAATGATGACAAAAAAACATCCAAATTGCTGTAAAAGAACAACTATGTAACATCAATAATTCAGCACTTATTCAAAATACCATACCTCATTATAACATTCATTTTCTTCTGGTGTATTTGGAATTAGGTCATTACACTTTTTCTTACATCCATTACAAATTCCTGAAAGTAAATATAATTATTTGTAATGAAAGAAGAATCCTGTGAGACATGAATTATAAACATGATAAACACATAATGAAATACAATTGTAACTCCCTTGCAAAATCAGAATATACCGGGTATACAATATAAGGTCAATGACAATGCCAGAAAAATATCAACTTTTTTGTTTGAGGCCGAGAAGCTGGGAAAGGGCAAGCACATAATTTGGTCTATAAAAAGTGTAAAGAATTTTAAACCATTATTGACAACTTTATAATTAAACATGGATTTTCATAATTGGATGTGCAGTAATGAACCATTTTTCCAAAAAAATATTTTTAAGCCTATAGCAAAAAAATTGAAACAAATCTTCTTCATGACAAGCAATTTGTATACAACTATTTAGATATATTTGCAACAATAAATAATGTTTTACCTGAACCTACAGGTTGAAGACATCCAAACTTGTTTAGGATAGTTTTGCTCATCAATGGAGTCACCCCTTTCTGTGGCTGCTGCTTTCCTACATGCAATGGGAAGGTACACTTTTTACTTGCTTTCCAATTTATTCCTAGACTGTATCTGTGGTATGGACAAACAGTCATTTCTTGGTCAAACCTTGAAAGAAAAAAAAAATTTTGAAATGTTTTCATTAATGTCTTCTCTCAGAATAGCAATTTAGATTACATTATGTAGGCTACATGTACATTTGTATATACTGCAGCTGTGCTATTTGAGCAGTCAAATTGCATTGACTGTATATTCATATGTCATATACAGTCCATGACCGTATATCACCTTGTTGATGACGTTGACAATGGGTTTCCGTAGAGTTTTATTTATTATGTCAATAAAACATACAGGTTCGCGGAAATTTAACGTCGTCCGCTTCAAATTAAGAAATGATGTTTTTTACCCAAAATACTTCATTTAAAACATTTTTAAGAGTTGCAGTATATAAAGAATAACCATACATTGTCTCGAAATATCAATTTGTTATTTGTACTCGGCTCGAAACAGGTAGAAATGCTCGGCACAGCCTCGCTTTCTACCTGTTTCTAAGCCTTGTACACATAACATTGATATTTCGAGACAATGTATGGTTATTCTATATACATGTACATCTAGGTTGACAAGTGTTATATGCTTAATGTGAAACACTTTTATAGCTATAAAGTGTCGCTCACCTACAATGTATTTAGAAATTGTTGCAAGATTTTGTTGGTGTTGTGTCATTGTTTTATGTTATGTTTTAGACCATATGAATATTTGGACCTTGCATGTATACATGGTCCAACTGAATGCATATGGGCCGACCGTATGTGTATGGTTGGACCATATAAGTTTATACTCATTCAACAATGAAAAGGAGAACCAAATAAGTATTTTGGACCATATATTTAAGGTATTTTTTTCAAATATGTATTAGCATAGAAAAGTACTAGAAAAATCACTAAATTATCGGTCAGGGTGGTTTACAATGAGCAAAACATTTACTGCATAGTCAGATATAAATTGGCTTTCAATGTAAACTACATGTATAACACTTTCTCCATCATCCTTATCCTTTTAAATTTTATAGAAAAAGTTTAGATCAAATACATGTATCTATATATATGTAACACTCCCATATGTGTCCGATTCACCCAAACGTGTCTATTCTCCAGAAACGTGGCTGTAATGTCAAATATTCCCCAAATGTCTCTGACTTTATAACCCCCAAACGTGTCCGATAATTGTTATTCGCAAAAACGTGTCCACTATTAAACACTAGGAGTCTCACGTTTTTAGCGCTAATACATGAACATGAATAAAATCATTAACGTTTACGGCAATTCTATAATGGGGGACACATTTGATAAAGTGGTCATTTATAAGTATTAGTTGGTTTCAATGCCGGTTATTACATGTATTGCAAATTTAACCTGTAACATACATGTATAAATCAACTTTTGTTTGAATGATATCATATTAACAATAAATACTATACATATTAAGTTTTATTATCATACCGGGGACTTAGGATTGGACCTAAATTTGTTTACGATTATTCAGAATTAACATTAGACTTAAAAATCTAAAGAGCCAGTAAAGGCTGATTTTTTTATAACTTCACTCAGAAACTAGGTGATTCTCTCAAAAAATTAAAAAAAAACAACTCTTAAAATTATAAACTGGTATTAAGATTTTATATTATGAACTTTTGGTTTCGAGCATCACCTAAATATATGCAAACAAGAGACATAAGTTCCAGTGGCAAATATTTTATGCATGGACAGGACGACAACATACTTTGGATAAGTTATATAATGAGATGCGGAAGAACATTTGCCAGAACTCTTGAATTGTACCTTAATTATTCTGGGAATTTGGGATTAGGACCTATAAATGTGTACAGTTATAAAAATTTACACTTACTTTATTAGGAATTTACACTAATCATAACACGGAATCAAATTATATTTTTGGAGTGGAAAAGGGCAGTTTTATTTTTACGGAATATCAGTATAACAATCTGTTATTTCCCTTTATATCATAAGACAAGTTGGGAAATTGACATCTTTTAAAGGATTGGGCACGTTTGGGGGTTTATTAAAAAAATGGACACATTAAGGCGTTTGAATAATACAAATGACACCCTTTGACGCCCTTTTTACATCTAGACATGTTTTGCAGTTCAGTGACATCGATGTGGACATGTTTGGGAGTATCAGACACGTTTGAAGGAAAAGACAATTTTCTGAGTGTTACATGTACATACATGTATATATATATATATATATCAAGAAATAATTACTTGCCTTCTATTGTTTTATTCATAACATTGAAAGAACATTTAGGAACACTAGTTTAGTTGACACAATCAACCCAATGGAGAAAGGTGTACAACAAACAGGTGAACCGTTTCATGGTCTCAAGTTGTTGCATAAATTATATACATGTGTACATGTTGTTCATGTACATGTAATTATATTTTACCAAAAATTACATCAGTAAATCTTAATATGTTTATAACTGATTTGGGAAATGTGTCTCAACCTTAAGCTTTAATCCTCTTGCTGCCAGAAAATACTACCGGTAGCTGTCAGTGATGTCTAACAAAATTTAATATATATGACGTCACGCCAAAATGATCATTACGTTTGGTAATCATTAATTTAAAGAAAACTATAACTATATGTTTAATCTCTTGTCATTTCTTCGAAAATGATACAACAACGAGGAGACGCTTGCATGTTTTTAAACTTAGATATATATATACGGCCCCTCCATCAGTCAGTATTGACACATGTAATCCTCTGAAAGCAAAAGGGTTATCTATTTTTATAGGCTTAGGGGACTCAGTACATGTACTTTGAGGATGGATGCAACCTCAATTGTTTAAAGTTAGTTTTTGGTTTGTGTTCACTGTGTTCAGTTTTTTTTTTCTGTGTTTTTAACATGATTGGGTAATTATTTCTATCATTACCTACCCAGTTCCTAATGTTTTTAGGAGATACCGTTTCATCTTTATAAAGGGGGGGGGGGGGCTAGGATGACATTTTAAAAGGCAGGACAGTTTTGAATATCCCTCTTGCTGCCGACCGTTTTTCAAGGTTGCATTTCATATGCCGGAAAATACGACAGAACAACGTCTGTGACGTAACATGCCAAACAACGACGTCATTCGATATATGACGTCACGACATAATGACCAATACATTTGGGACCCACTGGAGAAAACATAACTCTGTTTTATCTTCGGTATTTTAATTGAAAGAGATACAGCATTGATGAGAAGCTTGCATAAATTTATCCATGGACATATGTGTCCCTCCGGCACTGTCGGTTTGGACATATGTGTCCCTCCGGCAGCAAGAGGGATATATATACAAAAATCAGGCAACCTGTCAAATAAAAACACACTGACAGGCTGGACAATTTATGTAAAAAAAAGGAAAAACTAATTACAAACATGGCAGGACCAAATAAAAATGATACAATGTAGATAGATTGAAAAATAAAAAGGCAAGACAACAATTCAGGACAAAATTTTCATTTCAGCCCCACCCCTCATAACAATAAAATGAATTTCATAGTTCCCTTAACAGCTTGATGGATGGTTGTGCTATATATTTTACCAAAAAGACTCAAGTTAATAGTGGTTCGTCCTATGGAACTGGGACTGGGAGGCATAAACAAAATACATGATGTAATGTAACAGTTTATCGTGGGTGTTATACACATATATAACTTATTGTGTCTTTGTTTGTTTTAGTGGTATTAATTATGTTGAGTGTGGGGAAAGAGGCAGCATATTCATTTACCTGAAAATACCACATCTCAGAGCTATTAATTCTCCATCACTGCAAACGGCTGGTTCGTGCGTAGTTTGATGACCTCCACATAGTCTTAGCTCTTGCAAATGCCGCGTAATGTCTTTGTCACATTCTGACAGCTTTCTTATACATTTATCTTGTTTATATACAGGATAATACCCACATATGTGGGTTGAAAACAGACTTAGGCTGCATTTCAAGTCCGGCGGGAGTGACTCGTCTGCCATTTGTTATGTTGTTGTGCAGACTACGCGCCTTTTTTTAAAAGAGGTAACCAAGCAAGGGAGATAAACAATACCGCGAAAGACGCATTTCGATGATTTTACTTTAGTGAATAATATTTTTTAAATAAAAATTTCCAAACTTTTTATTCATTGAAAGAGAAGATATGTATCAAAAGATTTCAAATATAATAAAACTTGTGTGCTAGGCATCTGCTGTTTACAGAAAATCAATATCGAAGTTGACCTACTTTCAATGCGTTACACTGTTAAATATGCGGACGGCGAATGCATTCAATCTATTTTTTGCTAGACAAATATGGCATACATTGATGTAATACTATGGTTTTGTCACTTTTATTAATGGATTACAAAGTTCCCAAAATTTCACCATATTCCGTGTATATGGACTTATCAGTATTTATTTGATTTGCCTGATTCTTATATGGACCTGTACTTAATGGTCTAAGAATAGAGCTGAATACATTGATTGCAAATCATATACTAGTAGTGATATGAACTATGTAAATTTGGACACAACTTCAATAATGTTTCGAAAGTTAACAGGTTGATTTTCAAATCCCTAATATTTATTGATAATACAATACCCTCAGAATAATTGGCTTTGACAATGCGCCAGGGCATTATGAACTTAAATTTTTGAGCTTAATAAATATGCAATAAATAATGTAGTTTCTGAATAATGTCTTCCTTCTTTGACAATTGGAATTTCTTAGCATTACTGTAGCTGTACTCAGTACTCTTCAACTTCATACTTTATTCGACGGTTTAGCTTTTTGTCATTCGGGCGTCAATGGTTAATCTTTTGAAGACTTGCGTCTGGCACAATTACAAATTTTCATTCCTGGTATCTATAATGAATGAATGTACTGTTAAAATAGAATTGAATCAAACATTTCTAAGATATTAATATTAGTTATCAAATGTACCAGGATCATAATTTAGTACGCCAGACGCGCGTTTCGTCTACATAAGATAATGTTATAAAAGAGCAACATAATGAAACAGAATCTTCTGTTGAATGTAAAAGTCAATTTTTCAAATATTTTAATATTTAAGAGGGGTAAAACAAGGGGATCCATTGAGTCCCACATTATAAATCTGTTTTATAAATGATGTAATCCAAAAAAAATCAGATCCAGTTGCATTAGCTTCTTCTAATATGCACTCTCCTCTTTTTGCAGATGATCTTCTTTAACATTAGAAACTAAAGAGGGATTACAAAATAGTTTAAATAATTTTAGTGTTTATTGTGATTGTTTGCAATTAGGTGTAAATGTAAAAAAAAACTATGATTTTAAAGCAAAACTGTTCCAAAAACAGCTTACTCATTTGCAACATACAAAGATATTCCAATATTAGACACAATTGAGTATAAATGTTAAGGAATGTTAATTTCAATTAATGGAAATCTTTCTCACAGTACTAAAGATCTTACAAAACAAGCTAAAATAAGTTCTATTTGCGATGAAGTCATACACTTGTCCATTGAATACTATACCAGTTAAAGTTGCATTTAATCTCTTTGATTCGTTAGTTAAACCTGTAGCGTAACAAAAATTTAGAAGTTACATTTTTTAGACTCCTATATAACATTTTTTAGAGCCCCGAAAAAAGAAGCAACGAACTCTGGAAAACAATTAGACCCTTTTGTCTTCATTGATAAAACATCTTTTTAAAAAGTGAAACCTACAGTTTTGTAAATATACACTCGGTAACAAAAAAAAATCATCAAAGTTAGTTGCAAGAGCTAATTTTTGGAGACTTCCTCTGGAACTTAATATTAAATTCCAACCTATATTGTATCTTATTAAATTACATTCTGATGAAATAAATTCTCTCTGAAAAGAATCCTTTATTTTGTCTCAAAACTTTAACACAGCAGAAATGTATTCCTGGTTCTCCTAGTATGTAAAAAATATAGTAGAAGAAACTGGTATGAATTTGGACACTTTGAAAACATGTTCATCACAAAAGCTTACTAAAATATAAGTGAAGAAATAAGATTTAAATTGAAGCACTTTTGAAAACTAGTAAATGATAAACTATCAGATATATAAATAATAATTGCAAGCTCCCTATTTATAAACATTTAAATAAGATAATACAGCAGAATTTTCTAAAATTGCTAAAAACTTGAATTCAGAAAACAGATAACAAAATTTAGATAACAATTGTTAGAGATCATAATTAATTAATAGAAAAGGGAAGATACTTTGAAGTACATACATGTAGGGGAGAAAGGTTATGCAAAAACTTTAAACAAATTGAAGATGAAATTCTTTTCTTTTTATATTGTAATATAAACCATAATGAAAAAAAAATGTATTTTGATTTTTTGATAAATGAGAACATCCCCTTAATGAACCCAATGTCAAAAATGCAGGAAAATAAGCTAGGAATCTTTTTAAAACAGTCTATTGAACTGAGGACAGTTCACAATGATACCCCAAAGTTACTTTCAAGGCTGAGTAGTACAAGTAGTTGGTGAAGATTAAGCACGTTATGCTTCCAATTAAAGTTTACCTGGCGCCAATGCAACCACACTTTTTAAATTATAGCGTTAAGTTATATATTTCTTTGAAAAAGATAAAACTAGAGGTAATATCATTAACCTCATGATCGTGTTGTACAATTTCATTAAAAGCAATGTCAGTCAGTTGTCAAAGTAACTTACGTTTGCAATAATAACAAATATGTTGTCATGCAATTATTGAATAAAATAAAATATCAGTAGTAACATTATTCAATAAAAATTAAAATGAATAAACGAAATTCGAGAAATATTTCGAATGAGTTGCATTTATAAAAGCAAATATAAATGGTAATATATTTAATTTACGAAGACAACATTAGAATTATAATTAAAAAGGCAACATTAATTTGTACAGAAAAAAAAAACATGGCATCAGCAACTGGCATGAAACGCATCGAAGCCAGCGTTAAGGTAGAGAAGGACACTGAAGACCAAAAACATCTAGCCAATGAACTTTCTTAAATTTCCAATATATTGTTCATTGGGGTGTACCTAATAAAATATCAAAATTTGAGCATAGGTTTCCAGGCTATTTTTAGAAATATTTTTAGAAAAAGTTATCTCCCTTTGTTGTCCTTAAAAATGTCATTATTTAGCATGTTTAAGCTATAAAGGTTCCTTCCAAAACCGGCATATATCATTTTTTTTTTACTTTTTCTCTGAACATTATGATAAATGAATATTTTCAAATATTTTTGCCATTTTTTTTTTTTTTTTTTTTTTTTTTTTTTAATGGCTTCCCTGTTGTGCTATATGCCTGTACTGGCTTGTGTACAATTTTGCCCAAAAATTTTGTAAAAGTAAAAAAATAAAAAATTGCGTCAATGATTTTTTTTTTAAATTGGTATATAAAATACTTTGTATCCATGCTACAAGTCATAAAAAAATCAAGATATGCTTCCAGGGAAAATAAAAAGTTACGGGGGTAGAAGACACCCTGTCACATACCCTTTTATGTAGATTTCATGAAAAATGTCAACATTTTCATTATTTTTTTTTAAATATCTTAACTCAAGGTGGGATTTTTTCTTTAATGATCATTGGTTTGGCAGCTTCCATGTCTTTGTAGTACTTTTTTATCCTTTCAATTAACCTTCTTTATGCTGAGAGGAGGTTGCATCAGTTTTGAATATTCAGGAAGTTGACAGTTGACCTATGAGCATAATCATCATTTTCATGGTTAATAATCCTTGATGAAAAAAAATAATCTTTACACAATAAGTATTCATAACTATTTATCATACCTTGTTTTTTCACCTCATGTGAAAAGGATTGTCCTACTTATTTATATATATCATTTCAGTGGTTTATGTGTTTCGTGGTGTTTTTTAAATTGTATGATTTTTGATGTTCTCAGGGTCTTGTTTATTGATTTTGTTGAGTGGTCACTGGTTGGAAATACCAAGATCTGTCAATTGACTGTTGATGTTTATTTCTCAAATACACCTAAACATATAGACTATTTGGTATGGGCTTTGCTCATTATTGAAGACCATACGGTGACTTATAGTTGTTAATTTCTGTGTCATTTTGGTCTCTTGTAGAGATATATCTCATTGGTAATCATACATCTTTCTTTTTTTATATGAATAGTGTAATGTTTGATCTGAATGATTGCTGTAAAAGTCTTGGAAGTGCAAAAATCAACATACTCATAAATCACTGTTCATGATTTTAATGATGTAGCAAAAAAGAAAATATATATATATGTAAAATAAATTTTATTTCACATCATATTGTTATGTAGTTACCATCCATATTTATAAATGTAAACAAAACTCAAGAGCAGACATTTTACAGACAATAATTGATTTTTATCTAGATGGACCATGTCTCAATAATATAAAACAAACAACTGTATTAATTATCAAAATATTATGATAATATAACATCAATTTCCAAAACATATCCAGAATGAGAATGTGGATGACTCTTTTAAAAAATGTATACTCTCAAAAACAAAAAAAATAATATGGAGCAACTTCAGTTTCCAAGGGACTCTTGACACTAGAACGTTTGTCCAATTTCATGAAAACTGCATTCTCTGAAAATTTATTTGTGAGTGACTTGGACCAGTTTATTAACCAAAAAATTCCTGTAAAAAAGTGTTTAATCCTAAATATCATTCTTTAATTTTGGCAAAAAAAAAAATTCCACTCGTTATCACCATAATAGGGTAATTCATGTAGTATGTTTGTGTCATTAAATAGGACAGGCACATACATTAATTTGTTGGTTCACGCAAAAATATGTACTCCATGTTACATAAAGTCTTATTATAATCACCAAAGGAATTTTTTTGTGTTTGTATTCAAATAAATAGTTTTAACATTGAGTCAGATTGTAGTACATGTACTATCGCCTCATTGATTACAAATAGAAGTTTTATCAACGTCCTCTATGGAGAAATAAACAACTTCATGAACAACTACTGGAGATCCTTTCGACCAATTTTATAAAAGTATTCTCTATTATGCAAATCATATATTATAAGGAGGATGATTATATAATATCAACATTATATAATATCAACATTATATAATATCAACATATATATATATATATATATATCCATGTCAATGAGAATTTTGGATTAAACTTGCAAAAGTGTTTAGTCTCAAAAATAAATATGGGGCAGATTCAGTTTCCAAGGGACTCACTGAAACGTTTGTCCAATTTCATGAGAACTGCAATCTTTAAAAAAACATATTCCATTAAAATTCCATATAAAACAATTGTTTTGCCCTTAGATCAGATTGCTACAACAAATCTTTAAAAAAATGTGGAAAAAGGGTGGGGTGTGGATGGGGCAATATGGTAAAGCATTGGAACTGATACATTACAATATTGTTACTTTTATACGACCTTATGAGTCTCCCTCATTTCTGATATATAGCCTAGCCTGCATGCAATGCTTATTATGTTGGTGTATGTAAATAAATTAATGTTATCTCCCCTTTATTAAGAATCAGTTGACTTAAATTGGTACAATAGCACCTACTTTTGTATAAAAGTTCATAATAATCTGACGAAAAAATTTGTCAATAAAATAAAAATCTATATGAGAAATAATCTGTAAGGCTTCAGGAAGTTATCCACCATTATTGACTAAAGGGAAACTATTAATTCTGTAAAATACTATACTTGTTGTGTATTAATTTTTTTCACTCTGTCGAGGCAAACTTGATTTATTGTAAAAAAAGGAAACTGTGACAGACAGAGTAATTATTAAACGATGCTGCAATTTTATTATCAAGGGTTGTTTCCAAAGATTAGATTTTTAAATAGGCATAACCAGTTTTTCTACAGAATTATAGCATATAAATATGAAATTTTCTGATTCTTTAACCACATTTACAGTGTATTCCTCTTTTTCAGAAAAAAACCTCTTGAATACATTTGCTGTTTTCTCTTTCAAACCATGTTCCTGCATGATGAATTTTACGCCATCGTCATTGTTTCTTTTTTAAGCAAGTTCCAGGTGATGAAGGCTGAGACCTGTGCAGGAAAGTTTCCTTTCAGTGTCTTTAGAAATTACCTTTTTAATAATGACACTAGAAAAACCCTCTACAATTGACAAATAATTAAAAGGAAATAAATCCTTTCCAGAACATGTCTGTTTCAGCTTCAGATGGAACAGTTTGTATAAACTTCTAACATCCTCCTCAGAATTATGAGCATCATTAACAATCTCCAGAAACTTTTGAACTAATGTTTCCTGCTGATAATTTTGAACATCAGCTGTTGGTATTTCACGTTTTGCAATTTTCAAAGTGTCAATGCATCCATAAATTAGGTTATCAAAAGAACTCAGCAGATTAAACTCGCGCAACAAATTTCTTAGTACAGGAACATCATATGAATGGATGTTATGACCAACAAGCACAGGACGAGATTTTTTCTGTATCATTTCAATTAGTTGAAGTAAGGCTGTTCTTATACAAACACTTTCAACTGGAACACCATGGCAATACATTTGATTTCTTTCAAAAAAGAAAGTAATACCTGTAACATCACTGGCCTTTGATGAAATATATTGTCGTGGAGACACATAAAGATTTAGCATGTTTTTCCCATCATATGCTGTTATTTGTGTTATATCAGAGGTTCTTGATAATCCAGTTGTTTCTAAATCAAACACAATATAATTGTCTATGCCTTCCAAAGAATATATTTTTGGAATCTTTTCAATGTCTCTTACCGACACATTTTCTTCAATTTGTGGTTGATATGTTTCTACTTCTATAACTGCTGTTTTAATTTGTTGAAATGTTTTCTTATTCTAGATAAAGACAAAAAGAAAATATTAAGAAAAATCTTTTGTTTCTACCTGGTTGTATTGTTACATGTACTTTGTAAAATAAATGGAATACAACTCTTTATAACCATATCATTCATTTGAACTGTCATCATCATCAATTTATATTGTCTTTGGCAATTTATATTTTAGTTTACCCTTTTTACAATTTAACAAAATTCATGCAAGTTTCACCATGTCCCTGTGCTTATGTTTTTAAAGTTATGGTGTTATCAATTTTGAGAGACCTTCTCTTAGATATGCCACATCATGCTTTCAATTGTACGACAGTTGATATACTAAATTTACTAAATTTTAAAGACACACACCACCTTTTCTTAGCCCTCTTTCCTATCCACAATGAAATTATCACTTCAAAACAGTTTGTGGAAGCGATATCAATATACCTGTATTTATACCACAGAGGGTGCTGCACTGATAAATAAAAATTGGCAAAAATCACTGTTATCAGTTTCCAAATTATTGTTGAGAAACCTAAATTGACAGATCACAAATATTATACTATGTTTATGTTACATGGGGTAAGATGAAAGAGGGAATACACATTATTTATAATATATAAGCTGTAACACAATACCTTGTTAACCCAGGTATAACTGAAGAACTGCAGCTGGAACTCTTGCTTTTAATGAGCTGGTTCCACCATATGATCTACAAAAAGAAATTTCACAAATTTCAGTCATTTTAAAGTAAATATTGTCAAGCAGCTGTCAGAAAATTAAACTAGCTAAAACAAGTGAAACTGCGAGCTACTACTCACTGATGATACCCCACCACAAGTGGATAATTTTAATAGTGTAAAACTATGAAAGTGTTTGTTAAACAGGAAGTTGTTAAGTGATGAAACTGAAAACGCCTCACACAGTATCGCAGACTTATATAAAACCTAAAACTAAATTTCAGAAATCCTTGTATTGTAGTTTCTAAGTAAAATGTAACGAAAAATATTCATGGGTCTGACAGACGGGCGGACGGACGAACTGATGAACAGACAGAGGTAAAACAGTATACCCCCCTTTTTATTCAAAGTTGAGCAGGGGTAAAATAACTATTATAACACTTTTTCAGGGAGAATAACTCTTTAAATATTTTTGAATTGTATACTTTTGTTTCCTAAGATCTCATATCAGTTTTGGAATTTTTAAATTATACCTTTTAAGGTTTTGGAGTTTGCCACCTGCCACTCCCTGCCCCCTCATATCACAATTTTATTTAATAAAATGAAACACAAGATTATATATTTAACTGTTTGCACTGTTGGTTATTTTTTGTTTATACAATGCTATCAAAATGAAGGATTGTTTTTTAAGAATATGCCAACATTTGATCATAGTTTAAACAAATAGAATTCTGCTAAGTCAGTTTTCAGATAAAAAACAACAATCATCTCCCTTCAAAAATGAAAGATCTCTATTCTTTATTGCTGTGTGTTTGGGTGGATGTTACTGAAGGGTTATAATCAATGTTTTTAGTTACTGACCTATTTTTTGGAGCCTTGCTTGCCACTATATCGTTGAAATTGTCATTGCTCTGTGTTGAGCCTAAATCTACAAGTTGGCTTGATCTTTTCTTGTAACTTTCAGTCTCTAAGTGCTTACACAGGTTTTCATTTGACAATGGTTCACCTTTTGGGAGATGTTTATATCTGAAATGATATAAAAGAAAATAAATGAAATGTCATACATTTATATGTATGTTGATTTTTGGCAATGTTTCAAATAGATCTAAACTGTACAATTGTATTTACCACTTAGTTACATAGTTGAATATTCCTTAAGCTGTTGAACTCTGTGTTATTCATTATGTATTGTAATGCATTTTTTTATAACAAGGATTTTGATTGGACAACATCACATATCCTCAGGGGGTTAAACTGATGAAGAACCTGTCAGATGAAGTTTTTTGCACTGTGCAGCAGATGACATTTCAAAATTATAAATATAAAAATTTCTTAGAAAAATAAAGAGTAAATGTACATAATAAAAACTGTGTTGTATTTGAATATTTGGTCTTACATTTTTACATGTATGTTACCCGAAAACTAATTGTAATAATAATATCACGGATGGAATAGTCCATTAGCAAGTATACTAGTATATTCAAATACAACACAATTGTTTAATTCCAGGAAAAATTGTTCTTCAAGAAATCTTTACAAGTCATGTTATTGTCTGTAAATTATTTAGGTCCTAAGGATCCTATAGTATAAGTTATCTACGTTCATATCCATATCTACAGGTACAATGTATGAACGTAGATAACGAATTTATCCCCGGTCTAAGTCCGAATCGGTTGAGTTTTATGAATATTCGGGTACAAAGTGTAACCTGAAAACAACGTTTTTTTCATTATCTTAAAAATGTTTTATTGAAATTTGGATTTTTTGTTTGTTTTATAAAATGAGAGGATGAACTTGTTTTATTGTACATTGTTTTTTTCTACAGTTATATGACAAAATTGGTTGTCAGCATTTAAAATAGCAATATGAGAACAGCTCCAAAACTTAAATTTTGTTCTGACATAATATTACTCATGATAAAAACATTAAAAAGAATTATGTATAACATCCTTTAAATTAAAAAAAAAATAAAACCTGTAAGTTTCTGGTTGCTTGGAATATGTGCACCAATCCCCAGAACAGCCTGAAAGGTCTCCAAATAGGTGAGGAACTATACTGTCTAATCTTTCACAAAGTTCATCCTCCTGTGACTGGTTTGAACTTATGGCATACCTATAACATCTAAGAATTTATGGAATGACTCATTTCCCCTTCAGCTTTTTGTACTTATTTGCTGCTGCATACAGTTGTTTCGACAGATTTTTCTTGACATGGTATTTGTCGTCTCTTTTTTTTATGATGCAAACTTTTGCTTTAGCATTGATGATGTTGTAGAGTCGTTATCTGCGTGTATGATGCCAACTGTGCACCCTCTGTTGTCCATCCTATTAACAATTGAGAGAGCCATGTCAGGATCCATGGCTTTACTTGATCCTGTAACAAAAAAAGACATTGTAAATACTACATTAGGACAGTGGCGGATCCAGAGGGTTTGAACCTCACTTATATTTTTAGACGATTAATGCATTTGAATGGGAACATATAGTTGGAACCCCCCCCCCCCCCCCCCTGTTGCCCTGGGTTGGGAATCCCCCAACTCCTTTTTAAAATGGCTGGATCCGCTCCTGTTGGGATGAGGTCATGGTGGTACACAACATACATACTTGTTTTGTGAGCGCAAAGCCATTAGGCGGTGTTATGAATATGTAATCATTGTCCTTCTTTCAATGAAAAAAAAAGAAGTTGGGTTTTTGTAACTGTTATAATTAAAACTAGACTCATTCAGATGGAACTTTGTGGGCCTGCTGTGAATAATGAGTGGAAAATATTTTGTATCTTTACCATTATGGACATTAGTTGTCAACTGAATCCAATGTATGAAATCATAATTATTCTCTAATTTCTTTAGATATATAGGGGACACAACTTGTTAGAGGCGGACACACTATAGGACAATTGCCATTTTGAGTGTTTGCTATAAAGAATTGTTTGTAGGTGCTAGCCATGGTTACACCTTGTGATATTCGTATTGTTGTCTAGATGATGAATTTGCATAAACTAAAACAGATCCTGGATAAGGAGACCTTTTCACAGAAATCTGGATTAACCTAAATCATCGCTATTGGATTTTGCTTGAAAAAGACGTTTTAACAAAATTGTTGTTTGTGTACCTAGCCAATTAATGTTGCATTGATGATTTGGAACTGTTTCCTTTCTTCCCAAATGATGCTGGCATATACTGCATAGTTTACTTCTTACATCATAGTTTAGAGCTTTACCAGTCTTTACACCAACAAGACTGGAATGTCCTAAAAAAATACAAAATCCATGTCATTCTAAGTCACATAAGAAAAGGTTAAAAACAGTTTCTGATAATTATATTCAAAAAAGAAAATATATGAATAATGTTTGAAATTCTAACATGACGTCCTTCAAACGCGAGTACACATCCGTGGTAAAATATGAATATATATTGCTTGGGCTGTTCCGATCGTACTGCCACGTCATATGCTTTTTTTTTAATAAGGTAATCGACGTCATAGAATGATGACGTTAGAATAGATGCATTTACGGGAAAATAATGAATATATATTGCTTGGGCTGTTCCGATCGTACTCCCACTTCATATGCTTTTTTTATGAATGAGATAATCGACGTCATAGAATGATGACGTTAGAATAGATGCATTTACGGGAAAATACACGCTTGTGAAACCGATAAGTCAAAAACAAGAAAACGTAAACAATCGATGCTAAAATGTATACTTGTATACTTACATTATGTATAAGGCATATAAGTACAATTTTCATTTAAATTCGTTCAAACCTATCTTAAAATTTTAATGAAAATAGTGTACTGTGTAGGCATGTCACTTATTCAGTTTGCTCCATTCTTTTACGTCAATTTAACAGAAAGTATTGCCTTCACCTAGAGCGCTTCGATCCAAACAATTGCTATATCTGTCCTATTAGAATCGAAATAATTCATGGGGGCTTGAATATATCTTGCTTTTACCAGGGGTTGTCCCGTTACGCCGACATTTTACCCCTCGCTAAAAAAATTGTAATAAAGGGCCAACCCATGGTAAAATCACGATATATTCAAGCCCAAATGTTTTATTTCTTAAATATATGACACAGAGGCAAGTATGAGTTTTGCTTAGCTTTTTTAGCTGTTGAGCCGTAAGTTGCTCATAAACCTAAAAATTCCCAAATAACAGGTACATCTGACATCTGTTTCTGTTATAATATCAAAATCTAACTTATTACCAAATTTCATTGAAATAAAATAGTAGCTGAGAATTGAACCTTAAATTAGGCTGTTAGTTTTCTGGTTTGAATTGTTTTACACAAGGTCATTTCTTGGCCTTTTATAGCGGACTATGCGGTATGGGATTTGCTCATTGTTGGAGGCTGTACAGTGACCTAAAGTTGTTAATCTCTTTGTGATTTGTCTCTTGTGGAAAGTTGTTTGATTTGCAATCATACCACATCTTCTTTTTAATACTTAACAGATTACTGTAGGATAGAATGGTCTATATTTTAGTGTACCCAAATGTACAGTTCTGCTGGTTATTACTATGGAAAATCTTTTGAACAAGTATATTGGTCTACCATGTACTGTAGGTTGAATATGGCCATAAACAAAACAGCTTAACCATGATCGTGAGGAAAGGACAGATATACAGAGGGACAGTGGTACACCTACATTGTATATGTACCAATCATTTTCATAGTTGAAACCTAAACAGTTATTTTGGACAATTACGTTTATTGATTTGTAAAGGTGACAGAATTGAATATCACACATGTTTTACATCATTTCCTTCTGACTTGATTCAGTTTATAAGCAACTCGAAAGCATTTACACATCAATAAACTCCTCCATTGCTATTTCTACATGTATAATATTGCTGATGTTGACTTGATACCTGTGTTACTGTTATATTGCCAACCAGAACCCCTTGTTTGCCAACCAGCGTCAATACTGCATTCCAATTCATCAATCGGAGAAATAGCTGTTTCTTCTGAACAAGCAGTTTTGCAGGAATCAGATGCCTCATCAATAAATGACAATTCTATGCATTTCTCCTTCTTTTTCAGTGTCTAAGGATCAGGTGCTGAGAAAATTCACGACATGATCAGGACCCATTCCAGAGTGCATCATTGCTGAAATCATTATAATTTACTATGATTATTAATTTTTACTACCTACATACTGCATATAGATATCTTTATCAATCAAATCAATTACAATTCAATAAAAGAGCAGGTGACAATTGATAGCGCTATAACCTACATGTAGCGAGCAGATACAACTGAATGTCATAATTCATTATGACTGTTTTAATGTTCAAGCAGAATTACATAGAAATACAACTTCCTTACTTAAAATCAATTTTAGCCTATACATAAACTAAATTATTGGTTGCTGTTTACTATTTACACTAGTCATGCTAGTGAGGTTATGAAGATAGGATTTTCTTTTCTGAAAGATGCCAAAAATCCTCTCAATTAAAAATAGTGTTCTAAGAATAGAATAAAAAATGTTGTCCTTGAAATGATGAAATATTTTTCTTAATTTTACGTTAGGCAAGTTTTTAATAAGAAAGAACAATGTATCATATATACAGCCACTGCAGTGATTTGTAATAGCTACACTGTAAGCTTTATTCAATTCAATTCAATATTTTATTGGAAACAGCACAATAGAGGCGGCCGTGTTATCCAAATACAGACAATTGTAAATGAAATAAAGATGCATGTAACAACAAGTCAAAAGCCAATGCTTTACAGACATGTTAGGAATCTTTGGTGTAAGTAACAATGTAAATAATAAATTAGATAACACAGTACCTAATTTTCAACACCTCATACCCTTGTCATGGGATTGAAAGAAACTACTTTAAAAACATTTACATGTCAGAATGATAAATGAAATACAAAATATTAAAGCTATTTGCACTTACCAAGAGCGACTTTTGAATTAATATCAAATGCTCCTTTCTCATTCCGCTTGCCTGTAGATATCAGTTTCATTCCACCTCCAAAAGACTACCTAAGCCGTACCTATAAGATAACAATTTAATATAGTTATTGTAATTAACGGTAGCTTACATCATTTTGTTTTATCGGGAGGCCAAACTTAAAATATATGTTTTTTCCCCTTTCAGACAAAAAATATATTCACTGGGACTGGGTATGTACTGGGTAGGTACATATATGTATACAAAAATGTACCTGAAGGTTCATGTGGATTTTCTATAAAAATCTTGATTTATTTGCCACAAAGTCCTCTTTTTCTATCAAATGCAATGGAACAGTAAAAAATTATGCTTCGTATCAAGATTCTCCTTGGAATATGTACTAAATGGCCTATCTCTTTTATTCATTATATCTGTAGTTTTGATACATTTGAAGTTTGAAAAGTTCGTACAAAAATGGCTACAGAAGGGTACATAAACCTTAATCAAAATAGCAAGATATGTTTATTTTAGAAAAAGACGAATGTGAATAATAAAAAAAAGCAACGTATAACAGATATACACACATGTATAATAAAAGCACATCATAAGATCTCATTTAACAAGTTATTAATATAAAAACAAAATGTTTTGTTATGAACTGTTTGTAACACTGACTTTGTTTATATTTCGTAGTAGTGGTTCTCAGTTGTGACAATTTAAACATACCATATAAGTGTATCATTTATTCAAAATTATGGTCTGGATTATATCGGTTTTTTTTTAAATCTATTTTTGATGTATGATTATATTTTAACTTGTGTATCCGTTAAATATCTTAAGTTTCGTTATATTGTACATCTATTCAGGTTGGTCTTTTTTTTATTTGAGGTGATTGAAATCGTAATTGTCCAGCACTATTTTTTCATCAGTGTATGTATCTTCCTCTGACTCAAATTACGTTATACGAATTTGGATATACTATTATGTCTATTATAATTTTATGATATTTGGACTTTAATAAATGTTACAGGTTAACTATGTATATAGGCTTGGACCCTTCCCTTTCCCTTGACAGTGGTGTAACACCATTACATACAGAGCAGCCGTGGCTGAAATATTAATTGAAATTGGAATAAAGCACATAAATTACTAGAATAAACGTATAGTGATCTTAAAGCAGTCGCAGTTGCTGAAAGCTAGTTCAAATCCAAAAATACAAAAATACAACACGTGTAAAACCATTTAAACGGTAAAAACAATGGTCTGATCTATATAAAAAAAAAAGAAACAAGAAACAATTATGAACCACATCAACAAACGCCAACTACTGGACATCACATTCCCGACTTAGGACAGGTGCAGACAATTGCAGCGGTATTATACATGTACCTTTCAAGTGGTATTGAACCTTCTCCCTTATCTGTACCACTAGTGTAACATCATAACATAGAAAGACACACTTTAAAATAACTCCATAAAAAACGCAGTAACACCAAAGAACACACAACGAACGAAAAAAATTAATCTATGATACAATGTAAATACAAAGTTCAATAAAATAAGGGATTATTAATTAAAGTTTAAGTATCACACCGCTGTTAAATGTTAAACAATTTCAGAAATAACATCAACTTTGAATAAAAATGTCCACTTGACCAAATTTTCATGATTCAGTGACAACTTGATATACAAGTTGAGAATTTTTGTAATGTTGATTTCTCTCTTAAGATTAGTAATATGATAACTTTATTTGTATATACATACCTTACAAGCCCTAAATGCCTATCATGCAGGTTTCACTAGACATTGACCTTATTTCATGGATCAGTGAACAAGGTTAAGTTTTGATGGTCTAGACTTATCTATAAGCAACATGTCTAGTATATTCGGTGTATGGAAGGACTTTAAGTTGTACATATCTATCTGGCAGGTGTCATCTGACCTTGACCTCATTTTCAACGTTCAGTAGTTCAAGATAAGTTTTTGTTGTTTAGACTGTTTTTCCTATACTGTATGCAAAAGGTCTACTATGTTTTTTTACAGATTGATTGAAAGGTGTTTTGGCCTTTTTTATACTGTATGCAAACGGTCACTGTATTTAGTGTATGGAAATATGTGTTGATGTACATACCACTCTCGCAGGTTTTATTTGATCTACATATTATTTCACTTTATCTGTGTTAAGTTTTTGTGCTTTTAATTAATAGGTCAACTATATTTGTTTGAATGGAATTATTGTAAGCTGTATATCTTTCACTGGCATTGTTTATCTAACATTGATTTTATTTTCATGGTTCATTGGACAATTTTTAGTCATTGGGTCAATTATATTTGGTGTATAGAATTTGTGCAAGGTGTACATGTATTTCTTGTTCTATAACCTTGATCTCAATTGTTATGATCATGTTGACTTTATGTGATTGTTGTAGTAAAGCTTAATATTTGGTGCTATAAACTTAATATTAATTATAAGTAAAAAAAGGCGAGACATTTCAGCGTGTGCACTCTTGTTGCTAAACAAGTACACATTGTTAAGTGGCCAGTTGAATGAGTCCTTGTGCAGGATTTTGTCGCTGCGTTGAAGACCCATTAATGACCTTGTTCATGATCGTAAGATAGTATCCAGAAGTAAATTTTGTATAACGAAGTCCCTTTTATCCATATTTTACCTATACATGAACCTATTTCTTCCGCCAGATAACATTGTATTCACTCGATAATTAAATTTATGAAAAAATAATAACTTTCTGACACTATCCTGGATATGAATCAAACTTGGACAGACGTTTGTTTATGACCAAAAGGTAGTATCCAGAATGACATTTTTTAAATATGTAATTCCTGTTTTCCCGTATATTACTTATAAATACATTTTGTGCTATTTACTTTAAAAAAAATTACATTCACTATGTGGTTTGATTTTTCAAATTGATAACAACTTTTTTAAACTATCCTGGATGTTTACTGCACTTGGACAGACGCTTGTTTATGAATTTAAGATAGTATCCATGAGAAATGTAGTAAACTATGCATTGCTTTTTATCGTATTGTACTTATAATTGGACTTTTAAATATTTTTTTTTACTTTTAATAAGTTTCTTAAACGAAGAGGATTAAGTAAGTAATTAAGTATTATATGCCCACTATTTCAGATGTTACTTAAACTAATACTAATGCAGTGAAACAAGACAAATTAGTGTTGCTTCAAATCAAACTTATTTGTATATAATTTCCTGCCATACTTACGATGATTATGAAATGGTATATCTATATGAAACAAAAATATTTGTTATAAAGGGACTTAAATCTATTGATCATGAATCGAACTTATTTATAATTCCGTAAAAATAATATTTAGGTGCTTTGCTATCGCCTATCGGTTTATAACATTTTTCATTACATTAGTGTAAACACATTTTATTAAATATTTTACTACGCAAACAAGTAAAAACAAAATAAACTATTAAGTAATAGTACATAAGGCAACAATACCAGTATTATTTTATTAATCGACCTCCCTGTCCTTTTCTAATTAAGACAGTTCGCTTTAAAACTTCTTAGTTGTTACCTCATTTGTGTGTGCTAGTTGTACACTTCAATAAAAAATAGGTAAACTGTGTTTGATTAATTCACATTTAAATAAAAAAATATCCTGTCAGGTGTAAATCCTAACTTAAATTCATGCACATATTTTTTAATTTGCAATTCACAGTCCCCGTTTCTCTATAACATTACTATAGATCATACAACATCATTCCTGTGATCACAAAATTTATCCACTTGAGAAAGTAAATTTTAAAAATCTAAACATTGACGGGCAACATTGACTGCAACTTACTTATGACATGAGTGCATTATTAAAACTAATATCATGAATACAGGTCAGTAAGTTTTGCAGTTTTACAACCTTTACCACTGGTCACGTATATCTCTTTTATCCCGATCCTTTTAAAACAATTTGTTACTTTGTTTTGGTCAACTGTAAACCAATAAACCTATTGAGTATTTGCAGTGGAAGTTCCTTTCACTTATTCAAACGAATACAAAAACAAAACAAAATCAACAACACAGGTAATCAACGCATTTGTGCCTGCAAAATCATTCTATTAGACTCCGGATATCTATGATATTTAAAATTATGTCACACGTTTCTGGATTATGCAGAAATATAGTAATTATCCTCTTTACACTTATAACCGAGTTTTGTTTAAACTTAGCTGTTATGAGTTTTAGCAATTATTGTCAAGCTATCAATAATGGTTATGTTAAAAATCATTTGAAATATAGTTTAAACATAACAATTTATTATTTTGGCATAGCTTGATGTTTAAACAGCTTGTCGTTGTGTTATAAAGTTTTGTATTCTTGTTTTTAATGTTTGCGTATGTGTTTTGCCGATTTCTATTTCTTTTGGGATACAAAGTATATGTGATCGTTTTTTTTCTTTTTATAGTAATGACGTTTATAACACTCTATTGACTACTATACCCGTATTTTGACATTTTTACCTATTATGTATGGAGAGTTGTTTCATTGGCACTCAAACCACATCTTTCTGTATATATATATAACCAAGCTTTTCTGGGTTGCAGTGTATAAACCCTGACGAGTATAATCATTTGACTAACATGAAAATTAGAAATTATAAAATATGTAAAGAAAAAAAAAACGTCTACAGTATGCAGGAAAAAATCAAAATTGTGTGATTAATGTCTTAAAACAAAATGCATTTTTCAACATACAGGATCAAAATCATTCTCTTTTTTGCATAACTAGGTATATAATTGGTTGTTCCTGTACCAATTAACTTCCCGTTGTCTCTGGAAACAAAACATAAAATTCAAATCCGTGTAAATAAAATGTCATCAACTAATAAAAAGAAATAAACACATAGTGTGTTCTTCTAGAGGAACGTGTCATAACGTTTAAAAATGTATGTATCATAGACATTGGTAGAAAGATATATGACATATCCCAGTTTCAATAACAAGTGCAGTGATTGCTAATTGACGGACTGACACAAAAAACCAGATGTAAATAAAGGCAATAGTAGTATACCTCTGTTTCGAAATTCATAAAACGATAGAGAAAAGACAAATCCGGGTTACACACTTTAACTAAGTGAAAAATATGTAAAATAACATCCGTTCAAAGATTAAAATCAATGGTGGTATCATACCTAGAGGTTTCCTTTATCTGAAGTTATTATAATACAAATTGTATACTTCTATCCGACTGAATAAGCTGAAATGAACCTGGTAAATTTTAAAGCCTATTGTTGGTTTTTTAAAAAAAAATCACTGAATACACATCATGTATGATGTCATATCAATTAAAAATCAAATTTAGTTGATATAAAAGCCGAGCGATTGAGGTTTACATGTCTTATGCGTTGAATTAAATACAAAAAAAGAATTGCAGTGACGAAAATGGGAGTAAGAATATGGTTTTGTACTTGTTTATTAGCTCATTGTGTTCCACTGACATCATGTAAGTATAATAATATACTTACAATGTATCTTGTTTATTGTATTATTCCCTTTTCTATATTGCATATTCTCAGGCATTTCGGATGAAATATATAAGATAGTTGTTTATTTCTGATATTCTTGAAGTAACGATATTTGTCCATGTTAAATGATAATCCACTTGTATATGCACCCTTTGAAGATGGATTAATTTTAAGATGTGTTCATAAACAATTTTCGATGTTATAAAGACATCATACTATTTGTTTATTTTGCCACTTATGCGAATCATGATCCAATCACCGAAACAAATGAGCTAACATCATTTATAAGACAAAAATATGATTAAAGTAATACCCCACAGCATTTTGATTTGATTCTGGTGTCTATTTCTTGTTTATGTCAGAACATTTTTTTTCTTTTTTTTTTGTGTTAAGGTGGTACCCAACACTTTCACTAAAATTAATTTTGCTCGCTTAATTTTGTATAGAATTTTAACAAAGTATTTACTTAGACCCTTTGACAAAAATGTACAAATTTCATAAAAATTGAACCAACCATTTATCAGAAACTTTACACTGGTTATATAGCAGTTTGACAAATACTAATTTTGATCATTGAGAAGCCTAATATTCCCTTGGCAACAACGTAATTAAAACGTTTTGATGATTTTACAGAGTTCTATCCCTGTAATGATAGGTATCACCTTAATATCTTTCATATTGAGACAATATAGTTCAACATGCATCTCTAATTGAGCAAACTACATATTTAAAAATGTCAAATAATGTTATCTTTATATGACGACGCCAAATATTACATGAAGAACATGAATAGGTGAAGTAGTTTCTGACAGACTATCAAAATGTACTCACGCTACAACATATGATTTTTTGAAACCTAATACAGATATATTTCGTCTTAAATGATATTACATAATTGTGTGACATTTCTTTTCAATATCGAAATATCAAAGATATCGCCAAAAGGTGTTTGACACATTCGATACTAGTAACATGCCTAATATATTTAAAGACATTCTGTATTTATGATTCAATGAAAAGTGTAATCAGCACTATTGATGGACAGATGGACCATCCCAATGATAGTGAAATTGTAATAGACCCCGGTTATATTAATATTGATACTAATTTTATTTGACTTTCAAACACAATTCGCAATGAACAATTTGTTAATAGTATAGCCGAAGAAAACTCATCAGTGTACATAATCTTTCTTCAAAGACAGATAATATATCATGCCAGGTATTCATCAATCATATTTTGTTTATAAAAAAATTCAGATGATTGGGGTTTACAGGACTTATAAGTTGATCTAAACATGATGAAATCATTGAATTGACGAATATGGGAGCACATATCTTGTATGTCCTAAAAATATTACCTTTTTTTGGATTTGAGCGTCACTGATGAGTCTTTTGTAGACGAAACGCGCGTCTGGTGTATATACAAAATTTAGTCCTGGTATCTATGATGAGTTTATTCACCGTGTACACTGACATCACACTTGTATAATTATATATTGTATTTAAATATACTGTTATTCTATATCCTATATTAGAATGCATTAAAGTATTAAAGACATCTATCTAGTCACATAATAGTCACATGTTAAATGTCCCAACATTGAAATATGAAACAATTCAATTAGGAAATATAACGGTATTATGTGTAACAAAACAATCACTTTAAACACATATTATATACGCGAACCAACTACAAACACTGACCTTCAGGCTGCTGACCTTGAACAGGCACACAGAGTGGCGAGGTTGTGTTAATCACGTTTGTTGCCAAACATACGTGTTTCTTTATGACTTGTATCTGTATTAAAGTAAAATGATACTCCCATAACTACATTATTTCCTCGTTGTATCAAAACATGTTGCAATAAAAATTCGATTAACTAACTATGCACGATAGTACAATGACTTGATGTTTTTCATTAAATTCTAAGATGACAATATGGTTTGTACGCGGATACATCTGGAAATAAAAGAGACAAAGCTCTTAGATGTTCGTGTATTATAAGAGTTTTTATTAGAAGTAATTAAGAAAGGGTGTGATTCAAATCATAAAAATCTATCGTTTCTTCAAAATGTAGGAATGAAAAAAATTGCATTAAAATTATTCATTGTATATCATATAACTAATAGCCTTTCAGTTGAAAGGAATTGTCAAAACATGCAACAATTAACTGAATTTCTTCAAATGCATAACATCTATAAATGTGTTGTACGTATACATGTTTTTTTTTAATAATCATTAAAATGGTCAACACCGAAATAATAATGAAACAGAATGTATTTATGTTTGTTTCGTCTCCGGTTATTCTTAATGGTTGAGACAGCTAACAACATGCATTTCGTAATTAGGCAGTTTTTTTTTGGACAATTATGAAATTCAGAGTTTAAATTTAAGTCTCGAACATAATAATAGTATTTGTTTAACAGAAAGAACTGATATGCAAATATATTTTGATGATTTAACATTATATTACCATAATTCATATAAATAGTATAAAATTACTTTGCAGATTGATCTTTTCTTTGGTATTTACACATATTTGTCAATTAACTTTATCTTAAAAAGTTGAAGGATTTAAAAATGACACTATACAATTTCGATAATCTAATGACAATCTAAATGAAATAAATCATTTTATAAGCCGAAATGAAAAATCTGCTTTGTTCATTTACAATGCATACATTGCCAATTAAACTCTAACTATACACATCATAATTATTTTTAACAAAATTTAATTTAGTCAACAACAAAAAAACGATAAAAAACAAAATATTAAAATTTCTTTCTTCTCGTGTCAACCTATCTTGAATTAATGAAACCAGTAATCAATAAATGTATATCCCAGGCGATTTTCTTTGTCGAAACGTATAGAGGAGTGTCCGAGTTTAAATATGATTCCCCAACATACTAACAGTATCTGAAAAATGAAAGGACTTTAACTTTAATTTAACATATTGTAAACATAATTTATAAATATAGTTTAAAGTTACTTTGAATATGACACTATCTTTCCTAAATTATATTTTTAAAACGAAATGAAATGAAATTAAAAATCTGCCTGGTCATACATGTATATAGGTCCGGGTTTTTTATATTTCGATCATGGAAATAACAATTCATTCATTAACGAACTATACTATACCATGTATACAGTACCTTTGATATCTTATTATAGACCCGATATTACGCGATTATGTTCTTTATAAACAAAACTGGCGACAACCACAACGCAATTGTATGGTTATAACGTTGTATATAAATTAAAGTACACCGCTGTTTAATAGTCATAAATCAATGAAGCGAACACAAATTCTTGTCACAAAAAAAACCCAAGGAAACCAAAGAAACATGATCACCTAAAAGAGGAAAACACCAGAAACTAAACTATATATAAACATTTGTGAACCGTGTAAATTATGTACAGCATGGTTCTCTCGTGCTTTTTATACTGTTTTTATCAATAAATCCGCTGCAACTATGTTGTTATAATGATTTAGCACAGCCCTTGAATGTTGTAAACTTCCCGAAAAAAACGTGAATGGTGTATGTCATATGATGTAATGGTGTAAGGTGTATGTTGCTATGGTGTATGGTGTGAGAGGAATGGTATAATGGTGTAGGATGAATGGTGTGATTGTGTAACGGGAATGGTGTGAATGAATGATGTACGATAAGATAAGAACTAATTTTTCATAATTTTGTTATACATTAATTTACAATATTGTGATCAGAACACATTTTTTTAAATAAATAAAAATTTTGTAGTAGTACACTTTCTTTGAAATTAATTTGAATTTTGGATAATTTCATATCGTGTTTATAGAAAGGGGAATGGAAAAGTCGTCCTGTATTTGGCCTTTTTAACTGTTTTGGATTCGACCGTCACTGATGAGTCTTTTGTCGACGAAACGCTCATCTGACGTATATACTAAATTTAGTCCTGGAACTTGTATCTATGATGAGTTTATTTATGGTGTAATGTGTGAGGTGTATAGTGCAAAGGTGTAACGTGTATTGTGGAAAGGTGTAGAGTGTATGGTGTAACGTGAATTATGTAAAGATGTAGGATTTATGGTGAATGGGTTAATGGTGTATGGTGTTAGTGGGAAGTTTACATCATCCACGGACTGTACCATAACTAAGTCAATGTCACTGCTGGTACAGGTTAACTCCCCGAGCATAGTAACGGTTAATATAAAAAAGAAGATGTGGCATGATTGCCAATGAGACAACTATCCACAAAAGACCAAAATGACACAAACATAACAACTATAGGTCACCGTACGGCCTTCAACAATGAGCAAAGCCCATACCGCATAGTAAGCTATAAAAGACCCCGATAAGACAATGTAAAGCAATTCAAACGAGAAAACTAACGGCCTTATTTATGAAAAAAAAATAACGAAAAACAAATATGTAACCCATAAACAAACGACAACCACTGAATTACAGGCTCCTGACTTGGGACAGGCACATACATAAATAATGTGGCGGGGTTAAACATGTTAAGTAGTCAGCACTTCATTGATATGGTCATGAATTTAAAATTGATTACAAAACTTTGATTCATTTTTAATACTTGGGATTTTTTATAAATGCTCAATGCTCTGGAAATTCGTACTTTATTTCGCCTTTTTTTAAATTTATTTGATATACGTCAAAGATGAGTGCGTTTTGTGAAGAGAACGCGCGTATGGCGTCTACCATTTTGATCCATGTTTCTTTGTTGACTTTATAAATGAATAGTATCGCTGGGTTTATTTATTGAGTCTAATAATTCAAAAGTTAGTCCCTTCATAGAAATGTAAACACATTATCATCGTATTGATTTCAATCTATTTAGTTAAACCTTTTATTATACATATTGCTAAACATGTATGCCATCATAATTGTGTACCTCAATTTAGAATATCGTAGTGTCTCTGTTTACCTAAACTATTGTATCTGGATTAATACTGTATGTTTACCTGTAAACTTGTTTTTAGTCTTAAGAAAATAAAATATCTATCTATCTATCAAGATGATTTTTTTTTAAAACATGTTCACAATGTGTGGTGCTTATTTCAATACAAATATAGAATAATTGAACTTCTATTGTACCGTTCGGCTATTGATGGTAACTTCAAACCAGTCCTTAACAAAAATTACTCCGATGAGTTTTACCATTAATTCTAACCTGGTCTGCTCCACACTAATTCAAATAATAATAAACAGTTAAATGTTTGTGTTTCTCGATATGCAGAAATCAGCTAACTACAGTTCATGGATTAAAACCCAAAACCGTTTCTGATATGTCTTTAGAATATCGAAAACTATATTGATTTGCAGGTTACTCCGTTAAAAAAAGGTTACAGATAACGTACATTGCATATTCAAAACTTTCCAAAGCTACAAGTAATTTAATTATATTTCATATTAACATTAAGATCTGAAGCATTTGATATGTACATGTTACAGTTAGTGTTCATGTGTATGCTTAATAAACCTTTTACGGTAGCAAAGATAAACATTGGCCTCATGCGTACTGTAAAATAGACATATCGATATCGGAATGTTTCTCGATTTGGTAACTCAGGTTAGATTTAATGTCACAAGTAATACAAGTAATGCAATGATAAATGACAGCAATATCAGTGTACAGATACTGACAGTATGATTAGTTTTAATTCAGAGTGCCAATATTTCTACTTCATATAAAAAAACAATAAATTGTCACTCAAAATTAAAAGTCTTCATTTTTGTATCACACAATGTTTTGTATATCAGGTACAATGTAGCTATGTGCTAGCATTATAAATCATTGATTAGATAACTCAAGATTGGTTGTTATATGCAAATTACACAAACATTGGTCCAAGATGAATACAAAATATTGTTACTTTAAAGCTAGAATTTGCCAATATATAGCCTTTTTATTTTAAAAAATACCCCAATTATTCTATTCGTGATATAATTAAATGTTGTATGAGTCATCCAAAACAATTCGGTCTCTAGTTCGCGAATAGTATGTCATCTTTAACGAATGCCATACAGGTTGTTGTGTGTCATGTGTTGAAATGTTCCTTGTAGTTCTTGATATAATCCATTTGGATTTAGATTTGGTATCCATTCATTCTAACAATTTATGTAAAATGATCCAATTTGACATCAGGTTTTTATGTTACTTACATGATACCATTGTTGATTTAACCAATCACACTGATTTTTACATAATATAAAATAATATGTATGAGCGTGCATCCAATATTTTAATTTCAACTGTGCAAATATCAAGTTTAACTGTGTAAGTTTGGCTGAAAGTACCGCATGCCTTTTTTGTGTACAATCTAGTATCTTCTTAAAATGATATACCTCAAAGAAATATTATCCGATACCATGAATATTTCTTTTATTTTTAAATAAAAGTTAGCAGCATGTTTAACATATAAAAATAGTTTTTGTGCGTGAATTTCATATAACGAATTGTAAAGTATGTGAAAGTGTGCGTATTTGTCTGTCGAATTGCTTACATTTTTATTGACTGTGATCATTTAAAAAAAATAAAGAATTTGCAAGCGTAAGTTATAGCACTGTTGTTTTCCCCCTTTTAATGTAATGTTGTATAGTTTTTGTAAAATGATTAGAATATTGATTGTACTTTTTTTCTGTTTTAGCTTATCAAGGTAAACTTTTGTATTTCAACTACACTTCGCTTTTGGAATTTGATGTTGATACACGGATTGTTACTGTATTGGTTCAGCACGGAAGTCGTCATGTGTATTCCATGGACTATGATTACAAAAACAGATTTATGTATTTTGCAGACTACTGCAGCCAGAACATCATTCGGTATGTAAACGTGAATTTTGTTGACGTCGATACAAGGGGAAACGTCGAGTTGAAATGTGAAAAGCACATTAATGAAAAACATAATTTCTATAAATTGAAATAATCAATGTGCTAGTGATATATTTCATTCTTATTAACCTGAACGTTAAACGGAAAATCTCTTATGTCTTAATTTTGCTTGACAAATTCTGATTTGTGTTGAAATTGTATGTAATTTACTCTATATATTCTCGATATTCTAAATATGGATTTAAAATTTCTTCACATGTTCTCGACAATTAATTATGATTTGAATAATGTCTAGACATTTCACGACATGTTCTCTACATTTTTTTCTCCGTATAATTTGATATTGTGTCTTTAAAAGTAATATCACAATAATACTAAACTCCGATAAAAATTCGAAACTGAAGAACCCTAACCGAATGGCGAAATCGATGATAAAACATATCAAACAAATGGACAACAACTATCATATTCCTGACTTGGTACATGCATGTTCAAACTTAGAACACTTAGTATGCATATGTTTTACTAGTACAAGTAACAAGTTATCTGTTTTAAAAAAAACCACATCCATTTATCAATGTTTACCATTTATACCATTTCTCTATCATGCTGTGACAGATTTGATGTAATGTGTGTGTGTGTGTGTGTTTATGTGTTTGAACTATGAATCAGGCAGTTGAGACTTTTTGTTATAAAATACAACTACAGTTATTGAATCTATATAATGCCAAAAAAAATTGTATGATTTATTTAGATTTGCATATTCCTGACTTGATTCATGCATGTTCAAATGTAGAAAACTCATTATGCATATGTTTTACTAGTTACAAGTTATCTGTTTAGAAAAAAAAACACATCCATTTATCAGTGTTTTCCATTTATACTATTACTCTATCATACTGTGACAGATTCGATGTAATGTGTGTGTGTGTGCTTTTATGTGTTTGAACTATGAATCAGGCAGTTGAGAATATTTTTGTTTATAAAATACAAATACAGTTATTGAATCTATATAATGTCAAAAACTTGTAATGATTTATTTAGATTTGCATATCCCTCAAACAACATAGAGTTACAGACAGTTGTTCAGTCAATATCAGATCCAGTAGGACTAGCTGTTGATTCAGTCAATGATCATATTTACTGGATTGGTCATTTAACACAGAGACTCTATAGATGCAATCTAGACGGAAGCAATGTGACTTTGCTGTCAACTCCTAGATATCCTATTGTGATACGACTTGATGTTACAAAAAGGTATCATGGTGTATGTTTGCACAAGGGATTGAGTAATTATGACTAAATTTTGTAAACCAAACTATGCAAATAAACTCATCATTTATACCGGGACTAAATTAAGTATATATACCAGACGCGCGTTTCGTCTACAAAAGACTCATCAGTGACGCTTGAATCCAAAAAAGTTAAAGAGGCCAAATAAGGTACGAAGTTGAAGAGCATTGAGGACTAAAATTCCTAAAAGTTTTGCCAAATACAGCTAAGGTAATCTATGCCTCAGGTAAAAATGCCTTAGTATTTCAACAATTGATTTATAAGTCATGTCTAGTCAATTAGCATAATCGGTGACCTATAGTTGTTAATGTTTGTGTCATTTTGGTCTTTTGTGAATAGTTGTCTCATTAGCAATCATACCACATCTTCTTTTTTATATAATCGTAATGTGTGTTTAGCTCACCTGGTCTAACAGGACCAATAATACTGAACTCCGAGGGAAATTCGAAACGTCAACTTTTAAAATAAATCTTTTTCAACTACTGGGCAAAACAAAACTTAACTTGGCCTACATCAGACTTAGGGTATCTCATTTGGAATATGTTTCCATTGACCCGGTTATCGACCAAGATGGCCGAAATTGCTAAATATAGAACATGGGGTGAAATACTTTTTTGAACTTATAGTTCTGAAAACAAAACATTTAGAGCAAATCTGACAGTATGAACAAATGTTCATCATTACAAAATCTATCTGCCCTGAAAGTTGCAGATGCATCAGGCAACTCGTTGTTTGGTTGCTGCCCCTAATTTGGTAATTTTATGGGAATTTTGCATTTTTTGGTCATTACCTTGATTATTTTAATAGACAGAGATAAACTGTAACAGCAAAGTTGTTAAGCAAAATATGATCTACAAAGAAGTCAACTGGATCCAACTTAACCAAAATTGTCAATTGACCCAAGAAAGAGTAAATTCCCTTTAAAGTCAACTTTTCACACCCTTTACATGTGTCGGTTAGGGTTAGGGTAAGGATAAACTGTCAAAATTTTTATAAAAATCTTTTCTGTAACAATTGAGCCAAACTGAACCAAATCTTGTCTAAGTCATCCTTATGGTATCTTGTTTAAAAATGCATTCGATGACCCTGTCAATCAACCACAATGACCTCCATGGCTTCACATATACTGACCGTCTTAAGAAACGCAACACTTGATTATTCTTTTAAATTCCCATTTTCAAATATGATTTTTTTGTAAACAAACTTCTCAACAGAAAGTTCTTTCATTACTTCAATGTTTAAAAAATGCAACGTCGAAAATTGAATTGATTACGTCATTTTCGACGTTCGAATACTGCAGTATTCCACTTACCAATGAAGGGGTCACCGTCAAAAGTAATGCCTGCCTGTAACAAACGTCAAAAGTATTGTCAGAAAGGTCAATAATTCTGTTTGGCACGTTTTGGTTCTGTTTTGCACCTCCTGATTTTGTCGTTGTTCCACCAATTATAATGGGTTTTAGCAATTATGCGGTTGAAACTTGAAGGCTTTAAAAGTTTTTCTGTTGTCGATTCTTTGGTCGTTCAGTTAATGGGAAACATTTTTGGCATAAATCTATGCAAAAATGGCATTCAGCAATTTGATTAGCAGTTGCCGTTGTGACCGTAGAAATGTTTCTGACACCCCAGTTATATTGTTATACTTCATAGTTTCTATTCATGAAACACGTGTAAATTGAAAAGATCAGTTGTTACGAATAACAACGAATTTTGACCACAGGCTGTGAGAAGCGGGATTTCTGTAAACCCCTGCCTCTACATCCCACAAACAAAATCCAGTGTTAATCGTAACAATAGAAATTGATTATTCTTTGAAAATAGCATGACCATAAGAAATAAATAATAGTGTTCATTACAAATTGTTTTCAAGATAGTAAAAAAACTTTTAGAGGAAAAAAAAGTCATTTATTTTTAATACAAAACAAAATCCTTTATTACGCCTTTGCTGAAAGTAATATTTTGGTTTTATCCCAGTCATTTATTTCTATTAATAAAAAGGAGATATATGAACTCTCGGACCCAAACTCCAACCAAACCACACCCCACCCCTTTCGCTACTATGTGGACGATCCGGGTTGGGGTTATTTGACTAATTGGAACCAAATCGCCTTTCTGCTGGATCAGCCCCTCTCCCATAAAAGAGAAAGTAACAACATATCAAATCTATATATTTGTAGACTGAACGTGCTTGGTCGTCGAGTTTCTATTGCAGACACACGTATACCTTTGTAGGTCTGAATATGAATGCTCATTTATTTTCGAGAAGATGGGAAGGGGGAGGATTTTTGCAATAAATTAATTGTTGAAATGTTTAAAATCTTTCCTCAACACTTTGTCGTTTTTATAAAGGGACATAGCACCACTACTAACCATGTATCGAACTAAGCCCCGCCTACGAATCTTTTATAAAATATACAACGTCTTCAAGCGGTCGATGTTACAATGTAGCTAATCATAAAATCATAGAAATGCATAGGAGGTTATAAGACAACACCTTTTACCTGGGCCTGCCAATTTCTTGAATATGAAAACAAAATTTCAAAAAAACAGTATCATAACAAATGAGTTTCTTATATAGAGAATGCTTTGGTATATACATCAACATAAATCAAGAGGAGTCCATAATATAGTTCTCATCAGATATATTTCTTTTGTTCTACGGTTTCATTATGTTTTAATGTTACCAATTATGTACATTTTACATCTTGCATGTTAATCATATGTATGTAATACGCTAATTAAAAGTTAGCATCACCAATAGCATCCATGAACTAAAATAACAAGAATGTCTAATCATATTGATAGTATAAATGTACGAGATCAATCATATTAGATAGTAACACCAATGTTTAATTAGGCGAGATAAGGCCTATGTTTTGTTGAGCAGGATGGGTAAATTGGCGAACTCGCCACGTTTGATTTGTATATTAAATACCATATGTCTTGACATAGGAGAGTATTTTTGGACAAAGAAGAATTGTAATATCCACCTTTGAGGCCAAAAGGTGTTCCATTGTTCAGTGTAAGTTTCTTCTAGCATACAAGTCAAGAGCCTGCATGCTTTATTAGTCTTGTATTATTTTAAATTTTAATTTCTTTTGTACAACTTGGAGTTTAGTATGGCGTTCATTATCACTGAACTAGTATATATAGTTATCAAAACTATCAGGATTATAATTTTATACGCCAGACGCGTTTCGTCTACATAAGACTCATCAGTGACGCTCAGATCAAAATAGTTAAAAAGCCAAATAAATACAAAGTTGAAGAGCATTGAGGATCCAAAATTCCAAAAAGTTGTGCCAAATACGGCCATTAAGGTAATCTACTCCTGGGGTAAGAAAATCCTTAGTTTTTCGAAAAATTCAAAGTTTTGTAAACAGAAAATTTATAAAAATGACCATATAATTGATATTCATGTCTACACCAAAGTGCTGACTACTGAGCTGGTGATACCCTCGGGGACTAAACGTCCACCAGCAGTGGCATCGAGCCAGTGGTGTAAATAGTTATCAAAAGTACCAGGATTATATATATATTTGTTATGGGGTCAAGTGGAAAATGACGCCTCCGGATGCGAGGAATTATCACTGTATTGACGACCTGTTGGTGATCTCCTGCTGCTGACTGTTATTTGGTCGGATTCTTGTCTCTTTAACACATTCCCCATTTCCATTCTCAATTTTAAGTTTAATCGTTTATATAATTCAGGTCAGATATACTGTCATACAACTTGGAGCTCAAGCTAGCTATAAAACCATGTTAAATCCACCATTTTCTACATACTAAAATGTCTGTACCAAGTAAGGAATATGACAGTTATCCCTTCGTTTGGTATGTTTGTGTTGTTTGTTTTGCCATTTGATTACAGACTTTCCGTTTTGAATTTTCCTCAGAAATCAGTATTTTTGTAGTTTAAATTTTTATACGTCATTATCCCAGTCGATTCACCATGAAAAACCTCAATGTACCTATCGGTTTAAAGAATAACAATAAATGATATAAGCAATTAAAGTATCGTCAAATGTGTATTTTTCTGAATCCTTTTGTAGTTTCGTCTGCTTCCATCTTCAGGGTTTATAAATAAAGTAACAACACATTAGTACTCAAGTTTACACTGAGCCGTCAAGTTTAAGTTCTGTTAGTCACATTTTCAGTCTTTCAGGTGGATATATATAGTTGAACAAAAAAATGGAATATTGAAGTATAGATTCGATTTATCTGAACACATGACGATTGTTAACTTTGTATCACCATACGTTGAATGTATGGATATAGGTACGTTTTTATCAGATGTTTTGGATAAAATATTGCATTCATTTTTACGTTTGCCTTTTGTTTTGCCTGCAGAACAACTGTACAGAAACTTGATGGTATTGGTGTAAGGTAAACTTATTTAATTTGATGTACTATATAACATTTCAAAATCTGTGTATGTCAATTCTAAACTCGTCTTTGTTTATTAGCTTTGAGTCAAAATTGCCTGTCTCTTTTTTTTCACAAAAAAGTATGTTGTGAAAAACGATGAATATGCTTAAGACTGCGAAGTTATTTCTAATTAATGCATAAATCAATTTCATCCGGTGCTTTTCACATTCAATATTTAAAATTGTCAGCAATGACGAATGTCTTAGTCACAAACCAGCATATTAAGGGGATGGTTGGGATCCCGCTAACATGTTTAACCCCGCCACATTATTTATGTATGTGCCTGTCCAAAGTCAGGAGCCTGTAATTCAGTAGTTGTCGTTTGTTTCTGTTTTATATATTTGTTTTTCGTTAATTTTTGAAAATAAATAAGGCCGTTAGTTTTCTAGTTTGAATTGTTATACAATGTCTTATCGAGGCCTTTTATAGCTGTCTATGCGGTATTGGCTTTGCTAATTTTTGAAAGCCGTACGGTGACCTATATTTGTTAATGTCGATTTCATGTTGGTCTCTTGTGGATAGTTGTCGCATGGGAAATCATACCACATCTTCTTTTGTATATGTCATATTGGCATGATGGGTATTAACTATCAGACATTATACTTGTAGCATCGTATATAAATGAATTTAAAGGTTTGTGTAGGTGCACACAAACATACTTTTCCAAAGTGTATAAAATTGAGAAAGAAAATGGGGAATGAGTCAAAGCGACAACAACCCGACAATAGAGCAGACAACAACCGAATGATTCCAATGGGTCTTCAATGTAGCAAGAAACTTCCACACCCGGAGTTGTCCTTTAGCTGGCCCCTTAAAAAATATTTATTCTTTTACTGTGATAATTGACGTCATTATCAACTCCGACTTATACACAATAAACTAAAATTAAAAATCATACAAAACTAACAAAGGCCAAAGGCTCCAAACTTGGGACAGACACAAAATTGCGGCGGCGTTAAACATGTGTATTAAATCTCAACCCTCCTCTTATACCTCTAGCCATTGTAAAAAATTAAACGCGTAAAAATACGCACATTAAACTTCCCTTCAATATAAGTCCGAGTCCGATGTAAGAAGATATAACAAAAGAAAATAAATAAAATCATGATAATACATAACTAATATCAGACTACTAGCAGTTAACTGTAATGCCAGCTTCAGACCTCAATTAAACTGATTAAAAGATTATGTCTTCATCATATGGATATCAGGTACAATTCCCCTGTTAGGGGTGTACTATCATACCATCATAAAATATATGAGACGAGCATAACCGGTGTCATGCCAACACATTTTTTTTTAAATAAATGTGTTTAGTTCCGATGCAAACCCCCTATAAGTGAATCAATAGTAAATTCAAAATGTGCAATCTTTAATGGCCTGGCAACTGATTTAGCTGAATGCAATTTGTTGGTGGAGTTCGTGTTGTTGTTGTACTCCTATCTTATAAACTTTGATAACGCATCGTTGTCAATATCAAGGAAAGTGATGCGACTGTCGTACAAGTGACAGGTTAAATGCTATAAACCCAGGTGTAATCCATCATTTTCTACATTTGAAAATGCCTGTACCCTGTCAGGAATATGACAGTTGTTGTTTATTCGTTTAATGTGTTTGATCATTTGATTTTGCCATTTGATTAGGGACTTTCCATTTTAAGTTTTCCTCCGAGTATTTTGGTGATTTTACTTCTGATAAAGATTTTATTGACATTGATGTGTTGCCTTCACGGTTCATGTGAGTGCATTAACCGTAACGATTACATCATATTTATGAAATGACTGCATTATGCTTCTTTCACTGTTTGTTTCTAACAATTGTAGACACTATCGATGAAAAACTGTATTGGATTAATATCGATGGTGACATGAAATCATCTAACGACGATGGATCTGATGTTAAAACATTTCTTTCAACAAATGAAGGTACAAACTACTATACTGTCAGTGTCGTCGGTAGTTACATATACTACTTTAATGAGAACAATCAGTTGATGATGGTTAATAAAATACCAGGATCCACGCCCACTCTGTTGTATAACGAAACCAGCAAGATTTACAGTATATTTGTGTTCAATACATTGGGTATGTTAATAACCATCTATAATCACGTATAACGATAACTTAAATATACACACATCCATACCCCTGTATGAATGGTGTTTATTGTTTTGATGATGTTTTGATAAAATGTTAATGGAAGCAGCTAAACATCACAAAATACATAGCAACCTATTTAAAATAACCAATCCGTTTGCACTCAGTTTGGAAATTGTAATAAGTAGATTACCACTTCTTTGAATAATCGTTAAAATCAATCTTGCTAATATTGTATATTATTACATTTTGTTTTCGTATGTTTAAAAACATCTTATGATTTATTATTGTTCTGTATCTTTATATACATAATTCATTTTGATGTGTTAGTTACTTCCTAATTTGTTATATTCAGCTTTTCACTTAGTATAGACATATTTAGTTATTATGATTAACCAAATGTAACGTTGGCTTCAATGCGTTTAATACAAATTGCTTACGCAATGTTTTTATTATATGAGTTAAATTACATGTGTATTATCGTCATTTATATAATGTATCTCTCTTGATATTTTTTGTGCTGTTGAATTTATTTTTATTTCTTTAATCTTGTTAATTTATTAACTATTTTTTATGTTATAATTGCATAAATATTAAGGTGATTATCTTATTAACGTTATAACTGTTGACAACAATTATAATGATTACGTAACTGTATTACTACATAAACGGTGCCAAATGTTGTGCCCCAGATTGGCATTTTGACTTAAATTGCTGTTCAAGAAATTGTATGACACAAACAAAAGGTTAGTAATTATACCTTACGTTTTTTGTTTTATCCATCAGTGAAAATGTTTGAGTTATCATTATTCATATATAAACAAATGGTATCATAGTCAACTGTTACAAACTTGTCACTGTTTTTCTAAATTGAATATCGTGTCCGTTTATAATTATGTTGATCGTATTTTAAGCAATACAATACTCTGTCCTCGAAGTATACAAGTGTAAATATGTGGTATCATTGTTCAAAAAGAGAACTCGTCAGTTTTAAAAGTAGATAACATTACGTAAAAAAAGTCAATTGAATTCACAATATCTCGTTATTAGAAAAACATCATATTTTTTTTGTTTTAGCTCACACGAATAGACTTCTTTCTGTCGTTAAAACAAAGTCTGAAAGAATACTGTATCAAACTTTTTTTTTTCATTTTTCATTTCAATACATCTCAACGGAATATGATACAGCAAAGTCAGTACCTAATTGACGTCGGGGTAAGATGAATACATCATATAATCAGCAACGCACTATTGGTATAGAGGCATCAACAAAACACGGGTATGGAAAATAATAGGTTGGTGGATGTGTTGTGTTTTTTATGATTTGTATAGATTTTTATCAGCATTGTTATCAGCATTTTTATATCAAATTATATTATAACAGAAACAGTGTTTTTTTGCGGTGTCCAGGAAAGTAATGGCATACTAAATCGGTGCCTTGTCATATTTATATGATATCATGGTTTATTTTCACAAGCGAAATATGGAAACAGTAATAAACAAAATCCGGTCAACGCATTATGACTTAATACAAACTTTTGAATAAATAACTCGGAAATGTTAAGTTGACATGTTCTGATTGCATCCTACATAGCAGTTCTTGTAAAAAAAAACATTCAATTGTTTAAAGTCATCTTTAAAAACAAGAAGTTTGATACGGAAGAGTTATTTGCACCTTAATCATGATTATTTTGTAAATTTAGGAAAATTTTTAAACTGACATTTTCAGTAATACATTTTCTTTTCAAATTTTGCACAAATTTTAACCAATATTCGAGTATTCGAAATTTCGATCACGGATTACGTTATCTACATATATTTGATAAAATTGAGAATGGAAATAGGAAATGTGTCAAACAGACAACAACCCGACCATAAAACAGACAACAGTCTTTTCCTGCCTGAAACATCTTTGAGTTGTCTCCAGGCAATTTTTTAGGTATTAGAACAGATTGAGCTTTTAGTTCAGTATGTCAGTATAAAATCCGATTTTTGTTATAGCCACTTACATCATATTGCTTGACAACATGATTCGTAAAAGAGTAGTAATTTATTCAATATAGTCAGTTATTTTAATCAATCATTAATATTTAATATTTGATATTGACGGAATGTTGACGTTATTGAGTAAATTTCATAAAAGTGAGAATAGAAATGGGGAATATGCCAAAGATGATAAATGATATATGAAAGTTTTTAATTTTTAAAGGTGAATGAGGTATACATTTATTTCCACACATAGATGATCATTAAAGTCAATGGAAGATTTTTTTTTACTGAATCTACCCCTACAAAGACCAGAGGCGCTTTGATTGAGAAAATAATTATTTATATTTATTTTGTATTTGTATGCATACCTCTCTTTTGCGAATTGCGTACCCGATAAAGACATATGTACTACAAACAATAATTAGTCTTAATGAAAGACGTATATATATATATATTTGTATGAACTGTATTACGAAGCTACATACAAACTGACGAGGAAAGGTAACACCCGACCACCGAACGCTTTGTCATTGTGAAGCCAAAGTGATCGAGTGGTCTAGCGCGTTGGATACAGTGCAGGCGACTTGGTGGCACGATATATCAGAAGCATCAGTTCAAATTCCGGCGAGGGAATAACAGACAATTTGCAAAGCAAATTTTTAGATCTTACATTGAAAGGTGATGTTAAGACGAGTTGTATTTTTTTATTTATATGCAATTGTATAAAATGTCAAACACATAATTAAGTGTGAAATGTAAAAGTTATATAATACGTTGCCTGTAGACTTTTGATATTATTGGTAATTGTGATAATATTTCTTGTTCATTTTATTTCAGGTTTGAAAGATTTACAGTTAGTAATAATACAATGATTGGAGTGCTGTGAATCCTGCAAAAAGAGAGAAAATGTGTGATACACATTACCTGGTTTAATTTCGAGATTGTAACATCAATAAACTACTGACGCTTTAATTCATCATAAAACATGCTTTGAAATTTTACTGATGTTTATACCAGCCCGGTATCTTATTTACATAGCTTGTTTAATATAAAAAAAGGACATATACACTGAATCTTACATTGATATAATTTAGTATCAGGTTGATTTTATAAAGGACACACCAACTCCAAAATCAAAAGATGACCCTAGGAATGTTGAAATGTTTCATGAAAACAAACTTTTCATTTTCGATTCCTCTTTGTAGACAATTTGATGTATACTCGCTCATGAATTGTACAAATTTCTAATAAATTAGATCTCGGCAATTTTTAAAAATTTTAAAGATGTGCACATACTAATAATAGAATCATGCAAATAAAAGGATTATCAATTCTGTTATATATTCCATTAAATGACTACGTTATTTCGGATGACGTAGTATTGTAACTTAGAAAACAATAGTACAATTGTTTATATTATCCTGTTCTTTTTCTTATTTGTTTATTAACACTTAATAATGTAGAAAACGTTGAAGTACATGTGTATACGAAAATGAGACATATTTTTGGGGGTACACACTTTCAATAGCTTTTTTCCTCACCTTATCATTATGATTTTTTTTGTTATTTCCATTCAATGATATCGAATCTCCTTATTCCATTTTATTACAAATTTCGGAATTTTCAAAAATTGTTACAAAATTGTTTCGGGAAATCAAAATGAGTTAAACTAATCGTGAAAGAGTATTGCATACAGAGACAATCAATTATCAAGTGTTACTAACCTAAAATAAACTATGTATTCAAAAGTCAATTGAGGGTTTTATATCCGCTGAATAAAATCGTAACCTAGTTATTCCACGACAACTATTTCATCTATAAACACGTTTGTCATTTTAAATAGTTTGTTTTGTTTAAAAAAGATAGATCTACTCTTATATGTCTTAATACACTACACGTGTATGGCCAATTTAGGAATACACATTGTCATGAAAATATGTTACTGCACCTGCATACAGATAGTATAATATGTCTAACGCCGTTGTATTTCAAAGGTATGAATTATTAAGGATGTATTCTTGTACATTTCAGTCTCGTTGAAATCTGTCGCTTTGGAATATGTTCCAAAACATGTTTACCAAATGGAAAATATCGATGAATTTGAATAATATCATAATTGGAATTAACTTTGTGAAAAAGGATTGCGTGTTTCCTAGAAGTAGATTGTTTTTTCGATATTAAATGTCACATTGTATATAACCAACCAAGTCCGTCTAATTATCTAAAATGTTGTGAAAATGAAAGAGGGATACAAGAAATGATTTTACCAGATACAAAGGTACATGACTATCCTATTTTATTTATTTTTTTCGCTTCATGTGTGTTTTGACATTCATATGAAATAAAGATGTTTTAATTATATGCTTTTTGTAAAAAAAAAAATCCCACAATTACAAATATGACAACATGGTAAATAAGACCCGAAAAATCATCAACATTTTATAAAACTTTCTTATATATGTAATAGCAATATCTAAATACACGGTTACTATAGTTTTTAGGCGGTAAATATCTTCAGATTGGTCCACCTCATCTTATGAAATCGTGAAAAGAAGTGTTATTGTAAAACTGTGATTTGTTTTATGATAATAGCCTAAATATAAGTAAAAATGTATGAACAATGCAAAAATAATCAAAATTAGATACTTACAACTGGCTGGTGCAAAAGAAGAAGCGCACCACCATATTAATTTTTAACTTCAATTCTAGAAACTGTTGGTCCCTCAGATTTGAAAAATCTTATACGCACAATCGTAAGCTGTATGCATTCATCTTATATAACATGTATAACACTAATTCAATAAGTTTTCGCATAATGTTTTTTTCGAAACTGTTCCAATTTTACTCTGTATGTATATTACATTCAAAATCTTAACATATATGTACAACTGTCATGTAGGTAATGCACCGTCATATTTGATCAATTTGTTAAATCCTCAAGTGTCTAAACGTTCATTAAGGTCGTCAGAGTCATCTATTGGTTGTTATGCAGTTCCATATAACAAAAAGAAACCTTTTTCAGATAGAAGCTTAAGTACTATTGGGCCAAAATTGTGGAATGAACTAGGTAAAAATGTAAAAAACTCTGAATCTTTGGATACTTTTAAATGTCGGTTGAAAACATTGTATTTCGAAAATTATTTTGAACCTTTCTTACTTTTTTCTTGTGTATCACAGTATATGTTTTCAATTTTTGGTATAGTACATACATATTGTATTTTTGAATTTTATATGTCATTGATGTACAACGCCATTGAATACATATTGTAAATGTAGAAATAGGCGTTAAATTAAGTTTTCATGTTTCATGTTTCATGTTTCATATTGGTTTATATTTGATTCGATGGTAACTATTTCATAATTAATACATGTTAATGCCAAATTATCTCAATAAATCATATTTCAGCTTGATCATTTAATAAACGGGATAAGTTGTATTACTGTCAAGTAGACAAATATTAACTAATGTCTTCCAAGTGCTAATGTTTACATTGAAATAAGCGTTTCAATTTTCGCATTATTCAGCATAGAAGGTTTTTACCTGTGTATGTAATAAAATAAACTTTATATCAACTAGTATATACGGTTTTAAATTAATTAGATACAAGAAGATGTGGTGTTTTTGTCAATGATACTACTCGTCATCCAAATCATAATTTGTAAAAGTTAACAATTATCATGATTATAGTTCAAAGTACGATCTTCAACACATTCCAAACAGCAAGCTATAAAGGGTCCCAACATTGACATCTGTAAAACAAGCTCTGTCATTTGTAAGATTTTCTCAAACATCCTCATAATGTTTCTTGATTGATTATAATTTTAATTTTATTGCATGGCCGACAATACATGCAGTTATTAAGAAATATCAATGAATCCTTTTTGGTAACAGGGGTATTGAATGGAAAACATTTTCTTGTGCAGAAATCAAATATGGAATTGTATTCAAATAGTTATCAAAAGTACCAGGATTATAATTTAGTACGCCAGACGCGCGTTTCGTCTACATAAGACTCATCAAAATCATACCCTTAAAACAATCAGTAAAATTGAGAACGGAAATGGTGAATATGTCAAAGCGACAACCACCCGACCATAGAGCAGACAACAGCCGAAGGCAACCAATGGGTCTTCAATGTAGCGAGAATTCCCGCACCCGTAGGTGTCCTTTAGCTGGCCTCTAAAAATCTGCATAATAGTACAGTGAAAATGGACGTCATACTAAACTCCGAATTATACGCCAGAAACTATAATTTAAAATCATATAAGATGTTATAGAGTGTTTTCCGCGTCTTTCTGAAGTGTTTGAGATTGGTGATTGAAAAAGAAATTAGAAGTTTTCGAAAGATATATGTCCTCTTCTTAGTCATACTTTGCAGTTTTAAAGTTGCGTGTCAATAACAAATTGAAGTGTTTAACGATTTTGCCAGACTGTACAGCCCTTGTACGGTCGGTTGCGTGCCAATCTCATGAATCTTGCCTTTTTTAATGATTTGTGTTGTTCTTAAGTTTTATCAACTTGACCAAGGTTAGGGGGTCTCGATGCTTGCAAATACGTTTGATTTCTCCATATTCTATAGATAAGCCTTTTAAAAATGTGGAGCCTATAACTCAGTGGTTGTTGTTTGTTATGTAATGTCATACGAGTGAATGACTGATTTGTTTGTCATTAATCGGGCCTTAAGGCTTTTAGTTCGATTTTTTCAGAACGGTTTTATGTCAGCGCATTTATAATTAATCATTTTGTGTGGGTTGTGTTCATTGTTAGAGACCATACGGTTCTAGATACTACAGTGTTTGAACTCATGTAGATCGTTCTCTCATATAAATCGTAACATATGTTTTATTGTATAATAATATCTTCAACAGTACCAGTTTCACTTCAGATTATATAAGTTTCATCAGTTGTTTCTCCTCAATGGTACCAAAGGAGAAAACAAATAAAAGCCCAAACATCATAAAATCAATACATATGTAGCACCATGCAAACGACCAGGAATAAGATTTATGGCTGGAGGAGAAGCATTTTTTTCTTCTTCATTGAATGGATTGTTAAGATATCAATCACCATGTAAATGACATGAATGACGTATTCGAAACAGCTTTGTCAAACATACGTTAGCAGTCAGATTATAATTTTTGTACATTGAACAGTGCAGTTTTCATTATAAACAGATCAAGCTAAATACATGTAATAATTTAATTTTTTCGAAGTAACGACATTTAACATATATACTCATACAGCTTCTAAAACAGGTTTGATCTAAATATATTTTGAAGAAAATCATCAAAAAACATAGAACATAACAAAACTGCGACCAACTTGTTACACAATATAGTGAGATCTAAATTATCTGAAAGTTGTACAGGAAATGGCCAACTAAAGTTACACTTGTTTAACATTGTACAGTAAATGGCCGACTACACATACACTTGTTTAAAGTTTTACAATACAGAGGGGAATTTGTTTAAATTGATCTTAAGGACACATATTCCTTTTAAATTTCGCGTGTCCTTGATTACATGCAAATCGCACTATATTTTCCTGGACGACGTGTCAGCCAGTTATTGGCATCTTTTTCTAATAGTTGGCATCTGAGTGGTAAATACTCAGGAAAAAACACTGTCTAAAATAGATAGTTGTACCATTTGAAAATGAATTAAAGTACATATGTTGAAATATTGTATATAAGCTTTGAAATAACACGGTTGTTCACATATATTGTCTATTGTCTCCTGATGCAATATTCATGACTTTGGAAACCTTGTGTGTACTAAAGAAGTATGCGATAGTTGATTGTGTTATTCATGCATTCTTTGATCACTCGTGATTTCAATTGAAATATTTAAACGTCATATCCTTTCGTCAGTTTAAATTCTTTTGTTTTTGTTACAATTTGTTTTAGAAGTTTGTCTGTTTCTGCATGGCAATTAAATCTTACAACGTTTGAAATACTTTTAACGACGTTTAGTTTAATAGATTTATAACCCACTTTTTATCAATTATTTAGCATTGTACATTAGATTACACGTACGTATACATATATAACACATTTCAGTCATATTAATCAGCAGTTGCAGCAAACATGTGTACATCATGCTCCATTTCCATAAGGGAATGATATAGATACAATGAGCTTTGTTCATTGTTGAAGGCCGTACGGTGACTCAATTTCTGTGTCATTGTGGTCTCTTGTGGAGAGATTTACCATTGACAATCGTACAGTATATTTTTTTTTATAAATATAGATACGAATACAAATCGCGATTATTGTGGTTGATTTATATATTCATTTTACAAATTGATAACTGGTCGTATTTCTGGTAGTAGGTATGATTTAACGCATGTTTTGTAAACATAAGATTCAGTCAAATAAGAATACAAAAATCATTCATAAAATTAAATAAACCTCCATTACGTCTACTTTCCGTCTGTATTGTTTTGCTCTTCTACTTAAATATAATTTTTGATTTAGGGAAACTGTCTACTTAAGAGCCAATCCGCCAGAAAACCATGCAATATTCAGAAAATCGTCCAAATCGACAATCACAACTTGACAAATTTTTATATATCATATCAATCCTTGACATAAAATAAAAAAAATTGGCCACTTAATTTTCGCCAGAATCGCATCTATTTTTAGTAACAGCCTCATTTGCATAATTATGTAAATTCATTATAAAACCAAGGAAAAATCCAACTTTTAATGCCTTTTAAGAACTACCCAAAAGCATATTAAATGGGGTAGTTGAGTTTTTAGAGTAATGTCAGGTGGAACCCTTCCATTTTCCTATGTAATGGTCAATACAAATGAAAATTTAAACGATTTAGCACTTTGCCAGGAGCACGGACACAAAGGCGGGTTTTTTCATACCTGAATTTACATGGTTTTCATTTGCTTGTAACTTGCAAGACCTATTCCAGATATGTTTGCAACTTATATCAGTTTGAACTATGGGGTATGATTTATTACAAAACAACATATTAAGCTTGGCAAATGACTATTATATGTTTAATTTTACCTTGGAAGATTGGTAATTTTAGTCCCCTATTGACAAATTTTGATTTCATTTTAATTGAATTCTAAACACAATTGGAAATAAAATGACACATTTAATCATTTGGAAAAGTCAAATAAAGTAACTAAAACATGTAAATAAGAAGTGTTTGTACCGCAAGTGCAAAAGTCACTAAATTGTCTGGAACTAGTGCGTCATCTTTTATGCTTTTCTGTGGACTTATCTCCCTTGGGTAAAGTCTCCACTCCAAAATGTCAGCTTCCAGTGATGGTTTGACAGACGACATTTACAGTGAAGTTTGTGACTTTTCCTATCTTGGTGGAGGATGTGGGATATCCCATCACTATTCATCTTCACCTAATACACTTTTTAAAGTATATGAATGCACCAAACCTACTACTATTCACCTCACACGTCTGAATAGTAGTGAAAGCTGTGATTTTCCAGAAGGGCTACTTATCCTGTATAGGACTGGTATGTTTACAATAGATGCAACAACAACTCAGCTTAGCATATGTCCTAAGCACAGGGACTTCTATGGTATCCATTGGAAAAATAAGAGTGCCCGATGTCAACATCCAGACCACCCCTCTTCCAGCAAAGCCAAGGCTGACCGAGGATCTTCACCTTTGTTGTGCAAGCAGAACTGGCTGTATACCCGACAAATTATTCCCGTAGGAACAGGTACAAATCTGACAGGCAATATTCATTTATTTTCTCATAGTCTGTAAGTCAATCTGAAATTAGGGGACCAATATTTTATACCTAGTTTAAAAAAAGGGGGGGGGTGATGTTGATATTTTTTACACCTGTTTCTAAAACATCTTTTTTATTCATTTCCTATGGTTAGGAGTAAACAAATAATATCACTTTGAAATAATTTCATCTGTCTTGGTCAGTATAGGCAGAAAGCGGACAACCGTTTGATTCCAAAAAAGGGAAGGGGAATTAGAATAGTCAAAATATTTATCATGGTTATATATATCCACACCAGCTAAGCACAGAATACTCATTTTCAAGCTTAACAAGGTTACAACTAGTACTGTAAACCATACAGCCTTCAACAAAGAGCACATCCCATACAGCATAGTCAGCTATTACCTCATTTCAACATACATGTACTGTACTGTACTGATATCCTAGATATAGGAAGATGTGGTGTGAGTGCCAATGAAACAACTCTACATCCAAATAACAATTTTAAAAGAGTAAACCATTATAGATCAATGTACGGCCTTCAACATGGAGCCTTGGCTTACACCGAACAACAAGCTATAAAGGACCCCAAAATTACTAGTGTAAAACCATTCAAACAGGAAAACCAATGGTCTAATCTATATATAAAAAAACAAGAAACGAGAAAATACCCTACATTTCCTGCTTCGTTGACTTTGCTTTGACTTATGTCTTATACATGTATATTTCATAAACAAGGAACACAGATTTTTTTTCTTTCATAGTTATACATATTTTGTTTGTAGGACTTTGCAAGCAATGCTCAATAAAGATGAAGAATTTTGTTAAAAGTGACAAGACACAGGTCAAACTAAATATAGAAGAAGATGTTGGTAAGACATACTTTAAACTTTCTAATTTAACGGTTCGTTAGATATATATGATAACCATGATAACCATACAAGTAAATGAAATAACTTACATTAAATTACCTTATTACATGTACAAAAATGTATGTACATTGGATTTTAAGGAATAAATGTCATTAGCGCATACTTACAATTTTCTTCCGATCAAATTGCTTGAATTTGTCTTTTTATTTTCATAGTACATACTTTTTCCGTGTACTAAGTAACTACGCATCAATGACCACAAGGGTAAGATTTCATTTTATTGTAATCAAGATATTGAAATAAAAATTGCTACTGACTATTTTGTAGAAAAAGTTGTGTTCCAAATTAAACTAGATAGTTTGTAATTAGTTTTCAAATTATTTTTGAACAGGCTTCTATTTAATCTTTGGATTTAAAAATATTTTTGACGATTATAAAATTCTTTCATTTATATAAAGCGTAATAAATATGGCACTTTATACCTTGATTAGAGAACAATGCCTTCTAAAATTGTAATCATTTATTTTCCTTGCAATTTCTGTGTACCCAAAAAAAGAGTGAACCATGAAACCTTGTGAAAGGAAGTTAAAGCAATTTGATCTATTTTGTCATGAATTGATTGAATTTTGGTCACTTAATGACCAGTGACAGATATTTCATGCATTTAAACTAATTTTTCATGCATGTAAACTATCAACTAAACCACCTATGGGCACATACCAGGGGCAGATCCATCTATTTTTAAAAGAGGTTCCATCCGAAGATAAAGGGGGAGGGGTCCAACTGTATGTCCCCATTCAAAAATATTGATAATGCCAACATTACAAAGCCAATATTAAACCAAATTTAGGCTGAAACCTAATTTGTGGTACTTTAGTTGGCTGCTCCAATACATGCCCAAAATTTGAAAGGTTTTACTGCCTCCTGGAAATATATATAAAGTATCATATTTTATTCCCCAGCCAATGAGAAATTTTTAATGGCTACTTATAGACTTATATTAGGAAAAATATAGGGATGAATATTTTCACACTTTAGTGTAAATTTGAATTTTTCAGAATTGTTTGAGAGATTGTGTGGGAGCATTTCAAGTATCCATGAAGATAAGGAAGATACATATTTAGGTAATTTTTTTAAGTTGAAAGGGTGTTTTCTAAAAATGACTTCCACATGTTAAACTGAACCAAGTGCAGAGGTGGATTTTAGGGGGGGCAGGCCCCTGGTCCCCCCTTTTGAGAAAAAAATTTGGTTGATTATATAGGGAATCACTGAAGCATGAAAGAAGTGGGCCCCATCTTAGGCAGCCAGTGGGCCCCCACTTATAACAATTTCTTCATCCGCCGCTGTAGTGTTAAAAGGACAGTAACTATCTTTTCAAAATGACTGTCACTGCTTCCAAGTCACTACTAACACTAAATGATGATGGCATGACAGATTTCATCACTCTTTTTATCACATTTCTCTCAATTAACAAATTGAACAGTAATGTATGCAGTATTACAAGCACAAACAATCAAAAAGTTTTAGAACAAGAGGAATCCTGAAACAAAGTCACACACACATAATGACAACTCAAAAAAAAGAAATACTGATGACTCAAAATAAAGATAAATAAGACATTTAAGAAAGGCAGACTTATGAAACAGTTATTGATTTTTTTAAGCCTTCCAAATTTGATTATAAGTGGAATGCTATGAAATAATACCACATGAATGACAAGGTTCTATAATAGAAAAAGAAGGTTGGGGTTATGGCCCTTACAGTGTAAAACTAGGGCAAAACAAATCTTCTTATACTTTAGAAACAGCCAATTTCTTAACAAGTTTTAATCAGGTTTAATTTGAAGTCTTAAATTCTTGTTTTTTAATCTGCTAAATCTAAGATTTTAGATTAAAATTTAAATCTAGATATTGTCCTCATCTTGAATTTGTCCACAATCTTGACATGTTGCAAAATGGTCCAAAATTTAATTTTGTGATGTATGATTTCAACAAAAATTTAATTTTAATAATGTACAGAATATAAAGGATTATTTCAGTTATTGATCTTTTTGACATTGGTCCTGTTTTCAAATTGGTCCGTATTTCAAAGTTCTAACTTGGTTTAATTTCCATGAGGTACAAAATGGCAAACATATAGGTATGAAATAACGTACATGTTAATCTTCCATGAAATAAGAAATGGTATACAAGTTGATATGTCATAAGGTATGTATTGGTCTAGGAACAATTTTTACCAAAAAAAAGAAAATGTAACCTAACAACGTTTCAACCTTTATTTTGACCTCCCCACTTTTTTAGCTTTGGTCAGGAAACTTTATTTACTGCATCAGCTTACACTAAAAAAAATATTTCATATCAGTCATGCGTGTATGCTTGTACATATAATATAATAAAAAAGAAAATATGGAATAATGGTCAATAAGACAAGTCTCCATCAGATACCAAATGATATGATAGTAAAGCTAGTGGCTACCATGCAGTCTTCAACAATGAGGTAGACTATACCCCATAGTCAGCTATAAAAGGTTTTAATATAAAGATTTAAAACAATTAAAACAATTAAACTCATGTCTGGTGTATATTATTTAAGGAATGACTGTAAGATTTTTTCTGTATATGAAGAAATAACATTAAAAATTTGGTGCACACTGAATAACACGTGTAGTTGGTTATTTAACAGTGTGCACTGCATTTTTAGCTGACCTGGCCTAAAATGAAAGTGGGAGTTCCAGGTGAAAGTTTTTGGTCAAGGTAGTTTTTGATGAAGCTGAAGTCCAATCAACTTGAGACTTAGTACACCTGTTGCATATGATATGATCTTTCTAATTGCAAAGTAGACTTTTGACCCCAATTTCACAGTCCATTGAACATTGAAAATGAAAGTAGGAGTTTCAGGTTAAATTTTTTGGTCAAGGTAGTTTTTGATGAAATTGAAGTCATATCATCTTGAAACTTAGTATACATGGGTTGCTGCCCCTAAATTGGTAATTTTAAGGAAATTTTACTGTTTTTGGTTATTATCTTGAATATTATTATAGATGGAGATAAACTGTAAACAGCAATAATGTTCAGCAAAGTAAGATTTACAAATAAGTCAACATGACCAAAATGTTCAGTTGACCCCTTTAGGAGTTATTGCCCTTTATAGTCAATTTTTAACCATTTTTCGAAAATCTCTTACAAAAATTTTCTCCTCTGAAACTACCTGTTCAAATTAATCCAAACTTGGCCACAATCATGTTGGTGTATGAAGTTTAAATAATGTGTCTGGTGACCCAGCATCAAACCAAGATGACCGCCACGGCTAAAAATAGAACATGGAGGTTAAATGCAGTTTTTGGTTATTACTCAAAAACCAAAGCATTAAGAGCAAATCTGACAAGGGGTAAAATTGTTTATCTGGTCAAGATATATCTGCCCTGAAATTTTAAGATGAATGGGACAACCCGTTGTTGGGTTGCTGCCCCTGAATTGGTAGTTTTAAGGAAATTTTGCTGTTTTTGGATATTATCATGAATATTATTATGGATAGAGATAAACTGTAAACAGTAAAAATGTTCAGCAAAGTAAGATGTACAAATAACTCAACAGGGCCAAAATGGTCAATTGACCCCTTTAGAAGTTATTGCCCTTTATAGTCAATTTTTAACCATTTTTTGTAAATCTTAGTTGACTTTTACAAAAATCTTCTCCTCTGAAACTACCAGGCCAAATTTAACCAAACATAGCCAGAATCATTATTAGGCTATTTAGTCTAAAAATTGTGTTTTGTGACTGGGCAAACCAACCAAGATGGCCACTACGGCTAAAAATATAACATAGGGGTAAAATGCAGTTTTGGTTTATAACTCAAAAACCAAAGCATTTAGAGCAAATCTGACAAGGGGTAAAATCGTTTATCTGGTCAAGATCTATCTGCCCTGATATTTAAGGGTGCTGCCCCTAAAATGGTAATTTTAAGGAAATTTTGCTGTTTTTGGTTATTATCTTGAATATTATTATAGATAGAGATAAACTGTAAACAGCAATAATGTACAGCAATTTAAGACTAAAAAATAAGTCAAAATGACAAAAATGGACAATTGACCCCCTAAGAAGTTATTGTCTTTTATAATCAATTTTTAACAATTTTCATAAAATTTGTAAATTTTTACTAACATTTCCACTGAAACTACAGGACAAGTTCATTATAGATAGAGATAATTGTAAGCAGCAAGAATGTTCAGTAAAGTAAGATGTACAAACACATCACAATCACCTAAACACAATTTTGTCATGAACTGCCTGCTTCCTTTGTTAAATTCACATGTCCCAAGGTGAGCAACACAGGCTCTTTAGAGCCTCTAGTTTATGTTATTTCGAATAGACAGAAAAATTATTACAGCCATTTCTTAGGATTTAATTCTAAATTCCATTTTAAACCGTAGAAAAACATGAAAAAACGTTGATGACGTCATGGTCACATGACTTAACTATGTGTATGGCATGTATGGGCTCATAACAAAATAACGTCAGCCAATCAGAAGAAGCGTTACATTCAAAATTAAATTATATAAATATGTTTTGTTTTTTACAGATCTAGACTCACAGTTATCTTTTTTGTCGACAACAACGTTAACTGAGCTTTCACAGCAGTCGACATCAGATTGGGAGGCTGATAATGCTTCTGGAAGAGACAAATTCAACAGGGCCATGAATATTCTCGGTAATGGAAAGTTTCCAACTTTAAAACACCAATTAAAGCTTCCTTGGGATGATGTCTCAAAAAGTACAAAGGCAATGTATTTGAAGTTTACCTCTGATGTTGTTAATTTGATCATTCAATATATTGCACCTGGGCAAGAAAACAAAATTATGGCAGACTTAAGTGAGAAATATATGTATCTCAATGATGACAATCAGACAACACATGATGATATGACCAAAGCACTCATACAAGCATATTTGGACCAAAATAACAGTCAAACTCAAATTCAAATTCTTTCCTTGTTTGTTCAAAAATTTACCAAACAGAAGCTAATTGAATTAATTCCAGGACTTACTATGTCAAAAATTGACAGAGCTAGGAAACATGCTAATTTGGAAAAACCTGGACAAATGATAAATTCTCCTAGGATATACAGAATGCGATTAAGTCATCCTCAACTCATGCATTTCATTGAGTTTATTTCTAGCTCATCTTACCATCAAGCAGTTGGATATGGATCAAAAACTCTTCAGCTTTCATCTGGTGTTGAAATGAAAATTCCGAAGGTAGTTCGAAGCATTATTTCATCAAGACTTATAAAGGAATCTGATGTACAGTAGTTGTCGTTTGTTTATGTAATATATACGTGTTTCTCGTTTCTCGTTTTGTTTATATAGATTAGACCGTTGGTTTTCCCGTTTGAATGATTTTACACTAGTAATTTTGGGGCCCGTTATAGCTTGTTGTTCGGTGTGAGCCAAGGCTCCGTGTTGAAGGCCGTACTTTAACCTATAATGGTTTAATTTTTAAATTGTTATTTGGATGGAGAGTTGTCTCATTGGCACTCACACCACATCTTCCTATATCTATTATAAAGGCATACATGGCTTACTGTAAAGACCAAGATTATGATACATTTTCAAGATCAACATTATATAACATTCTTAATGTCTGTATTGCATCTCAGAAAAAAAATCTACATGGCTTAGACAACACCACAGCTGATGGTATGAAAGCAATGGACACATTGACTGATATTATCAAGAAATTACAGTTGTTTGGACTAGAAGAGCAAAAAGTGGAAAAACTTAAAAATATCTTTGCATGTGCCAACCAACATTTAAAATTTGAAATAAAGGGTCATCTAGCCACATCTTCAACTTGTTTAGATCACTGTACCACATTTAGCCTCAGTGACTCAAAATCCACTCAATTTCGTTCAACTTGTGCTCATGAACATTTAGAAGGTTATACCAAGTGCAGTATTATAGATTAGTCACTACTAGAATTATCAGATACATTCCAAAACATGAATTCCATCCCGGCAGAAATAGTAGATGAAATAAATCATGACTTATCACGAGCACAAGAGCAGATATTGACATGGAAGGCACATTGTGTCAGAACAGTTCACCAAGATCAAGCTAAACAAACAGTGCTTAGTCATTTAAAACCTCATCAGGCCCTTATAGTAATGGACTGGGCTATGAAGTTTTTACCTAAGAGACACAGAGAAGCCCAAAGTGACTCTTTTGGTAAAAAGGGAGTAAGCTGGCATGTTTCGTCGGTTGTCGCCCCTTGATATTGAGGCTGAACCTGAATTTAAGACGAACTTTAATGTACACACTCTTGTGCACATTCTTGAGTTGGGCAATCAAGTATGGTTTTCTGTAGCTCACATAATAACTGACCTGCTACAGAAATTACCACTTATATTACCTTTGGTAACTGAAATCTTTCTAAAGAGCGACAACGCTGGATGTTACCATTGTGTGTCATTGATTTCTTACATCCAAAATATCAATGTAAATGGAGGCTTGCCAGTTAAAATTCTGCAATACAACTTTAGTGAAGCACAGTCTGGCAAAGATATATGTGATGCCAAAACATCTCACTGCAAGATGCATATATTGAGGTATGTTTGTAATATCTTGTTAAAATATCTTCTATAATCATGATAATCATGGCAATACTGTAATTTGATGACATTTTTAAAACAATTTTGTAATCATATGATTATAAATACTGCAATTGTTTTAGAAAACAGGGAAAAAGACTTCCCATTTTAAATATAATGATTAAATGACTTAAGACAATCCTGTCAAAATCATGAAATAATCATTCATTAGAGATATAAGAAGATGTGGTATGAGTGCCAATGAGATAAATCTCCAGGCAAGTCACAATTAGTAAAAGTAAACTGTCATATGTCATAGTACGGTCTTAAAAACAGAGCCTTGGCTCACACCAAACAGCAAGCTATAACAATGTATAAAGGGCCTTAAACATTACTAGTTTAAAACCATTCAAACAGGGAAACCAACAATCTAATCTATATAATTAGAAACAAGAAGCACTTATGAACTACATCAACACATGACAACTGCTGATTCAGAATATATATACATGTACATGTATATGCACTATTTTTGTTATATGAAGTTACCGTACTCGCTTAAATCATTTGCTAATCTCTGGAAAAAAACATTAGTTATATAATCAGGTTAATATTTATAACACTCTTACATGTATTAGGAGATATATATTCCAATTTTTCAATACACATTTGTTAAAGGTCCTATTAATATTTTACAGTTCTGCCAACATGACCAAGGACCATAGGACAAACTTCTTTTTATTTTCCTCACCAACAAAGTTCTGGCTCACTAAAAAAAAGCCTTGCTCATACAATGAATGCATTTTTATTTGTTTTTTAGGTACTCTGGTGAGGGACATGATGTTTTGTCTGCAGAAGATATGTCAACTGCCTTAAACTCAAATGGAGGTGTTAAAGGGGTTTTCAATGCTGTGGTTGCAATTGATCACAATCATCAGACCAAGACAAAAACCAAAATACCCAACATTAGTGCAATGAACAATTTTGAGTTCGACAGTGAAGGTGTTAAAGTGAGGCGTGCCTATGGAATAGGAAATGGCAATTTCATACCAAACCTTCAGTTTAAGGACAACAAACTCATGGAAGGTTTTCAGGTAAACTTAGTGAATTTATGAAGAAACATGTGATAAATGTCCATGATATAAGTACCAAGTACATTTTTAAATTGAAAAATCGATCTGATAACTTTAGAAATAAGAGGATTGGGTTATATTATACAACACTCAACCAGATACCAAGTGATTTAAAAGTTAGTAACTACAGCATATAGCTCATCATACAATCTTCAACAATGAGTAAAGACCATACAACATTAGTGAGAAATAAAATCTCAAATTGACAAATCTAAAATTAGCAGCCTTATGTATGTATAAAACTAAAGATGAAAATCAAATTTTATTTATACAAAAAAGGCACACATGGAATGTGGCAGTGGCTAGACCAGTCAATAAAAATAAACTATGCTAAGTAACAGAAAAGGAATATACTCATCTAATTGATCATGTTGATCCAAAGCAAATTTAAACCCTAGCAAAAAAACAAAAGTCACATGTTACAGATCTGATAGTTCTCTGAGTTAATATAAGTTAATTTTTTAACTATTACACAAACAATGTGTTTAATCATGTTAATACTACGTACAAAAATATTCATCATATAAATGAATATATATGAATACAAAAAAGATAGATGTGTATGCGCCTGTCGTAGAGGAGGGGTCATTACTTTTCAGCAATGTCTGTCTATACCTTCATAGACCTGTAGACCAAAATGTCATTTTCTGTTCTCTAACTTGAGTTAACCTAATGTTTTGAAACTTATATACAATGTTTATTACAACAAAACGCAGATCAAGTATAAATTTTGGTGACATCACTTTTAACATTCTAGAGTAACGCACCTTTACAAAAGTAAAATTTGCTGAGTTTACATTTCTGTTCTCTAACTTAAGTTTGTCTCAACGTAATGTTTTGAAACTTATGCTCGTAGCTTATAAGTACCAATTTGGATAGGCACTGTTTCTCTTCTTCGTTTATCATTTTTATGTCCCATTGTGAACACACATGTGGAATATATATTGCTGCAGAATAATAAAATTGAGAATGGAAATGGGGAATGTGTCAAAGAGACAACAACCCGACCAAATAAAAAAAACAACAGCAGAAGGTCACCAACAGGTCTTCAATGTAGCGAGAAATTCCCGCACTCGGAGGCTTCCTTCAGCTGGCCCCTCAACAAATATATACTAGTTCAGTGGTAATATAGTTTTTTCATAATTTACCTTTTTTTGCAGGTAATTATTCCATTTTCAAATTTTGTTGCGGACCATCATGGGAGAGTTGTACTTGCAAGGAATAATATTGATGTTGAACATGAGAATATGGGCAATGATAATGACACTGAAAATAATGGTAATGAGAATGTCACTGAAACTGTGGAGAATGAGATGGAAGAAGATGTGAGTAATGATGGTTTATTTGCGTGTCCAGATCAAAGTTGCACCAAGGTGTTTACAAAACCTCATTTCATAGAAGCACATAATATATGTAAAGTGTGAAAGTTCAGGGAGAAGACAAAATTTTGATACATTAGCAACTGAACTCAAGACAACAAGACATGAGAATGATGGCACCAAAATGTTCACACGGGAAGAATGGCTATCATCATCACAAATACGCAGTCTTTTTGCTAATTTTGTCAGGCTTGGTGCTGAAACTTCTTTAAAATCAGAAGATACTGCTGTGATAGAAAATGTTTTAGAGGAAATCGATTCACTTGAATATCACAACAATATGACAGAATTGGCAACCGATGTTGTGCAGCAGTTTCTGTAGATGTACATGTGTGCATGTTCATAATGCTCTATTTGGTGTATTGTATCTTGTTGAATAACTATGTAATATTACATTTCAAAGATACTGATATTGCAACTGTTTGCATGTTCTGACATACGATTTGGTATGCTTGATTTCATCAAAAAAAGACATTCCTTTCAACAAATTTCAAAATGACTGCCTTAATATGTAGGCAGTGGCTACTTGACCGGCACCGGCAAAATAGCAAATTTGCTATTTGACCGGCACCGGCTAAATAGCAAATTTTGCACAAGATAAATGTTGCCACTCAAAACAGGAACTAGATATATCACTGGCTTCCTTTGAATCTACATATTGTGTGCATATGTTACATATGTAGAAAGGGTTCTTTTTCTCCTCTTTATATACACTCTAAACAGCCAGGGGTGTAGCTAGGCCAAAATGATGCGTACTCAAAGCCGAGGCTAAGTCATATCACGAGAGGTCTTGGGCCCTCTCAAAGCCCCTGGAAGCTCTGGTGTTAATAGTGAAAAATTCTGCATTCTCGCAATTTCCTGGAACTTAACATGACCTCATAAAAATCATATAATAATTTGAAGAAAAAAAATAATTAGAGAAAAACAAACTTCTAATGTGTATTGGGGTGAGCTAGATTTGATAATAAGTAACAGCGTCTGTGCAACTTACATGCTATTTTTCAAAATGAGAAAATACATAAATGAATACAATTGCATTTCTCTTTGTTTTAGTCTTTTTTTCACCTTTTCATTCTCAAATATAGTTCTAAAAATCAAGGAACATTTCCATTTTATACTGAAAAAAAATGTGTCTGATGAAATTTTAATTTTTTCACGGTTTTTGTTTAAAAGTCCAAGCTAGATACTCGCTTGATTATAATTGTATTTCTCAAGTCTTCTCATGGTACTGAAAGACCATTATGCGGTTGCATCCACAACACAATCACAATGCTGGTTCCGACCGTAAATGAAAAAAGTATACTAGTTTCCGGAATGTAGTATAGCTACAAAGTGACTATTATCATATTTGTATTTTACTTTTTAATATATCTTATTACTTCACTTTTATTCATAATAGATTCACCATATTTTATCATTGTCAAATTTTTCGATGTGTACACAGTTTATATATATTTTTTTTTTAGATAAGAAGTTTAAGTGTTTATATCAGCAACAGTAACAAAATTTTTTAAATGGAAAATTCTGATAATTAATTATTATTTTTAAATTTTAATTCTAGTTAGATATAATTTAATCAGAGCCGGCTAAATAGCAAATTTTCTATTCTGCCGGTGCCGGTCAAATAGGAAATTTGCTATTTTGCCGGTGCCGGTCAAATAGCTACTGCCTACTATGTAACTCATGTAAGTGGTACATTTATATGGAGAAAAATGTTTTGCTCTTGATGTTCTCCAATTTTTTTTTTAAAAAGTGATATGAAATATCCATTTTACTATCATAACTTTTGAAGCAATGCATGCAGATATATACTGAACTGAGTTCTTTTTCCATGTTTTTCTTTATGTTGATTACGAATAAATTTAACAGATAATTGACAAATGTGAATAGATAAAGCCACAATCATTTGTTTTCTTTTAATTTTCCATGGATTCCAAGTTATGAATTAAAGTTTTCCCTCACAGTTGTTGAATGATTAAATGTTTTGAATTGTGCTTTTAAGAACAAGTAATTACTTTTTAACCTTCCTCATCATGCACATTTGTTTACATCATGGTTTTCCCCTTGCACTTTCACTGTGTAGGCGACAAAGGTCTAACAAGAGGTCATTGTTAAGGTCAATGCATATAGAAAGACAATATTTTAATAGAGGTTCAACTATGAAGATTTGAATTGATATTATAAAGAATGTTCTTTTACTAGAATGTAAACCTACTCTTGATGTTATTGTATAGTAAAAATTAATTATTGAAGCATAAAAAACATTTTATTTTTATTTTGAAGTACAGTTATCATAACAATTTAAACTTTTCATTCAAAATTCTTTATAAATTTTGCACCAGTATCGTAGACTTAGAAATTTGTTAATGTATGATTTTATGAGAATGTTTTGTATATGTCATGAAATAAAAAGGCATTGAGTTAGGGTATTTTACTTATTTGAGCCATGGCTGCTTTAAAATAGAGTATAAGGATGATTTTCAGTGAAAAGAAAATATAGGATCAGAATTATAATAAGGTGTTATAAAGCATGTTTTATGTGATGGAAATATGCAGTGTCTGTGAAAATAAATGTTGTATGCAATATGTGTAATGTTACAACATATAAAGTGTTTTACTTGTCTTTCATGTATTTTTTGGGGATGTTTTCAAACATACATTTTCATCCTAAGTGTGTATTGACATCATTGCCAAGAAACATTGTTAGCGTACTAAGTGTCTGTCAAAATTATCTCTCTATTATAATGTTGCTGTTGTTAGTCTTTTTTTATCATTATCTTGATAACAAAAGAAGAAGGGTTCTTCATATATATTTAAATATAAACTATCAACATAACATGGTCTAAACACACCAATATATTTTTGAAAAATTGGTAATTTTATCTTCCAGTTATTGTCCCTGATATGATTGAATCTACCATTGCTTTTGAACAACTATATCAATATATACTAGAATAAATTGCATTAATGGTTAGTAGGAACTGTTCTTTTACAGTCTGAACTTTTACTTAATTGTTTAAATATTAAATCTCTTTTAAAGTTGTTGCTCTGAAAATGTGTGTTTTTATCCGCTTTTAGTGCATAATTTGTTAATTAAAGGTATTCTGCTCCTATGAGCCTCTTCATTTATGATGAATTATATTGTTCTTTTGTTTGATTATTTGCTTAAAGCATTAAATTAAACATGAATTATTCTTTTCAATTTGTTGTTATACTTATTTATAAGTCCAGCTCCAATATTATGTCAGTAGTTACAAACTAGATGGCAAAATTGAGAAAATTTGAATATGCAGGTTACCCCATTTTGATTTGGCATATACCAGATACAGTACTTGCAACCTTAGGCGTTACTATTTCATCGATCAATCAGCGGTCATCGATCAGTCACCGATCAGTCAAGTTCGCGTCAAACTCACGTCAGCAATCCGTCAGACTTATAGTAAAAGTATTTGACTGATCGGACTGATCGGACGGATAGAACCGATCGACCTTGATGACGGATTGACCTGTCATACGTCACATGAGAAACTAATACAAAATACGGAATCTTAGTTTCGTTTAGTTTAATTAAAATGGCGACTAGTGAAAACGTTCAATGATCATGATGATACATTTTGCTTTAATAATAATAATTTAGCAAAGTTTTATTAAAAAGAAATGTACACATAAAACCTAACATAAATATAAAGAATAGTCTTTTTGCTTTATTTAGGTTATATATTTTTAAACCCGGCGGGTTCTAAAACGGTGTCTACATCGCGATTTTTTATTTTATTATTTTCCAAACATACTCGGGAAAAGCAAAATGAAAGGATCAGTTTATGAAAGATGCAGTCGATATTTAAAATTTTTGTATTCTAATAATCATAAAATTCTTTTAAAAAACTAATCATAATCAAGGACTTCCTATATTCCTGACACAATCGAAGCCTATAAAATTTTAATAAAAAGCAGACTAATTTTGGATATTTTAAACAACGCAAATAAAATTTAAGTAAGATTTATCTCACACTCTTTATTTCATGAAAAAAAAAACTGTTCTAATCTATAAAAAGTACAAAAATCCAATGGCGGTCAATAATATTTAGTAAAATGAAGAAATGTTTGCATTTTAGGCAACGCGTACAAATATTTAATTTGTTTATCCTTAAAGTAGGCATACTTTATAAAGGACAGCCAATCCTGATGTACAAAAAGTACTGAAATGATATGATGGTTAATAGTGTGTATCAAAATAAATCAATAACTGCATTCTTATTCCACAAAAATTAAAGTTAAGTTTTTTAATTCTCATTATATTTCAATTCTGATAACAAGACTTGTCTCAAGATGGTAAAAATGACTGAATTCAAATTAAATAGCATCTTTTTAAATAAAAAGAAGCACATTTTGGTTATTTTTAATAACGCGAATAAAATTTTAGTATGATTTCTCTGACACTCTTTTAATTTCAGGAAAAAACCCATTCTAGTCTATAAAAAGTACAAAAATATAATGGCGGTCAATAATTTTTAATAAAATGAAGAAATATTTGCATTTTAAGCAATGCCTACAAAAATTTAATATTGTTTTCCTTAAAGAAGGCATATTTTATGAAGAACAGCCAATCCTGATGTACAAAAAGTACTGAAATGATATGAAGGTTAATAATGTGCATCAAAATAAATCAATAACTGCATTCTTATTCAACAAAAATAAAAGTTTAAGAATTTTAATTCTCATTACATCTCAATTCTGATCAGAAGAATTGTCTCAAGATGGTAAAAATGAGTGATTTCAAATAAAATAGCATCATCTCTAATAAAAAAAAGACAAATTTTGGTTATTTTAAACAATGAAAATAAAATTTTAGTTTGATTTATCTCACACTCTTTATTTCATGAAAAAAAAACTGTTCTAATCTATAAAAAGTACAAAAATCCAATGGCGGTCAATAATATTTAGTAAAATGAAGAAATATTTGCATTTTAGGCAACGCGTACAAATATTTAATTTGTTTATCCTTAAAGTAGGCATACTTTATAAAGGACAGCCAATCCTGATGTACAAAAAGTACTGAAATGATATGATGGTTAATAGTGTGTATCAAAATAAATCAATAACTGCATTCTTATTCCACAAAAATTAAAGTTAAGTTTTTTAATTCTCATTATATTTCAATTCTGATAAGAAGACTTGTCTCAAGATGGTAAAAATGACTGAATTCAAATTAAATAGCATCTTTTTAAATAAAAAGAAGCACATTTTGGTTATTTTTAATAACGCGAATAAAATTTTAGTATGATTTCTCTGACACTCTTTTAATTTCAGGAAAAAACCCATTCTAGTCTATAAAAAGTACAAAAATATAATGGCGGTCAATAATTTTTAATAAAAAGAAGAAATATTTGCATTTTAAGCAATGCCTACAAAAATTTAATATTGTTTTCCTTAAAGAAGGCATATTTTATGAAGAACAGCCAATCCTGATGTACAAAAAGTACTGAAATGATATGAAGGTTAATAATGTGCATCAAAATAAATCAATAACTGCATTCTTATTCAACAAAAATAAAAGTTTAAGAATTTTAATTCTCATTACATCTCAATTCTGATCAGAAGAATTGTCTCAAGATGGTAAAAATGAGTGATTTCAAATAAAATAGCATCATCTCTAATAAAAAAAGACAAATTTTGGTTATTTTAAACAATGAAAATAAAATTTTAGTTTGATTTCTCTGACACTCTTTTAATTTCATGAAAAAAAAATATTCTAATCTATAAAAAGTACAAAAATCCAATGGCGGTCAATAATATTTAGTAAAATGAAGAAATATTTGCATTTTAGGCAATGCGTACAAATATTTAATATTTTTATCCTTAAAGTAGGCATACTTTATGAAGAACAGCCAATCCTGATGTACAAAAAGTACTGAAATGTTAGACGGTTAATAGTGTGTATCAAAATAAATCAATAACTGCATTCTTATTCCACAAAAATTAAAGTTAAGTTTTTTAATTCTCATTATATTTCAATTCTGATAAGAAGACTTGTCTCAAGATGGTAAAAATGACTGAATTCAAATTAAATAGCATCTTTTTAAATAAAAAGAAGCACATTTTGGTTATTTTTAATAACGCGAATAAAATTTTAGTATGATTTCTCTGACACTCTTTTAATTTCAGGAAAAAACCCATTCTAGTCTATAAAAAGTACAAAAATATAATGGCGGTCAATAATTTTTAATAAAATGAAGAAATATTTGCATTTTAAGCAATGCCTACAAAAATTTAATATTGTTTTCCTTAAAGAAGGCATATTTTATGAAGAACAGCCAATCCTGATGTACAAAAAGTACTGAAATGATATGAAGGTTAATAATGTGCATCAAAATAAATCAATAACTGCATTCTTATTTAACAAAAATAAAAGTTTAAGAATTTTAATTCTCATTACATCTCAATTCTGATCAGAAGAATTGTCTCAAGATGGTAAAAATGAGTGATTTCAAATAAAATAGCATCATCTCTAATAAAAAAAAGACAAATTTTTTGTTATTTTAAACAATGAAAATAAAATTTTAGTTTGATTTCTCTGACACTCTTTTAATTTCATGAAAAAAAAATATTCTAATCTATAAAAAGTACAAAAATCCAATGGCGGTCAATAATATTTAGTAAAATGAAGAAATATTTGCATTTTAGGCAATGCGTACAAATATTTAATATTTTTATCCTTAAAGTAGGCATACTTTATGAAGAACAGCCAATCCTGATGTACAAAAAGTACTGAAATGATATGACGGTTAATAGTGTGTATCAAAATAAATCAATAACTGCATTCTTATTCCACAAAAATTAAAGTTAAGTTTTTTAATTCTCAATATATTTCAATTCTGATAAGAAGACTTGTCTCAAGATGGTAAAAATGACTGAATTCAAATTAAATAGCATAATTTTTAATAAAAAGAAGCACATTTTGTTTATTTTTAATAACGCGAATAAGATTTTAATATGATTTCTCTGACACTCTTTTAATTTCAGGAAAAAACCTATTCTCGTCTATAAAAAGTACAAAAATCTAATGGCGGACAATTATTTTTAATAAAATGAAGAAATATTTGCATTTTAAGCAATGCCTACAAAAATTTAATATTGTTTTCCTTAAAGAAGGCATATTTTATGAAGAACAGCCAATCCTGATGTACAAAAAGTACTGAAATGATATGAAGGTTAATAATGTGCATCAAAATAAATCAATAACTGCATTCTTATTCAACAAAAATAAAAGTTTAAAAATTTTAATTCTCATTACATCTCAATTCTGATCAGAAGAATTGTCTCAAGATGGTAAAAATGACTGATTTCAAATAAAATAGCATCATTTCTAATAAAAAAAAGACCAATTTTGGTTATTTTAAACAATGCGAATAACATTTTAGTATGATTTCTCTGACACTCTTTTAAGTTCATGAAAAAAACTATTCTTAACTGTAAAAAGTACAAAAAATCTAATGGGGGTCAATTTTTTTTAATAAAATGAAGAAATATTTGCATTTTTAATAACACGTACAACATTTTTATATCTTTTTCCTTAAAGTTAGCATATTTTATGAAGAACAGCCAATCTTGATGGACAAAAACTCCTCTAATGATATGACGGTTAATAATGTGTATCAAAATAAATCAATAACTGCATTCTTATTCCACAAAAAATAAAAGTTTAAGTATTTTAATTCTCATTATATCTCAATTCTGATTAGAAGACTTGTCTCAAGATGGTCAAAAAAACTGATTTCAAATAAAATAGCATCATTTCTAATAAAAAAGACTAATTTTGGTTATTTTTAACAATTCGAATAAAATATTAGTATGATTTCTCTGACACTCTTTTAATTTCATGAAAAAAACTATTCTAATCTATAAAAAGTACAAAAAATCCAATGGCGGTCAATAATTTTTAGTAAAATGAAGAAATATTTGCATTTTAGGCTTCCCGTACAAAAATTAAATATTTTTTTCCTTAACGTAGGCATATTTTATGAAGAACAGCCAAACTTGATGGACAAAAACTCCTCTAATGATATGACGGTTAATAATGTGTATCAAAATAAATCAATAACTGCATTCTTATTCCACAAAAAATAAAAGTTTAAGTATTTTGATTCTCATTATATCTCAATTCTGATTAGAAGACTTGTCTCAAGATGGTAAAAATAACTGATTTCAAATAAAATAGCATCATTTATAATAAAAAGAAGACTAATTTTGGTTATTTTAAACAATGCGAATAAAATTTTAGTATGATTTCTCTGACACTCTTTTAAGTTCATGAAAAAAACTATTCTTAACTGTAAAAAAGTACAAAAAATCTAATGGTGGTCAATTTTTTTTTAATAAAATGAAGAAATATTTGCATTTTTAATAACACGTACAAAATTTTTATATCTTTTTCCTTAAAGTTAGCATATTTTATGAAGAACAGCCAATCTTGATGGACAAAAACTCCTCTAATGATATGACGGTTAATAATGTGTATCAAAATAAATCAATAACTGCATTCTTATTCCACAAAAAATAAAAGTTTAAGTATTTTAATTCTCATTATATCTCAATTCTGATTAGAAGACTTGTCTAAAGATGGTAAAAATAACTGATTTCAAATAAAATAGCATCATTTCTAATAAAAAAGACTAATTTTGGTTATTTTTAACAATGCGAATAAAATTTTAGTATGATTTCTCTGACACCCTTTTAATTTCATGAAAAAAACTATTCTAATCTATAAAAAGTACAAAAAATCCAATGGCGGTCAATAATTTTTAGTAAAATGAAGAAATATTTGCATTTAAGGCAACGCATACAAAAATTAAATATTTTTTTCCTTAACGTAGGCATATTTAATAAAGAACAGCCAATTCTGATGTACAAAAAGTACTGAAATCATATGACGGTTAATAATGTGTATCAATATAAATCAATAACTGCATTCTTATTCCACAAAAATAAAAGTTTAAGTATTTAAATTCTCAGTATATCTCAATTGAAATTCTGATTAGATGACTTGTCTCAAGATGGTAAAAATGACTGATTTCAATTAAAATAGCATCTTTTTTAATAAATAGAAGACTAATTTTGGTTATTTTAAACACCGCGAATAAAATTTTAGTATGATTTCTCTGACACTCTTTTAATTTCATGAAAAAAACTATTTTAATCTATAAAAAGTACAAAAAATCCAATGGCAGTCAATAATTTTTAGTAAAATGAAGAAATATTTGCATTTTAGGCAATGCGTACAAAAATTAAATATATTTTTCCTTAAAGTAAGCATATTTAATGAAGAACAGCTAATCTTAATGTGCAAAAAAAACTGAAATCATATGACGGTTAATCATTTGTATCAAAATAAATCAATAATGCATTCTTATTCAACAAAAATAAAAGTTTAAGTATTTAAATTATCAGTATATCTCAATTCTGATTAGATGACTTGTCTCAAGATGGTAAAAATGACTGATACCAATTAGAATAGCATCATTTTTAATAAATAGAAGACTAATTTTGGTTATTTTAAACAGCGTCAATAAAGTTTTAGTATGATTTCTTTGACACTCTTTTAATTTCAGGAAAAAAAAACTATTCTAATCTATAAAAAGTACAAATATCCAATTACGGTCAATAATTTTTAGTAAAATGAAGAAATATTTGCATTTTAGGCAACGCGTACAAAAATTAAATATTTTTTTCCTTAACGTAGGCATATTCAATAAAAAGAAAAACAATTTTGGATATTTTAAACAATGCGAATAAATTTTGTATGATTTCTCTGACATTCTTTAAACTTTATAAACAAACCATTAATTTTAAACTATATGCAGTGAAAAAATCAAATTGTGGTCAATAATTTCCATTCAAATGAAGAAATGATTGCATTCTGTTTCAACAAAATTAAAAGTAAAAAGATACTTCTCTTTCAAATATTCAAATTTTATACAAATTTTGTCAATGAAAGAAATTTATAGCAACAGATTGAAATTGAAGTTACAATATTTTCAAATATGAGAAGAAAAATTTGCATTTTACGCAACACGTACATAGATTTAATACATAATTTCGGACATCCGGGTATTGGACTACAGAGTTACTTCCCTTTACATTGTTGTTACTATGAGCGGTGAAGCGATCCGCCATTGTTATTGCAAGTTTCGATACATACTCAACGTTTATTGCACCTTTCTGTTAAAATAAAGAACTGACAACATGCCCAAAACATGCTGTGCAGTTGGTTGTCAAAACCACAATATGATGTTAAAGTCTTTATCGTTCCATAAATTTCCTAAAGACCAAGAACGCTTTAATCTGTGGTTGACTGCATTGAAAAGAGACCGACCAGACGGTACACCTTGGATTCCTACTAAGAACTCAGTAGTGTGTAATGCACATTTTATTTCTGGTATGTTTATTTGTTTATTTTATTTATGAATTCTGAATTTTGTCTTCTTTTTTTTTCGTACCAAGGATGTATATATCAGTTGTACATGTATGATGTATGTCCTTGATTATTTATATTTATTTGCTTCTGTTCATTGATGTTCAAAGTCTCATTCACAGATATTATATTTTTTCAGACATTTGAGACAGAGTTGTTGTATTCCATATATATTTAAAATATAAGTAAACTAAACTGAAGGTAATTGTCATGATTCTCCTGACCTACATGTATATTTTTAAATTAAGTTTTTTCATTTACAAACACCTTTTTTCTAAGCAGCCTTTTTTCTATGTTTTTAGAAGACATTACTTGACAAATATTTTGTTTTTTTGCACTTGTAGGAAAACCATCAAGTGATCAAACTCACCCAGATTATGTTCCAACATTGTTTAACTACAACACTAATGTAAGCTCAAAGAAACAGCAACAGCAGAAACTTCAGAGGCATGCTAATGCATTGAAAAGGAAGCATGAAACAACGCCTATAGTAAATCAGGTGTCAGAGTGCAAGAAACTAATGCTATCTCCAAAACAGCTATTTCCAGGAAATGAGGAAAACATACAGCCGATGTATATAGCAGAACCAATTTCTTCTTATATAAATAGGCACGGCTTTAACAAACCAACAGAACAACCTGAGCGTGAAATGTTCTTCAAAGAAATTAGCAATTTACGTGATGAAAAGGATAATATTTTGATTGAGAACCAAAGTTTACATGATCAACTAGTGAAATCGCAGTTAAACTCAGCTTGTGTTGAAAACAATGACCAGAAATGTAAATATTTTACTGGACTCTCTTGGACTGTGTTTATGAGTGTAAATACCTACTTGTCTCAATTCTTGACAAGGACTCCTCTTACTGACACTTTTTCACTAAGAGATCAAATGTTTACAACTTTAATAAAGCTACGGTTAGACATACCATTTGAATTCATAGCTCATCACAGAGGTATTGCATTATCAACAATAAACAATATTTTCTGGCGCTGGATTAATCTAATGTATGCAAAGATGGACCTCCTTATTCACTGGCCAGATCGAGAAACAATTCAACAGACTACTCCGGGTATTTTTAAGGCTAAATTCCCAAGACTCACATCAATTGTGGATTGTTTTGAAATTTTTATTGAACGCCCCAAAAACCTACAGGCAAGAGCTAAAGTGTATTCAAATTACAAAAAACATAGCACTGTCAAGTTTTTCATTGCATGCAACCCATTAGGAGTTGTTACTTTCCTATCAAATGCATGGGGTGGTAGAGTGTCGGATAATGAACTTGTGCGCTCTTGTGGTTTTATTGATCGTAAATACCATCACCCAGGTGATCAAATTCTGGCAGATAGGGGCTTCCTTCTTCAAGATGACTTTGCAACAGAGTGCTCAGCTGAACTACTTATACCAGCCTTTACGAAAGGAAAAAAAACAATTACCTGCCAAAGATGTTGAAACTTCACGAAAGCTAGCAAGTGTGAGGATTCACATTGAAAGAGTTATTGGAGTAATGAAGAATCGTTATACCATTTTGAAAGGGACTTTGAATATTGTTTTAGTGAAATCTTTGAATGATGAAGTTGAAGAATCTTGTTTTACGTCAATTGACAAAATTGTCAGAGTGTGTGCATCCCTAACTAATCTTGGTGATGGAATTGTATATTCAGAAAACTGAAATATTTTACTCTGAACTGAAGATGTTTTAATGTAATACATTTTTTAGTACAATTAAAACACAATTATGTATTTATCTTATCTCATCAATACGTTGATTTTGCATATAATTATCTAGATCTACATAAGTTAAAAACTAATTCAACAAAGTAATTTATTGAAAACTGGCTACTTATAATTATTGTCCAGTGGCAAATATTTTATGCATGCTAAGGACAATAAAAGAAAAGTCTAAAATATCACAGTCTGTATAATGTATACAATGTAAAGTTATATAACAACAAACAATTGAGATATTAAAACAAGGAAATAGTTCAGAACTATATGCATCATCTATTTGGAATATAACACAAATTTTACACATATTATATAAATTCATGTACAAAGGCAGGTACCTACTGTTTTTTACAATATGAGCAGTACCAGGTAAACTTTGGTACTCTTTTCATCTTAATGCAATCCAGATGAAACCACTTATATTTACAGTTCTGGTTGTCACAACCTATCATGTTGCCATCTTCAGGCGTCTGACATATACAAAATAATTCATCATTTGATATAGGCTTTTCCGTTGGTGATGAAATCTTTCTTGTAAGAAGTTCAGGCACAACTGCATTAATAAAAAAATTATGTGATTTCTCTAGCATTGTTTTGATGAATTCATCGTCTTTGGTAACATTGCTGACAACAGTGAATTTTTCACCCCATACCACAAAAAAGGATGTGTTCATGTTGTGCACATACATTTGCAGTTGAACCTGGCTATAATACTGATGAGTTTTTTTCAGTTCATGGTCTGTTGTAAGACAGGTATTGGGGTCTGCAAGAAACTCAGGAAGTAGACTTGATCTATATTTGTATGGACATTTCACTTCCAATACACTACTTCCATGGCAGTCACATGTTGCTATTCCATCTGCACTGACACCAATATATGGATAATTTAAATCAATCAAAAAACCTGCTTTCTTTACACAAAAGTTTTGATGGTCAGTACACATTACCTGTTGAAATTCTTTAATGGCACTTATCTCGTGTTCACGTCCCCAGATAACTGCTGGTACATTTAGTGGTTTTGGTGCTGGGTCACATATTTTCTTCAACAGAGATGTTGAGGGATTTTCAAGGCTTGTATGTAATACATTGTGCACTGTTGATGATGTAATTCGGCCTACACGTTGGTCATACCATGTCATAGAGCTGCTCTGGGCTGTTGTGCAGTCATATATATACCTTGACACTTCATATGATATTGTCATAGAGTCAGCAATACCTTTGCATTTATCATATAATTCATCTATGCTAAGCTTAATATTATCAGGATGATACCAGTCTTTGAGTGCTGCTGGAATTTTGGGGGTATTAACTGTTGGTGTTGTCCAATGAAAGTCAGTTGAATACCCATTAAATGTGCATAGAACAATTGGTTTTGTTGTACATCCTTTTAGTGAATCTAATAGTTGCTGCTTTTGATTATCATTTGCTGGGGTAAATTTCCGGGTACGATTTCTTTTACGAGACTTGGCTTTCAAAACAGTACTTGCTTTGTAAAACTTTATTTTAGAAATTGGGTCTGGTAAAACTTTCTTTACAAAATCAGCATTCCATTTACATGGTTCTTCAGTGCATGCTTTCCTTGTGTAACCAAGTCTGCCTGCTGCTTCAATTTTAAACAGGAGTGCTGCAACATGGGAACATACCTCTGATAACCTGATAAAAAAACAACATTAAAATAAATATTTATAGAAATTATTCAATATTCTTGTAAAACTATATTGTTTTTAAAATTTTTAATTACTTTGAAGTTCATTTCTTCATAATTGCACATTTATACATAAAAGGTAGATAGATTAACGAAACAGAGCCTACAAATGCAGACAATAAATTGTTATTTAAATAATATTGTTAAAAGCCATTGGTCCATATGGGCGTAAAGTGCTTTTCAATATTGAAATACTTCTTGCTGGACTGACACATGTATGTGTTTATTAACCCATCATCATCAGTTATTAGGTATTTGATTTTCAAATAAATGTGCAATGATGAGCTATAAGGAAAGAATAAAGCCACTTAATATAGCATAAGTAAATGCTTACCCAGCCATGCAGTCACAGTGGGCTGCAACAACAGTTCCACTAGAATTTACTGCAACCCATGGGTGATGTGGATCTTCATTAACTCTCTGAGATGGTTTAACGTCAGCTTTCAGGATAAATGGGGCCCCTTTTACTGTTTGGTAGTGAAATACAGTTTGAACCCATCCAGAAATAAAGAAATTGTGTGCTTCTAGGCTTTTGAAAGCTTTCATGCTTTCCCTTGTGTAAACACCTGTAATTACAAAAACTTTATAAGTATTGTGTTCATTTATGTGTGTGTACACTTGGATCAATAACTAGTATAAAACACTCACTAAAAGTCTGGAGATTAAAATTGAACTAAACAGTTATTTGAGATATGTATGACCTGCAAGTACTTTGACTCTTTCAGATTTTTTTTTGAAAGCAACTTGTGACTTGCAGTTTACTTTTCCAGAATTATACCTAAAGTTTCAGTCGTCCATTTATACATATGCAGGTGAAAATAAGTTTGTCTTATTTTATTGCCTTCATACTTTTTTTAGGGAAATTTAATATAATAAGATAAATCTTTTTAATTATCTGATTAATACTTTTTTATTACTAAACCTAAATTAAGAATTTTGCCAATTACTGAATTAGATTCAATAAACAACTAAGACAGGTGAATGATTTACACAGGATGTCTAGATCTGTATTGACATATCTATTTCACATGGCAAGGTAAATTCAAGACACACACAGATTAAACAAGACAGAACAACAGGGGATATGCCTGAAATGTTAAAAATAACTTCATCAATTACCTGTTAGGAAATTTTAACAGAAAACAGATGCCCCCCTCCCCTATTATTATTTGAACTTGGTGTAATAAAAAGTTATTATTATTATTCAAGTACACTTAGTAAAGAGTCATTTTAAATTATTTATGATAATGAGAACTAACTAATTGAAAGGTACACATTAATTTGAAGGTCCGTAAATTTTGGAAGACTATTGATTTTTTTCTATTTAAAAAATTACTTTCAAAAAATATTTGGTAATTAACAGTTTAGTTTTATTAAAGAATAAATAATCTTAAAAGTATGATTTAGATTTAAGGTTGTTATGTTTTCTCTCTTCATGAGACAAACTATACAAATCCCTGCTACACCCAAATCATTTTTTTTCAAATCACGCTTGACAAGTGTCTTACGAAATTCAAAAAAACTGTCTATTACAGCATTGAATACATACAGGAGACATATTTTCAAAGTTCAGGAAAATTTTGAATTAAGAAAAAGGATTTGTTTAAGTACATGCATTTTGTTTAATCTAATCAAAATTCACGGCAAAAAAAGAAATAAAAAATAATTTGACAATATATTTTCATTTATTTTTAAATTTCAATTCGGTATTTCTTGATTTAAATGGGAAAAAAATAAAATAAGTTAATGTTTTGGTATATAAACATTTATAATGTTCAGTAACTATATATGTATAAATTAAGCTAACGGGGGAAAAAGCGGAAGAAAAGCAAAATCTTCAAATTGAATGCAAATACCTGGGCTGTCAATAAGGTATGAATACACATCACCCCATTGCACATCTGGCCATTTACAGGGATTATTCTGCCAAACGCCAGCGGGTAACTTGTAAGGGCACTCTTTACAACTAATTAAATCCAATTTGCACTGATAACGACTTAATGCTTCACCATTTAAACTCTCTTGATAATTGTACGACATTGTAACACCTGATTAATAATTAGACTAATCTCACACTTGCTAATTAACCTTGTTTATATAGATATCTTACCTATGATGCCCCATTACTTATAATGGTATCTATGGTAAAGCTTCACCCCTCAAAGATGGCGGATTCGGTAACTAACCGGTAGTGACATCACGACGAAATTAAGTATATCTTTTTCCCTAAAGTAAACATAATTTATGAAGAACAACCAATCCTGATGAACAAAAAGTACTGAAACCATATTGCGGTTGATAATTTTTATCAAAATATTAGATAACTGCATTGTTATTCCACAAAATAATAGTTTAAGTATTTTAAGTCTTTTTATATCTCAATTCTAATGACAATATTTATCTCGAGTTGTTGGAAATAACTGATTTCAAATGAAACAGTGTCATTTTTTTAATAAATGGATTTGTTTTGGTAGTTTTAAACAATGCGGATGAAATTTTGATATGATTTATCTGACATTCTTTTAGTTTTATGAAAAGCGACCTTTTCTAAACTATTAAAAGTTCAAAACTTCAATGGCGGATTATCGGCATTTTCGTAGGTAGATGTTCATGTTAACTGAGACATATTGTGTATTATATTGTTTCTTATGTTTACAATATTTAATACAAAACTACCAATCAACATAAACAATTTAACGCTTTAATTAAGCATCTAATATAACTGTTATACTATTTTTACTTTTTTATTGCAAACAAATTAACGTGTCAATTATGGTGTCTTCGTCAAGGTCCGCGTTCATGGATCGTAAACACTGTTGAGTTCGGTTTACATAAGATTTTGAAATATACACGTATCCGTCCGATCCGTGCATAAATTTGATTTACTGATCGATCGATGACCGTTGTCACAGTAACTCCCACATAGGTTATTTGACTCATCTGACGGATCCTATGGGTTACCGATCACCGATCAGTCATCGATCAGTCAAACATCCGTCAACGATCATTCACCGATCAGTCAAGTTCACGTCAAACAGTAACGCCTAAGGTTGCAAGTACTGTACCAACATTATTTGCCGAGCTTAATATTTTTTTTGATTGGGTATATATAGTTATACTTTGCAAGCAAATATGTTGTTTTACAATAATAAACGGGTCTTGGAGTATTTTGGCTCTGAAAGATGACCAAAATCAGCCATTTTGTACATGAGGCTAAACGAGACATATTGAAACGGATATATTATACATACACGTAATAGACAGCATTGTTATTTTTATGCATTCTTACACTACATGTGATGTTTTACTAGGAACAACTATCAAAAAATAATTATTGTTGCTATATTTTTTTATTTTAACCTGCAAAATATGCCAAAAAAGGCTTATTTTTGCTGTTTTCGAGCAATTTCATCTATTTGAAGATGGTGGTCAAAAAAATCCAGATCGGTTCAAAATTTAAAAAAAATAAATTGTGAGGTTATTTACATTACTAAGGTGCACCAATGTGCTAAATATTAACTCATTTGGCAAAAGTGGCATTCGGACGGTTTTGCATGGTTTTCTGGCAGATTGGCTCTTAATACAAAATTGACCATTGTATGCTTTTAAAAGTAAAGTAATTGTGTAACTGATCTGATGAGGTTGTTTACTATACATATAGTGATATTAACCTACCGTGTAATACTTTAAAAAAAACTCTGATAACGTTTCGATAGATTGACGTTGTCATCTAAACAATATCAATAATGAGTATGGTACGTCCTACAAAAAAAAGACAAGCATTACAAAAAATATTTATTTAAATGAAATGCATTGCATTATATTCAAAATAAGTAATGCACTGACTTGAACATTTCCAACATAAATTGTTTAAAATACCAGAAGATATTATTTTAGGTTCAAATGAAATGTAGTGAGTTGCATTTTCCCAATTTATAAGTATAATAAAGAATAATAAACTATCGGAATAATTTCCCTATTTCACAAATGTATATGTATGCACTAAAAATATCTCAGACAACGAAGAACTTGTGCAAACATCATAGTTTGTTTAATAAAACAACTACAGGATATGCAACTGTCAACATATTTGTTAAACTTATCAAATCTACACGTTATGCCTACCTCTCAATTTACAATGTCAGTGTTGTTTACATTTCAGTACCATACTTCAACTTGTAAGATAGATAAAGTTAATGTATATGATAATTAGTACACATGCTTTTCTAATATATGTTGTTTACATTTCAGTACTATACTTCAACCTGTAAAATAGAACACTATTTACCTATAACATATACATTGATAAAGTAATTGTGCAGTTGGTACGAAAAACTGTCTTCACGTTATCAAATGATTGAAAATATTATTTACACAATATAATTTGAGACAGCTCGCATATTGATATGTTCATGCATAGTATTATATTCAAAATAGTTAATGTACTGACCTGAACATCTCCAACATAATTTGTTTTAAATACACGAAGATATTTTTTTAGGTTCAAATGAAATGTAGTGAGTTGCATTTTCCCAATTTATAATACTAATAAAGAATAATAAACTATCGGAATAATTTCCCTATTTCACAAATGTATATGTATGCACTAAAAATATCTCAGACAACGAAGTACTTACATAAACAGCATATTTTATGTTTTAAAACACCTACGGGATATACAACTATCAACATATTTGTTAAAATAATCAAATCTTCACTTTATGCTTACCTCTCGATCTACAATTCCAGTGTTGTTTACACTTCAGTACCCTACTTCAACCTGTAAAATGGAACACTATATACTTATAACATATACATTGATAAAATAATTGTGCAGTTGGTACGAAAAACTGTCTACAGGTTATCAAATGATTGAAAATATTATTTACACAACACATTTTGAGACAGCTCGCATGTTGATATGTTCATGCATAGTATTTTATTCAAAAGAGTTAATGCACTGACCTCAACATTTCCAACATAAATTGTTTAAAATACATGAAGATATTATTTTTGTTTCAAATGAAATGTAGAGAGGTGCTTTTTTCCAATATATAATTAAAACTATCGGAATAATTTCCCTATTTCACAAATGTATATGTATGCACTGAAAATATCTCCGACAACGAAGTACTTGTGCAAACATCATAGTTTATTTAATAAAACAACTACGGGATATGCAACTGTCAACATATTTGTTAAACAAATCAAATCTACACGTTATGCCTACCTCTCAATCTACAATTTCAGTGTTGTTTACATTTCAGTACCATACTTCAACCTGTAAAATGGATAAAGTTAATATCCATGATAATTAGTACACATGCTTTCGAGAATTTCTCGTTACATGGAAGACCTGTTGGTGACCTTCTGCTGTTGTGTTTTCTATGGTCGGGTTGTTGTCTCTTTGGTACATTCCTCATTTCCATTCTCAATTTTATTTTCTTATATATGGCATGCCTATTACAAAATATAATGTTTGAATGCTCTTTATTTTATGACTAAATACAAATGAGTTATTGCCTTTGTAAACGTATGTTTATCCTTACATGATAATGCATAATATTTATTCAGATTAATTATAACTGCTAATTAGTGATACCTTAAAGTGTAATTGAAGACACATATACATTAGTATGTTTATAAATGTTTTGTATCCACCGTTTGGACGTATTCCATACTGATTACAGATCGTGTCAATAAATCACATCATGCAATACAGACAGATTCGCACACTATTTACCTATAACATATACATTGATAAAATAATTATGCAGTTGGTACGAAAAAACTGTCTACACGTCATCAAATGATTGAAAATATCCATGAACCTACATCAAATGAATCAAAAGTTGCGTCACCAATATCATTTACACAACAAAATTTAAGACAGCTCGCATATTGATATGTTCATGCTGAGTGATACATTGCAATACTCGGAATTAAATAGAACAATAATGTATTTAATGTATAATGTTGTATGTTTTAATGTGTCATAGTTTATAATAAACAATTTAAAAGGACAACATATTTTTTTCTGCACGTACGTGTGGTCATATTCACTATCATTTTCAAACATATATAAACAAAGCATCAAGTTTAAACACAAGAAACTAAATATTAGAAAAAATGTGCTATAAATGTTACCAACTTTCTTGTTTCAATTGTAACCAAGACTATTAGACAAATCCATAACAGTTTGGTTTTTTTCTGTACGTGAATATCTTTGTACCAAGTGCAAAATAATATATGTCTTTAAACAAATGCACAAAGTTGTCTCTATATGGATAATAATAGGGCAGAGTGTATCTATGATGAGTTTATTTATTGGTTTGTTGAAAATTACAATCTTGAGTTAATAGTACTTACCGCTTGTCTGTGTCGTACAATTTCATGAATAACAATTGCAGTTGTAAATATTAAAGTTACATGAATATCATGAATATTATCATTAGTTATATTGTTTACAATAATATCAGAAACATCACATTATTTAATGAAATCATCAAAATAGTTTATAAATGGAGGGGACCGAAAAAACATATTAAAAACATGCTTAGTTTTAAGTTTTCGATTTTGTATTTAGTTTTCTATTGTTTGTCTGTCTTTTTCATTTTAATCCATGGCGCCGTAAAAAAGGGGCAAATCTAAGTAGGTTTATTTTCGATCTATGGGTTTGAATGTCCATCTGGAATCTTTCGCCCCATTTTTTCAAAGAACAAACAAAATCAATACTCATACATTGTATCAGTGAAAATAATATAACAATATAAAATACAAATGTATCTTTTACATTCATAATAAAAACCTTGCAGAAGCAGTTTGCGTAGAACGCAATGAAGCCAATGTTAAGGTGAAACAAAGCATGCACATTTGGTTAATCATGTAACATTTTATACTAAGTAAATCGATACATATGAAAAATTAAAAAGCAAACATTGATTAGAAATAAACAACATAAGTACACGTAGGACAATAATGCAATATAAACAGTCTCTAAACATATACAGTCAAACATATAATGTTATGACAAATTTGCAGGATTAATTTTTACTAATTGTAAGTACTTGGTTTTTTTTTTGGTTTCTTAACTGAACACAAACGAATTTGTTCTTTGTTATAGTTTTCAATGTCTTGTTTCGTGTTGTAGTGTTCTCATTGACGTTTGGTTCCCTATTTTATAAAGACATTATCAACAAAAATAAGTCATGCATGCTGTTCGTATTATTAAAATTCAATCAAAATGTGAAATGAATATCAAGTTACACTGATTTTTTTCACGACCATGTTTCAGTTATTGCGAAAAAATCAAAAAAATCATATCAATACGATTTTGGTGTCTATCGCATTTCTTCCAAATACATTGTTGGTATTCATCCTTAAACGTCGAGTAGTTCATAATATAATTTAGCAAAAACTATCATTGGAATATATCTAAACTTTTTTGCATCACGATTTAATTTGATATTGTAAATAAATGGTTCAAATTAGGGACGTATGATATCATTATTTCTGACTATAGATGTTTATTAACATACCTGATTGATTAAACACAAATATACTATAAATCCTGCTGGCATCGTTATACAGAACAATTGGCGTGGATCCTGATGTTTTAGATAACATTAACAATTGATTGTAATTGGCATAATATATGTAACTACCGACGACATGGATAGCATAGTAGTCTCTTCTAACATTTGTTGAATGTATTGTTTTAACATCAGATCCATCGTTTTTAGCTGATTTCATGTCACCATCAAAATTAATCCAGTACAGTATGTTCTCTTCAGTGTCTACAATGAGTTGATACCAGTAGTGGATAAATCATAATTCATTGTACAACAATAATATATGTACTTATTTCATTTATCAATCTGGTGTTTAAGTCATAATTCATTCGTACAACAATGATATATGATCTTATTTATGTTATTTATCAATCTGGTGTTACGTCACTATTGATTAACATCGAATAACGACGACGTAAACAATTCAATGCAATAAATGTTTACAAATTGTATCACGTTTTGTTCCTTTAACGTGTAGGTAAAAACAAATTGATCAGTAGTTCGAATGTTTTGAACACTGATCCATGAACAACAAATGACAAAACAATGACAAATTGTCATATTTTAAGTAATTTTACTACAAAGCTAACTAGTAACATCATACCTATATCCATGCAATACACAGGTGTGAATGTAAAGTTAGTGATCGTTCGCCAATCAGAGAGATCAAATTTAGACTTCAATATTCCTCTATACCGTTCAAATATATACATCCACCTGTATAACAAATCAAAACTTGACATTTTGCGGAAATTAAAGATACAGGTTTAATTTGTGTTTAAGTATGTACGTGATGTTTTTTTAGTAATAAACATTAATGAGAGAGGCAGACAATGCTACATATAAGGATTATGATAAATAAAACATGTGTTACATAAGATAATATTGTATAGTACTATAAACTGGTAGGTAAATATAAATTGTGCATATTGAGTCGACTTGGAAAAAGGATTGGTATATAATAACCAAACTTAAAAACGAGTAGATTGGCAGGAACTTACAAATTGCAATCGAACACTTTCTTTAACTCAAAGATCGATTTTCAATGCTTTATTTAAAAAAAAAGTAACACTTTCCCATGAAGATACATTCAATTTAACAAATAACTCGCACACAACGAGTTTGCTAGTGTTAACATCCCGAACAACAAAACAGCCCAATCTAGCCTAATTAACATGTATAAGTCTTCATGACTGTTTTTTCTTTATAAATCAGTCGGCCCTTTATTAAAAAGAATATGTATACTATCAATATGATAAGACGCTCTAATCATTTCAATGCATAAAAGACATTAATGATGTCCGAATTGTAATAACGTATAACACATTCATGGATAAGAAGATATGGGAATCACATAATTATTTAAATTAGATATAAAATACTCCCTTTAAACAAAGGGTATTTCTAATGGGATCCTAGATAAGAAATCTGCAAGACTTATATTTATATATAAATATCAATGCATTTGTTTTAAGAAAACAAATTCGTAATGATAATATGTTCATTGAATTTGGTTTTTTATATTCAGGATATTGAACGGCATGTATCACAAACAAACTAAGATGTGCATGCAATACTACTAATAACAGAGAAACTTGTAGTGATTTAACATCTCTAGTGCAATCAAGATATTGTTTGAATTATAGTTCTTGCAACACGACAAGCCCCCAAACCCCTCACCCTATTCCTCCCCCTGTTGGGTAGGCGAACGCGCGTCTGGAGTACATGATTTCCATATCCTGGATTCATAGTGAATGTTGAGCTTGGTTTTGACAAAAAAAAAAGTGACATGCGAGCTTAATTTAAAAAAACAGGTTTCTCAAATGCAACGTTACTTTAGAAAAATGACCAAATGTCGGACAGTAGTAAGCAAAAGGAATGACCTTGTCAAAAACACACCTTGATTGTTGGCGAAGGCAGGTACAATCTAATATATTAAACGCCTAATATATAGTATATGTTTATTGGGAAATGAATGTTGTTATTGCATTATGTTAACAACAAACACACCATTATGGAAATATTTCTTTAAGACAGATCGTACAATGTACTGCATGTCAGATATTCAAATTATAAAATAGTCTTCAATTTAGAACATTGACTGCATCAATTGGAATACAAAACTATAGAAAACTGAATTGAAAAAAAAATCAATTACAACATTACCTGTTAAAGTGAAAAATCAAAACCGTATAAATGAGGGAAATGAAAATAAAAAAAAAATAAATAAAAGGAAACAAATCACACTGGAATATTTTACACTTTGATGACAACAAGTTTAACAAAACGAAAAACTAAACCTGAATTACAAAACCACATGTATTATGTATCACATCCTAACTGTAATCAATTCTGATACTGAAGATGAGCTTTGACAATAATGTTTCTTCAAATATTATAGAGGCTATAATGATTGAAAAAGACTGATACAACTGTCTTGGAGTTATTCATAACTTATCAGTGACAGTTGAGACGGTAAATTATCATGTTAAGCAGATGCTAATAATGATCCATTATATTCGATAATTTCATTTAAGTTTTGGTTGATCACATGTTCATTCGATAAAGGATAGAAATCATGTGAAGCCTAATGGTGATGACATATAGCCAACCAGTGAAGCCTAATGGTGATGACATATAGCCAACCAGCTTTATTACAATTTCTACCATAACATTAACAGTAACTTGAATCCTCTCAAAAAAGAAAGCCAATCATAACTAATTATAGATTGCAGTAAACAACTTATTTCTCCGAAGGCCACATTGGTAGCCTTTCTTGTATTAAAAGGCATGTATAGCAAAACATGAATGATAAAACATGTATAGTGTTTTGTTTACAAAATAAATTCATAATCGCTTAATTTCTTAAAAAAATAAAGAAAACTGAATACCTATTAGTAACATCAAGTCGTTATACAAACGGTTGAAAAAAAAAGTTGATAGAACAGTTACATTGCTTCCATCTAGATTACATCTTGAGAGTTTGTTTGAGTCAATCCAGTAGATATGATCATTGGCTGAATCAACAGCTATTCCTGTTGGAGCTGACGGTGACTGGACAACTGTCTGTAATGTTGTATTGTTTGAGGGATAAGCAAATCTATAACCATTATAAAAAGTAATTGTTATTAAAAGAAATTAGCCCGGCCTTGTTTTGCAATTGTCGCAGGAAAAGAGCATCTAGACCTTGTTATTCCTGTATGCTTTTTTATTTTTTAACTTATTTCTATTTTTTGTTAAGTGTAACGTTCATTTTTAATAAACGTGTACGCATTTTTGTTTTAATGAGTTCAAGCCTGCTTTCGTACGTACGATTTTCTCTCTGTTTTGAAAGCCCGTTAATGGCTTTCAGCTGTTCTCTGCTCTTAAGTTGGGTTTTTTACTCTTTGACACAATCCCCATTGCAATTCTTACGTTTTTTCTTAACTATGCCTTGTTAACTGATCTTGTTATATATACCAAACATATCCACTGACTAATTCATAAAACACTCACAATAAATTGAATCTGATAAATTATGATAGCGACATAGTGTACGATACAATGACGAATTGCTGTTGACGGTTTTAGTTTAGACAGGTAACAGGCAATTTAGCTTCAAATGTTTAGACATATTTATCGAACACATCAATTAACGCTGCATTAAAGCCGAAACATATCCAGTACTTGCTAAACACATACATCATAATCTTGTCGAGACTAATTATCGTAGTTTTGTCTTTTTTTTCTCAAAATCAACTTATGTAATCTTTATTTGTAAACTTAATTAAAACTATATATACAAGTTGTCATATTTCAGGACAACGTTTTAAACGTTATAATGTTTCCAGGAAACGTTATATTATGATCTGCACGGAATACATACTAATAAGACTGTAAATTTCACATATGTTGAGTAAAGGACACAGTAATAGTATGTAGTAGAAGTAGCAAATTACTGGTAGCGATTAAAATGTTTATTAAATCATGAAACACAATAAGCAGTAATGTTAGTTAAAATAAGCGGTATGCTTTAATTTTGTATATTTTTATAGTTATTAGATTTATATAAATGAATGGGAAACATCATATGAAATATGGGATATACTTAAATCAGATGATAAATGGGGTTTATATTTTCAGAATTATCGAAGAAACTAGTGGTAGTGGAAATAGAGGTATTTGTGGTGGAGGAAGTAATAGAAGTAGTAGAAGTAGTAGTAGTGGTAGACATAATAGAAGTAGTAGAAGTAGTAGTAGTTATAGTAGTAGTAGCAGTATGAGTAGTATAATTAGTAGTAGTAGTAGTTGTAGTAGTAGTAGTAGTAGTAGTAGTAGTAGTAGTAGTAGTAGTTGTTGTAGTAGTAGTAGTAGTAGTAGTAGTAGTAGTAGTAGTAGTAGTAGTAGTAGTAGTTGTAGTAGTAGTAGTAGTAGTAGTAGTAGTAGTAATAGTAGTAGTAGTAGTAGTAGTAATAGTAGTAGTAGTAGTAGTAGTAGTAGTTGTAGCATTTTATGACATGTATACTATCGCCGGTACATTTTTTTTAAAAACCCTGCTAACTGCCATTTTCAAGTAAACTGACCACCAGATGTAACAAAATGGATCAATGGTTTTAAATCATAATCATGTATATGTCATCGTGCTATCTTACATGTTGCTTCACAATTCCTCTGTGCATTTTGTAGTTTTGAGTAAGCATGTTTAATGATAATCCTTTCGTTTCATTAAAGTGTTGAAGCATAACTTTATCTTTATTTTGCATCATGCACTTTTTGTAATATTTGCATTACTAAGAATGGGGAATAATTTTGAAACGTTGGAGAGTATATATATTTATGATAATATTAACCGAGTACATGTACAGACTTTAACATCTTGAACGAGCTTGTATTTGTACATGTAATAGATATCGATATGCTAGTGGCATTTAAAAGTACTTGATGTTAGCCAACAGCACATTAGAACTAGCAACATCATACATGTTTGATGTGAATTCGGAAAATATTTAATGTTTATGTTTGGATGCTCTATGTGTTAAATAGGGTGTCTGTATATATAAAGGCATCAGTAGTATACCGTCGTTCGAAAGTCATAAATCGATTGAGAGAAAACAAATATTTGTACAAACTAAAACCAAGGTAAACACATTAATCATAAGATGAAATTAATGAAACAACAGAAACACTGAAGTGCTACAAAAACAAACGATTATTCTGAAAATGTTGACTGGTGATACTTCAAAAATACATTTGTTTTGACATAAGACATATTGTTCGTTTCACGTTGTGGTAAATGAGAACAGAGATGCCTATAAATATCACTAGAAACTCTCATTACTTTTAATAAAACTGATATTTATTCTTTACACTTGATTTTACCACCTTCATTCTTTTTTTCTCCTACTATTGACGTCATCAGAATAAACGTTTACCTACCGAACGATGTCATGATAATTGTATCTTGGAAAATACATGTATCTGTTTTGGTAATCATAGTCTATGGCATACACATGACTTCTTCCATGATCTAACATTCAATTCACACTGCTTGTATAAAAATCAAATTCCATAATTCGATTTTTAATTGAATTCAACAGCTTAACTCGATAAGCTGAAACAAAAGCAGTACGATTAGTATCCTAATTATTTCAAAAAATCCTATATTACAATACATCAGATAGAATTAAACCATGACTTAAGTCTTCAATTTTATCAGTTTAATGAACTGCGCGCACTAAGATAAATATCGATGGCATGCTAACTGCTCACCTGCAGTGACTTTCCTTCTGCTATCTTTTGCCCCCTCCCTGTTTTAGAAATAACATGTAATGCTAATAGACAATAGGTATTTTTCTAACAGTCCTATAATCATATATTGTCCGTTTATATATATCTCTTGCATATAAAACAGTCAAACTCATAAATCGAAAATAAACTGACAACGCCATGGCTAAAAATGGAAAAGACAAACAGACAATTAATAGTATACAAGAAACAACATTAACAACTAAAAATCGAGCAACACAAACCCCACCAAAAACTGTGGGAGATCTCAGGTTCTCCAGAAGGGTAAGCAGATCCTGCTCCACATGTGGCATCCTTCATGTTGCACATGTTGTTATAAACCTTTTAAATAGTCTATTTCGGTAGGTCACATTCACGAAAAGGGAAGAGGATTGTAGGTTCGAAGTAAGAAACATATCCGATATCATCTGTGAAATGGTTTATCAATAACGGTCAACCAACTGGTGATGATGGGGTAACCTGTATCATATTCAGGAGTGAATCCAGACATTTCTAAAGGACTATTTTCAATTATATGTCTGCATTCAAGTGCATTGATCGTCCCAAAAAAAAGGGGTTCCAACCACCGGAATCCTCTCCTTGGATCCACCACTGATATTTGAGAAATAGCCACAGTACACTTTGTTGATATCAAAATTAAGTTGAGAAGCTACGGTAATCTATATATGTTCATCTACTTTTCATTGTCTACTGTCACCTTGATTAGAAAATAAATAAAAATCATGTTGGAAGAAAAATGTACATGTATATGTTTTTTAGGAACTCATTGTTGTATAATTCATATGTGGATCCAGGGGGGGTGCTTATATAGGGAATCACTAAAGCATGACTGTAGTTGCCCCCCCCCCCCCCGCTTAGGTCAGTCAGAGGGCCCCCTTATGAAAATGTCTGGATCCGCCACTGTATATTCTTCAGATGGAAACATGCAACAGAAAGTTCAATCATGACCATAATGCGGGGTTCACACATTGCCGATTATTGCTCCCGATTGAGATCAGACAGCAATACGACACGAAAAGTGAAAAAGTCGGATTAGTATCCTCAATTATCTGGAATGTCCTATCATTGTCTGAACGCATTCGTTTCAGTTCGTAACAGATTCCTACGGATCGGGAAGGATCCCGACAGTTAGATGCGTCCCGTAACATTCGGGGCAACTCAGCCGATTTTGTCTAGTCGGATTACAATCGTGGCTATGTCGTGACAGATTCTGCTGTATCGGATCGAATTCCGAACAATGTCTTGTGTATTCTGGACGGTGTCCTGTGGAACGGGAATGATCCGGAGTAATTTTTCATAGTTGTTTTTCTGCCGATTCAGTCCAGATTGCATCCAGATCTTGTCGATTGCGAACCGTTTTTTGCCGAAACCGTTCCGAAACAGTCCCGTTATTAATACGAAATTCGTCAATGATACCCACGTCAGAGTCCCGACAATTACAGAATACAATACGACTGAGACCAGACAAAGCCGTTTGCAATGCGATAGAGCGGACTATGATAGGATTACGTTCCGACAGTACTTGATCATCCCGAATATGCCGACAGTTTTCGAACGGATAACTTCCGTCAGCGTCGGTTCACTGTCCGGTCACTGTCTGATCTCAGTCGGATAACATTCGGTAGAGTCGGGACGCAGTCATGACAGACTCGGTGGAAATTTACCTGGCGAAAAATACAAATCGGATTAGAAGCGGATTCAGAACGGTATTATCGGGACTAATTCGCTTAGAAACGGTTGAATATCAGTGCTTCCTGAGGCTGAATACTATCTGATTGTTGTCGTGATCAAATTTTTTTTTTTACAAATTTTAATTTAAGTTTGAATTTCCATCCACGATTATCAGGATCTTGATCAGACTTTTAATAAATTTTAATCGGGAATGGTCCTATCAAGAACGGTAGTAAAAATCGTGAATGTGTGACCCCAGCTTAAAGCAGGCAAGACATTTCAGTATGTACAATTTTGTAAAAATATGTGAAACTATGTCAAAGCATATTTTTTGTTTTGTTTTTTCAGATTAAGATATAAGGAGTAGCTATTTTCCTGCAGATCTAACACTGCATGAACACACGAGTTTACTAACATTTAATTTTTCAATAAATTTCTTTCTACTTAAGTTTAGAAATATACTTGAAATTTAAGGCAAATTATACTACAAGTTTGTCAGAAATTACTGAATTGCTTCGATTTGAAAATTAATTCACATTAAAGTAAATTTACAATATAATATATTTCAAGTTTATCAGAATTTATAAAAAGTTTTTTAGTTGGAATTGAATAACGAATAATGCGAATTTAAAATATTTTTTACTTCTAATTTATGAGAATTTAATCTGTTATGTTTTTTTTGCAATTAAAAGTCTAGTTATTTGACCCCATCTTTAATGAGAGTTATTTTTATAGTAAACATATAGTTAGGAGTGGTTTGAAGCAAATTAGCAAAATAAATTGTATATTCAAGTTATTCTATTCTTTTTTCTTCTTTGCATTTGTTCACTGAATTATCGGATAACGAGGAAAGTTACTATACATTACTTTTGAGAAGACATTTGAGACAACAGTTATTTAATCTGAGGTTGGATTTATCGGCTAATAAATCATTTATTAAAAAAACTATGTTTGGGGAGTCAAATTTCAAGAAGTTGATACTAATTCTTTTCTCCCCTTTCCATTATCATAATTATAACTTCTTTTACATTGCAAATTCCTATTTTCCTCGTACTTAATTTAACAATTTTGGGGTTATTAAGAAATATGTCTTTAAGTTTACTCAATTTAATTGTTTCATAGTTTTTATGTCGGGGCTTATTATAGCCGACTATACGGTATAGGGTTTTTTCTCATCGTTGAAGGACGTTCTGTACGGTAACGGGTTGCCTATAACTTAAATCCACCTTTGTTTTCATCTGAATTTTGGTGGCACATCTCTTATACATCCAATATGGTGTATTATGCTACTAAACTGTTTAATCATTCGTATATTATTCGGCATTATTTATATTCCTTTGCATTATCGGTATAGTCAGGGTCTTTAAATTTTGCAATAAATTAGCATAGATTGTAATTGTTTAGCATACATCTTGTTTAGCTTAGTATGAATTCAAAGTTAACCACAGGACAACTTTCATAGAATCTGCTATTAAATTGTGTCCTCCAAGGGAAGCAATACAAAGGTCATTAAAAAGTTTTAATATACTTGAATTTTAATAAAATCTGAACGATTGAAAAGACTGATTAATATACAAATGTTAACAAACATATTATGGTTGAAAATGAATATAGAGACATTAATTTCTTGGAAATGCCCAGTTAATGCTAATGACAATGAAAGAAGGAATTTGTAAAGTATAAAAATCAAATTTGAGCAACTTTACTATACTTATTATGAGAAGAATACAAAATGAAATATGTAATTTTGATATAAATAATGTCCATTGTAATAAAATGGTGTCCTGTAAGTGTTCAGCAGTTAACAATAAAAGTTACAAGCATGAAATATGGTCCAACCACATGATAATATTTATTAGTGGTTAGTGTTATTAAAATATGTCTATGTCCTTGGAAAATAATACTGAAAAGCGCTTTGAACTGAAATCATTATACATGTACTTATCAAAAAAATATAAATAAGAAGATAAGGATGGTATACACGTGCACTGATGAAACAGCTCTTTTTTCAAAGTTTCATACATGTAGGTTACAATACGTTTAGTTGACAAGCCGATAAATATCATTTAATACTTTATCATATCAAAAAAATGTCTGTGTGGACACATTATCCTGAGATAAAACATCCCCGTGGATAAAAATATAGAATTAGATAATGTCCACATCCATGGACAGATCCCAACAGATACGAGTTCATCGCATGACCGTCACCAATGAATTAATCTCATACACTGTATTGAAATTAAGCCATCAATTACAAGATATTAAATATAAAACAATAACAATTAAGCGAAATTGAAAAAGCATGGTCAGAATATACTTAAATAATAAACTAAACGAATGCAAGAACACCCAAGGACTTGATGTTGACTTTGGACAAAAACGTCCAAGAACCGGTTGAAACATATCAACAATCCGCTTATATATCTTGGACAGTGTTGGAACAATCGCCGATGACGGATTTAGGACAATGACTGTTCATTACTTATCTGACATAAAACATACGTCAAGTGCTTGTTTCTAATTGTTCTTACTATAAATATTATCTGAATCAATGTTCGTGATTAATGCTTGTAATCATACTTGTAACATAAAATGCATGTGTTTACGTTATAATATTTGGAGTGTCCATATAAAGAAGCCGATATGTTAGATAAAAGTTTCTGCTTTAAAAAGCATCAATCTGAAAAGTCACATACTTTTGATTATGCATGGTCAGATTACTTCAGGGAACCATTGTACTACTGTGCATGGTAGGTTTTCTCATGTAACCATTGTACTACTGTGCATGGTAGGTTTTCTCATGTAACCATTGTACTACTATGCATGGTCAGGTTACTTCAGAGAACCATTGTACTACTCTGCAGGGTTTGGTTACCTCAGGGGACCACTGTACAACTGTGCATGGTCAGCTTACCTCAGGAAAACATTGTACTATTGTGCATGGTCAGGTTACCTCAGGGAACCATTGTACTACTGTGCATGGTCAGGTTACCTCAGGGAACCACTGTAAAACTGGCCATGGTCAGGTAACCCCAGTGAACCATTATAATAATCTGCAGGGAGCCAATGTACTGTGTATGGTCAGGTTACTTAAGTGAACCATTGTACTACTGTGCATGGTAGTTAACCTCAGGGAATCATTGTACTATTGTGCATGGTCATGTTACACCAGGTAACCACTATACAACTCGGCATTGTCAGGGAACCTCAGGGAACCATTGTACTATTGTGCATGTTCAAGTCTCCTCAGGAAAACGTTGTTCTACTGTGCATGGTTATGGTACCTCAGGGAACCATTGTACTGTTGTGTATTGTGAGTTTACCTCAGGGAATCATTTTACTACTGTGCATGGTCAGGTTAACGTTACCTCAGGGAGCCATTGCACTACTGTGCATGGTCAGGTTTCTTCAGGGAACCATTGTACTACTGTGCCTGATATGTAACCCCATGGAACCATTGTACTACTGTGCATGGTCAGGTTACCTCAGGGAACCATTGCACTACATTGCATGGTCAGATTACTTCAGGGAACCATTGTACTTCTGTGCATGGTAGGTTTTCTCATGTAACCATTGTAATACTGTGCATGGTAGGTAACCTCAGGGAATCATTGTAATACTGTGCATGGTCAGATTTCTTCAAGGGAACCATTGTTCTATTGTGCATGGTAGGTAACATCAGAAAACCATACACTATTATGCATGGTCAGATTACTTCAGGGAACCATTGTACTACTGTGCATGTTAGGTTTCCTCATGTAACCATTGTACTACTGTGCATGGTCAGGTTACTTCAGAGAACCATTGTACTACTCTGCATGGTCAGGTTACCTGAAGGGACCACTGTACAACTGTGCATGGTCAGCTTACCTCAGGAAACCATTGTACTACTGTGCATGGTCAGGTTACCTCAGGGAACCATTGCACTACATTGCATGGTCAGATTACTTCAGGGAACCATTGTACTTCTGTACATGGTAGATTTCCTCATTGAATCATAGTACTACTGTGCAACTGTGCATGGTCAGGTTACTTCAGAGAACCATTGTACTACTGTGCATGGTCAGGTTACCTCAGGGAACCACTGTACAACTGTGCATGGTCAGGTTACCTCAGGGAACCATTTTACTACTGTGCATGGTCAGGTTACCTAAGAGAATTATTGTACTACTGTGCATGGCCATGTTACCTCAGGGAACCACTGTACATCTGGGCATGGTCAGGTGACCTCAGGGAACCATTGTACTACTCTGCAGGAACCATTGTACTATTGTGCATGGTCAAGTCTCCTCAGGGAATCGTTGTTCTACTGTGCATGGTCATGGTTCCTCAGGGAACCATTGTAATGTTGTGTACTGTGCATTTACCTCAAGCAACCATTGTACTACTGTGCATGGTCAGGTTACCTCAGGGAATCAATGCACTACTGTGCATGGTAAGGTTTCTTCAGGGAACCATTGTACTACTGTGCATGGTAGGTTTTCTCATGTAACCATTGTAATACTGTGCATGGTAGGTAACCTCAGGGAATCATTGTAATACTGTGCATGGTCAGATTTCTTCAGGGAACCATTGTTCTATTGTGCATGGTAGGTAACCTCAGAAAACCATACACTACTATGCATGGTCAGATTACTTCAGGGAACCATTGTACTACTGTGCATGGTAGGTTTCCTCATGTAACCATTGTACTACTGTGCATGGTCAGGTTACTTCAGAGAACCATTGTACTACTCTGCATGGTCAGGTTACCTGAAGGGACCACTGTACAACTGTGCATGGTCAGCTTACCTCAGGAAACCATTGTACTACTGTGCATGGTCAGGTTACCTCAGGGAACCATTGTTCTACTGTGCATGGTCAGGTTACCTCATTGAACCATTGTACTACTGTGCATGGTCAGGTTACCTCAGGGAACCACTGTAAAACTGGCCATGGTCAGGTAACCCAAGGGAACCATTATACTAATCTGCAGGGAACCATTGTACTGTGTATGGTCAGGCTACTTAAGTGAACCATTGTACTACTGTGCATGGTAGGTAACCTCAGGGAATCATTGTACTATTGTGCATGGTCATGTTACACCAGGTAACCACTAAACAACTCGGCATTGTCAGGTAACCTCAGGGAACCATTGTACTATTGTGCATGTTCAAGTCTCCTCAGGGAAACGTTGTTCTACTGTGCATGGTTATGGTACCTCAGGGAACCATTGTACTGTTGTGTATTGTGAGTTTATATCAAGGAATCATTTTCCTACTGTGCATGGTCAGGTTAACGTTACCTCAGGGAATCATTGCACTACTGTGCATGGTCAGTTTTCTTCAGGGAACCATTGTACTACTGTGCATGATAGGTAACCTTAGGGAATCATTGTACTACTCTGCATGGTCAGGTTACTTCAGGGAACAATTGTACTACTGTGCATGGTAAGTAATTAGAAAATCATTGAATTACCGTGCATGGTCAGGTTACTTCAGAAAACCATTGCACTACTGTGCATGATCAGGTTACTTCAGGGAACCATTGTACAACTGTGCATGGTCAGGTTATTCATAAAGATAGACAAGAATGAGATTTACAGATAACTTAGTAGACTGATTTTTTTTCTGAACTCATTTTTTTCTGTTTGTTTATAGGTTTATGGTGAATGGAAACATAAATATAGAGTTTTAAAAAAAAATTTGCATCTTTTGGTGATATCATTCTAGGAAAGTGGAAGGATATCATGTTTACTTGAAGTGGTGAGGTCTATTAAAAATAGCAAACAGAAAGTAGAAAAAAAGTTGTATTGCTTATGTGATGTACATGTAAAGGTGAACTCAGTTAACTTCAGTTAAGTGGGTTATATTTGTAATTATGTCTGGGGTTACCTCAGGTACCCATGACATGAAGAATGCTTTTTAGAAAGTTTGCTATTGTATACATTCATGTTGTAATCGGACAATTTCTTTATTTTAAATGTAGGACTTCATAGATGTGTATTTTTTATGTGATATTTCTGAAAGGCTACTTAAGTTAACTTGATGAGAATGGATAATACTTGTTTCTATTTCATGGGTTACCTGAGGTAACCCTGTCATGACAGAATATTTAGTAGATACTTTGCTAGTATATCCATTTATGGTGTAATAAATCATCTTCTTCATTTTTAATTTAGGAATTCATTAAAGTTATATTGTTTATGTGATGTATATGAAAAGGTGATCTAAATTAACTTGAGTTAAATAGTTTGTTTTTGTTTTTGTTGTTTTTGTATTGGTTATCTCAGGTAACCGTGCTATGAAAGAATTCTTAGTATATACTTTGTAAGTGTATACATGTATATTCTAATTACACAACTTCTTAATTTAAAAATGTAGGACTTCATAGATTTGTATTGTTTATGTGATGCATATATATTTAAAGGTGATACCTGGGTTAACTTGAGTTATATGGGTTGTATTTGTTGTTATAATTGGGTTACCTGAGGTAACCCTGTAATGAATGAATTCTTTGTAGATACTTTGCTATAGTTTACATTAATTGTAATAAACAAACTTCTTTATTTCAAAAGTAGGATTTCATGAAGCTTGTATTGTTATGTGATGCACATGTTTAGGTGATCTCAGTTTACTTCAGTTAAGTTAAGTGGGTTATATTTGTAATTATGTCTGGGGTTACCTCAGATACCCATGTTATAAAGAATGCTTATTAGATGGTTTGCTAGTGAAAACATTTATGTTGTTATCAAACAATTTCTTTATTTTACATGTAGGCCTCATAGATGTGTATTGTTTATGTGATATATCGGAAAAGCGACTTTAGTTAACTTGATATCAATGGACAATACGTGTTGCTATTTTATTGGTTACCTGAGGTAACCCTGTCATAACAAAATACTTAGTAGATACTTCGCTAGTATATGCATTTATGCTGTAATAAACCACTTTCCTTTTTTGGTATGTAGGAATTCATTGAAATTATATTGTTTATGTGATGTATATGTAAAGGTGATATGAATTAACTTGAGTTAAATAGGTTGTATTTGCTGTTATTGTTTGGGTTACCGCAGGTTATCCTGTTATGAACGAATTTTTAATACCTACTTTGCTAGAATATACATTTATATTTTAATTACACAATTGCTTAATTTAGAATGTAGGACTTCATAGATTTGTATTGTTTATGTGATGTATATATAAAGTTACCTCAGTTGACTTGAGTTTAATGGTTGTATTTGTTGTTATAATTGGGGTTACCTCAGATAAACCTGTCATGAATGAATATTTCAGATCATTAATTGAACTTTTATAAAAAAAAAAAAATATATATAATTTTAGAAGCCATCCCTACCCTACACGTACATACGAAATGAATGATCGGTGAATACAAATAATAAAATCATTTGGGAAGTTTGTTGACATCTTTGATATTTGGTCACATTACAATTGGTATTAAGATCTATCTAAATAAGAACTATATTTTCGTGCGTATTTAATCAATGACGCATTACCACGATTTCCTCAGGGCACCGATTACCTCAGGGCATACAGCAGCGGATCTAACTGCCACTTGCAGTTGGAATGTGATAAGATGAATATTTTAAATATATATATGTAAAGATTAAGAGTGAAATTATTAGCAATTACAAAAAATCTGAATAAATCAAAAGAAGAGAATAAACAACATTCACTTTGGGGTCGGGTGTTGTAATTAAATAAAATATGGTACTACGATACAGCAGAGGGATATTTAAAAGGTTTGCACTGCATGAAATGATACGTTTACAAAGTTTATTCATAATTTAAATTTCTAGTTTTGAATTTAAGGTCTGATTTATGAAGAATTATTTTAGTAGTTTATGAAAGTTTAATAATTTTTTTAAATTTCTTATTTTCTTAAGTTTAATTCTGATTTATGGGTTATTAAACTTGTCATTTATTTGAAAAATAATAGCAGTTTAAATTTGTTATTTAAAAGGTTTAAATCTAGTTTATCACCGTTAATTTTTTCGTTTAAATATACGTTTATTTTTTATCAAAACTACTAATATCAGACGATTTAACTGAAATTTAATTTAGATTAAATAACAAGTTTATACTGATCAGTTTTTGTTCGGTAAATTTGAAATTTAATGCCAGTTTTGGTATACGTTTATTTTTTATCGAAACTACTAATATCAGACGATTTAACTGAAATTTAATTTAGATTAAATAACAAGTTCATACGGATCAATTTTTGTTCGGTAAATTTGAAATTTAATGCCAGTTTTTGTAACGTGTTTTACATTGTTTTATCGGGGCCATTTATAGCTGACTATGCGGTATGGGCTTTGCTCATTGTTGAAGGCCGAACGGTGACCTATAGTTGTTATTAAATGTCTGTGTGATTTTGGTCTTTTATGGATAGTTGTCTCATTGGCAATCATACCACATCTTCTTTTTTATATTATGTTTCTTGTTTAATTTCAATGATGAAGTAATTCTTCTTCTTAAGGGCCAACAAGGCTTCACTACTGTCATATGAATACATGTTGTACACAATAAAATGGAGCGAAAACGTTATTAAGAAAACAAGACGACTTTACGATCGGGCTTATTATAATTGTTCGAAAGGAAGAAGAAGAAAAAAGAAACTTTCGTTGGAAAAATATTTACAACTACGTAAATCAATATTTAAATCTTGAAAATACCCAAACCTTTAGAGATTTTCAAGTAGGTAAAGGTCTTCGTCAGATTTCCATGGACGTTCTGGTTATCTTTTATCCCAATAACAGAAAATACAAACACAACAAATAAGAAGAGCTTGAATAATGGCTAAATTTTTATCGTCTTTTATAAGGAATAATTCAGTTATGAATAGTTTAAACAACATGTATTTATCGAAGTACATATGTACATATCAACATAAGAAGAGCTTGAATAATGGCTAAATTTTTATCGTCTTTTATAAGGAATAATTCAGTTATGAATAGTTTAAACAACATGTATTTATCGAAGTACATATGTACATATCAACAACACAAATAGAATATATTTTTAGAAACAAGCAGTTTTGAGTATCCCCCTTATTATAAACTAAATATATTTTGACATTTTGACATTTTTCTTTCATTTGACATTTATGATAATCATATAAACGAAATTTACTTCTATACAGTGCACTATGTCAGATATTATAAATATCGTATTACTTTTTTGATAATATTTATGATGGGATGTAACTCTTTTTGTCAACAATCATATCTGTTTCAGAGGAAAATATTTATTTTAAAAATAAGTTATCTCCCATTATATTGGAAAAACATAAAGATTAAGATTATACATTTTAAAGTTTGTCTTTCTTTTTAATATATTCAACACAGTTTTACAGATGGATGGATAATTCTTAAAAAAAAAATAACCAAATGTGCCGCATACTAGTATAAAAGGGCACACTAAAAAAAAGTAAAAGCTGGTTTAGCGCAAATTTCACAATATTCACGAAGTAAACGGGATTTTTTCCCCAGTCGTCGTATTTTGCTAACGACTCTTTCGCAAATAATGATACCCGTTTGTACAACCGTAAGTGGAAGTAATGCGGACGCATTTCATTTGCGCGCATTTTGTGATTATTAAGTCTCCCAAACAAAGTTTGGAGACTTATTGTTTTTGCTCAGTTCTTATTATTTTTATTATTCTTCTTCTTCTTCCTCTTCTTCTTCTTCCTCTTCTTCCGCCACTTTAAAAATGAACTTGTCCGCAGCGTTTCTCAAAAACCGCTTGTCAGATTAACTTAGGGTTTCATAGAATGTTAGACTAATATGTCTAGATGAGCCATTTATTGTTCGTTTGTGCATTGGGGTCTATTTAGGGGTATTTTGGGGGCAGAAAGAAGGGAGGGGTTTACAATAGAATCCTATGGGATTTTATTTTCTAAAATTTTCAAAAGAATATAACTTGAAAACTATAAGTGATAGACACATGCAGTCTTCAGAAATGCTCAAAGGACAATAAAACAAATTGCATAAAACATAGGGCAAGTCCCATGGGGGTCATCCCCAGCCCCTTCAATTTGAGAATATGCTATTATCTTGTAAACGACCCAGATCCCCACCCCTAAACCATATATATTCTTGAATGGGACAATAAAACAAATCAAATGCATTTAATAGGAAGTCCCGGGGGGTCACCCCACCCCATTCAATTTGAGAATGTGCTATTATGTTGTAAACGGTCCAGATCCCCACCCCTAAACCATATATATTCTTGTAGAGGACAATAAAACAAATCAAATGTAAGAAAAGGGAAGTCCATGGGGGTCACTCTCCACCCCTTTCAATTTGAGAATATGCTATTATCTTGTAAACGGCCCAGATCCCCACCCCTAAACCATATATGTATTCTTGAATGGGACAATAAAACAAATGAAATAAAACTAATGGGAATATCATGGGTGGGTCACCCCCACCCCATTCAATTTGAGAATGTGCTATTAACTAGTAAACGGTCCAGATCCCCATCCCTAAACCATATACATTCTTGAATGTGACAATAAAACAAATCAAATGAAATTAATGAGAAGTCCCTAGGGGGTCACCCCACCCCCTCTTGTTTGAGAACTTGTAAACGGTCCAGATCCCCACCCCTAAACCATATACATTCTTGAATGTGACAATAAAACAAATCAAATGAAATTAAAGGGAAGTACCTGGGGTCATCCCCACCCTGTTCAATTTGAGAATGTGCTATTATCTTGTAACAGTCCAGATCCCCACCCCTTAACCATATATATTCTAGTAGGAGTCAATAAAACAAGTGAAATGAAATAAAAGGGAAGTCCCTAGAGAGTCACCCCACCCCCTCTTAATAGAAAACTTGTAAACGGTCAAGATCCCCACCCCTAAACCATATATATTCTTGAATGGAAGAATAAAGCACATCAAATGAAGTATAGGGAGAGTCCATTGGGGTCACCCCACCCCACAACTTTTAAATGTTTGAGATCCCCACCCCTAAACCATATATATTCTTGTATGGGACGATAAAACAAATCTAATGAAATGTAGGTAAAGTCCCTGGTGTTCACTACCACCCCCTCCTGTTTGAATACTTGTAAATGGATGGTACCATAGGAATGGCGAGTTATGGGAGCTTTGTTTGGGAGACTTCGTAACAGCATCCTGTTACAATTACTTCTTGTTTTTTTTTACGTTTGCGTAATTACATTGGCGCGCATTAGTTTTTCAGAAACACTATGACAATTAAATTAAGATAATTCATTTTTAAAATGACTGTAGTTATATTGAACTTGAACATGTTCAAAAGTTGAGTTTTATATTTTTCACAATTCTGTATTTTATTTGTTTCTGAAAGAAATCGAAATGATTTAAAAGCAGACCGCAATGAGGACCCCAAATTAGATGTATTTCAAATAGATATAGGAAGATGTTTTTCTACAACGGAGATCTATGAACATGCACTGATACGCCTAGACTGGGAAAAGGATATCAAGGTTGGGGTAACCCACCTTTTTTATTCTGTTTTATTAAGTAAACATTTTTTTTTTTCTTTTTGTTTCTATCGTAAACACAATCTAACGTTTGGGGCAGGTTACACGTGCTTACCTTTTTCTCTTATGTCCTCTGAGTCATTCAAAAAAAAAGTGCAAAATGACGACCTGATTTAAAAAAAAAAGAAATGAAACAATAAATGCAGGATCTTCTTTTGGAATCATACAGTGGATATAACTTATGATCTCTCGTTAGAATTGTCAGAATAATCTGTCATAGAGCTGTTGTAAACTCTCCTAGAACAGTTCTACCTAGAACAGTTCTACCCCAAAACTGTTCTTAGTAGAACTGTCAGAACCAGTTTTAGATAGAACTGTATTAAACTGTTATAGGTAGAACTGTTAGATCTGTAAATTTACTCTCGCATTTTTTGTTTGTTCTGCCCTATATATATATATAACAAGAACAAAAAAATTGCGAAAGCAAATTTACAGATCTAACATTAT